>QNGE01000697.1:37073-56607 GCA_008508345.1 Paragonimus westermani | reverse complement strand
CATTGTTTGTGCCGATTGAAAGTTGTCAAACAGCAACATCTTGTCGTCAGCATAATCAAGATCAGTCAGTCTTTCACCAGGTAGGAGGTCCACGCCGGCATCTTGTGAGTGTCGGAGACAATCTTCCATTATTTCGTCCATGACGAAATTAAACAAAAATGGTGACAGCGGACAGCCTTGACGTACGCCGCTCATGGTGCTGAAACTGTCAGACAGCTCACCGTAAACCCTCACCTGAGCTGAGGTATGGGAATAGAGTCCCGACAGTATGTTCATGTACTTAGTCGGCACACCTCTGCGTTTGAGCGACTCTAAAAGTGTAGATCGATCCACTGAATCGCAGGCACCTTTATAGTCGAGAAATACAACAATTGTTGGCCGGCGATATATATGACGCTGCTCCAAAATTTAACGAATAGTGAAAATGTGATCTCTACATCCGCGCACGGGACGAAACCCTGCCTGTTCTTCCCTAATGTTCACCTCCTGCGCTGCGGTTAGTCGGTGAAGTATAATGGATGCTAGAACCCTAGAAATGATTTGGGTCAAACTGATTCCACTGTGGTTTTCACGAGCCCCTTATACCTTTCTTGAATATAGGGACTATTGTTGATTGATGCCAAATCGAGGGGATAATTTCCGTCGTCCACGCAAGTTGAAGCAAATGAGTCTACGTTTTTGCTAACGCCTCCTCCCCTTCTTTGAGAAGTGCCGGCACGAGATCATCTGGACCAGCAGCCTTATTACACTTGAGAGCCGCAATGCGATTGCGGACATCAGTCCCAGTGTTCCAAGTCTACCGACCAGGGCGCTACGTTAAAGTTTGTGACAGCAACGCAGTAGGAACAGGGGACCAGTTAAATTGACCCTCGAAGTGTTCCGCCCACCACTCTAACCTTCTGAACTTATTATCGATGAGTGTGCCATCTGTCTCGCTGATAGCTTCACTGACAGACGGTCGCCTGGGACCAGTGGCACGGATAAGCTTAAACAGTTTGCCACTGTTTCCTGAAGCAAAAGCCGTCTCCATTTTCTTAACTTTTCCCAATAACCAAGCCTCACGATCAGTCTTTAGGCTACGTCTCAGTTTCCTACGGACATCTCTTCCAAAGTTGTTGCATGAACTGCCAGGAGGGATGTTCCGTCTGGCTTCTAGCAACTCCAGAGATTTCTCCGAGATCCAATGTTTGTTCATTCCATGTACCCCCGTGCTGCATGCTAGCGTACGTGCTTCACGAATGCCCTCTGTGATCCGGGTCCAGGAGCGACCGGGATCTTCAGAATGAGAACTACTGAGGCAGGTTTCTAAGCTACTTTGATGCTTATGCTTCACCGATGGTATTGTCAGTTTTTCAACGCAACGTAACAAGCGTCTGACCTGACAACGACAACGAGTGACCGCCACTATCATATGGGAATCGGGCATACTCCTCCGATATCTGATGGCGATAGTATTGCGGTTAAGTACGGCTTAAATAGATTTGCGGCTGCGAGAAAAGTTTTTTTCACGCCGATGTCAATATCAACATTAATAGAGGCCACTCTTTTCTACAGTTTGATTTACAGGCGTATCACCAGCTTACATTTACTGCTGGCTCACTTTTTTGATTGTGCTGTTTGTGCGAACACCGTGTTTGGACTAAAATCTGTCGCTTATTCACGAGTCGTACGTTCGATTTTCCGGCGTGCGTGGTTCTGACGAGATCCAACTAGGTTGTAACAGCAGTCCACTGCTTCGCTGATGGTCACTGGGACCAACTGTTTGGAAAAACCTATCTTCACCTCTTCTGGGATCATGGTGGATGCCTGCTCATTTGCACACCAACCACAAAATGGCTGATCAACTTCAGCCTATGAGCGGAAGGAAGCGCAATATCTTTCGACCGTTACTCTTACCGTTGGTTAGGTTTTTTTAGACGTGGTTGTTCGTCCTCATCTGTTATTCAGTTTTCTTACTGATTGCTCTTCACGAATTTCTGTTGACTCTCATTCAGTTTTATCCCATATTTCCTCGGTATTTGGGTTACCACAGCCTTTCAGCACTCCGGAAATCCGACGAGTTCCACTCGAGACACTGGTCTTACAGATGATTGTAATGGGACTTCCAGATGTGACCCGTTTTCCTTTCATCGAGGCTCCAGAATCTAAAACCCTTGAAGAATCTTTGGAGCTCTTAAAGGTGGGTTTCCAATGACAGTTACTAAGCAGGATCATTCTGATGAGTTCAGTGCAGGTGCTTCGCGTCAGATGATTGCAATGTGCCCTAGCTGTCTAGTAGTCCATCGGTGGATTTGCTAGAACGCTGATTGTTAGCCTGTATCCGATTCCTGATCACTCTGCCTTGAGATCGCATATCTCATACGTTAAAGAGTACTGGTATATGTTTGAGTACACGACAGAGTTTGTCCGATTGTTTGAATCGGATGGTGCGTATAATGTTGTGTCTACCTGTGTTACTTTGTCTCGACAGAATATTTTGCACACTTTCAATAAGATGCGATTGGATTGTGTAAGATGATAATCTTTTCAACCGACTTGTTTTCTTGAGTAACTCAAGTTATTTTCTTTCCTGTTGGTCATTGCGAACACGTGATGCGTCTTACGGGCATACCGTTCGTTGAGTACTAGTCAGTTCGTCACCGCAGTCATTGCCAGGCCTACATGCCACCGTTCGTCTTGGAGACTGTCCCCGTCATCCGATCGACTTCGTCCTTCAATCTGTTCGCTCTTCCGTGCATATATGCCCCGTCGTGCGATGTTAACCCATTCGATCTACAAGTTGCATCCATGCAAACACTTAGTCTGGTTTTACTTGGGTTTGTCAATAGACCGTTGTATGTGTGCGTTGGTGTATTTGTGTATGCTGTGCACTTTTACTATACATCCACGTCCATTGAAAACTGTGTCGGCCGTTTACTGCTGTTTATGTATTTGTGAGCGGCCTCACTTAGATTCACCTCATGGCTTCGAGGCTGGATAGTAAGCTTGTTATCGCGCTCTGGTTTTACCGGCTATATTTGCGTATGGCTGGTTGTGTTTTCGTCATCCTGCCTTTGTTTCGGTTGAATTAAATGACGTCATTACTTTGGATCGCATATGGGAGGATAAAGTTTGGGCTTCTGGTGATTCGTAACAGTCGATGTAGCTGGTACTCCAAATTTCAACCTTCAGTTTAGGGTTTCCCTAACTCGAGCTATCTTGAGTTCAGATTCGGTTCAAAATGCCCCGATGAAATCAGACATCAATACGTTGTATACACGGCATAATCAACCAAATAGTTGGACTTGGCTTACTTTCAGCTAGCGTAACATTCTGAAATTTGTTTCAGGAACATTTTTAGCAGTCATTCCCTACATCATTTAACTTTTCTCTTCCTGCACTCATTGCCACACGAAACTCACCGTTCTTTTCACTGTCTGCTGTTCAGAGTGAAAAACTGGTGACTTGCGGATAAGCCACACTATCCGTCCTATGCGAAAGGGTCAGTAACCTTTCATTTGTCCGTGGCATACGGTTTAATTTCTTTTAATGAATACTTCACAACGTTCAACAGTCATGCCGGGTTCACCGTAGTGATACTACCCTATTCACCACACGCATTGTACTGTGCTCCCCTCAGAAAAATCCACTCCCGGCCAAGAAGGCTTTCAAAAAACTTCAAGTGTTTCATATTGGGTGCATTTGTAAAAAAAAGTTTTTTTAGACTCGTGCAGGCAACAATTTTCGGGCCTTGAAGTGTGAATCCAGCCTCTCCCGAGAAAAGCCTTGTCCGGATGGAACCAGCTTGCACACGCATTGGTCTCATTATAATAATAGTGAGCAGTGTTCTCACATCTCTCTAGCAGGCTGCAGTGTTATATAGAACTGACTAGTAAGCCTACCTTTAGAGTTATTCAGCAGTGGCTTCGTTCCCTGAACCACGCCAAACTATGTTTTGCCAATGTACGCTGGGAATAGGGAACGTTACTTTTCAGGCATGATCACTTGCAAACGTAAGCGCACAGAAGATGTCAGACGTCTCACGTTAGAAGCTGTACACTTGGAATTATCGGCTCGTGTGACATAGTTGCAATGTGAATTGAAAACGCTTCAGTGGGAAACAGATGGGAACAAACAATGCTCAGCCCATTTTTTAGAGCTTCTCAAACGGCATTTGGTAACCTTCTTCATGTTGCTGTTCATAACTGAGTCTATAGTGTTGTTTAGCTCGTCGATCGTTCCTGGGTTCGAATCCTCATTATGGATAGGCCTTGGCACCTTGACAATATCCAGACCCGCGTACAACCTTACATCTGTGTGGCAGCGAACACTGGATGGTTTGGCGCGGGTCGCTTTTCTTCCTATCTTCATATTTTGGCGGCATGTAGATATTATTGTTTACTTCGACGCGTGATCCTTGATTAGCATAAGGTTAACTTACATTGCTTGTGTAACCGCCACAGCAAGCCTCAAACTAGGGTCCCTGGATGACTGTTTCTCTTTCAAAGGGTCCGCGGTACTTTAACATACCAAGAACGGTCTCGATGACATTCTAGTAACGATCCTGACGTAGTAACGTTCTTACTCACTTCCGCGCACCCACATCGATTGTATTTCTTGGGATTAAACCTCGCACAAGATATCTGCACGAAATTTAGTACGAATGAAGTCTAACTGAACTGAGTTCAGTTGCACCGCAGATCGACCTAACCAGGGCAAACCCCACGTGGCCTCTGTTCCTTTGTTAGTGTGATTTCGATTACAACACTTCTGAGGAAGGTCACTCGAGGTGGTTGAAACGTGAAGTATTACAACTTGCTCACAACGTTGTGTTATATTCACAATCCATTTATTAAACCTCTTGCTTTTCAGTACAACTGCAAACCTTCGACTGTTTGTGAGGATGAAGTTTGGCCACTTGTTTTCGACCAACGTTGATCTCATTGTTGTATGTACAATACGAAGATGTGCAAAAGGGTAGGGTGCTCCGACTTATTTTCATAATAGGCAAGTCTCCTACATCTACAAGTATATCTTGTCTCGCCAGTTTGGCGGTCCTGATATACTCCTAAGTGCCACCACATCGCTTGCCGAATCGCATAGTTTCCATACTACCTTGGTTAGATTGGAAGCGATTGCCAGACCGTTAGCCTGTGATGTGGGCTTTAGGGATAAGAGTTTTCGCCTTATGGTTTAGTTACCACAATGTTATCCCTTTTCCGTTTAGATTCAAAGAACTGAGCTCATTGATTATTGTTTATGCATGACGATTTTCTCGTCTGGATCAGTATGCCACACCCTTCAACGTCAAAGGTCTTTCCTGTGCACACGTTACCACAAACGGCACTAGTTGCGATTCCATTCACACTTCTCATACCCGGTGTAACCTTGAACGGGTAAGACCAGGATCGTGTGAGTGGAGGCTACAGCCGGCTCACGTTAGTTAGTTAAATAAGAGACTCATATTAACAAATGAAATCGCTCACACTGGGGAAAAAATGAGGTATCTTCCAGTGATAAGAACTAAGCTGTAAGCCAAATTGATGATTCAACATCCGGCCAACACACCATATGACATTATGCCTTTCACGGTGTGCCAGATCAGATCTTCAGGAGAACCAAAGGGTGCATTCAGTACAACCGTCTTAACAAATGGAATGTTTTTAGCATTTTTTGAAGTTAGCAAATAGCGACCTTGATACAGTTGTAGTTGTCCAGTAGTGAACCTCTTTGTGAACCATTAAGATGACGTTAACCAATACCAGTATGATATACTTCCGAATAAATGTATGATCTATTACGGTGTGTAGGCATGAACTTTAGTTGAATGGCCTAATATCGAGTACGTTTTCTGTGGAGTCTTGTTTAGTACGTATGTGAGTTTCATTTGGTTTTTCTGACTATTCTATACCATCATTTTTTCGGTGCAGTCACATGGAGCTCTTGTGGAACAGGAGCAGTCACCTACTCAAGGTTCATCGAATAGCAAAGCTCAACCATCGAAATATCTGCAGGTCACTCCTTTGGGTCGTCTGTTGGCTGATTTACCCGTTGACTTCTCTCTTGGTCGCATGCTCATCATGGCTTCATTACTGGGCTTGGTGGAACCTGTGCTCAGTCTGGTCGCAGGCATGTCGGTCCAATCGCCCCTGCTTCCCTCGACCGTGTTCAGTGGTGCTGAGCAAGCGAGACGCATTGAAAATCTGTCCGATTACGAGAGCAATCACGGAGACGCTTTCACTGTGCTGAACGTGTTCGAT
Organism: Paragonimus westermani; assembly: GCA_008508345.1. Taxonomy (NCBI): domain Eukaryota; kingdom Metazoa; phylum Platyhelminthes; class Trematoda; order Plagiorchiida; family Troglotrematidae; genus Paragonimus; species Paragonimus westermani. Next base: position 50,368 of record QNGE01000697.1, on the reverse strand, counting down.
GAATGGCTTAAGGTAACTAGGGTTATTGTTCTCTCTTTTAGTCAGCCAGACGTTAATTCGCGTTGTTCCTTCACTGCACTAAGAGTAAACATCCACAGGACCCCTGGGGAGTCATTTACAGTCTCGTAGTGTTTTAAAAATTTGTCTGTCTTTCCCCCTCCAGTTCTGCTAAACTACTTCGTGACCACAAAGTTTGATACTTGAATAGTGTCAACAAATGACGCGCATACCCTGCGCAAGTCATTTGGTCCATAAAATGCTTCGAACAAGCTGCCACTGTCCGTTGGGCAATGTGGGATGTGCTCTGCGTCTCTGAAAGTTATCCGTCGAGTTCTGGACGCGCTAGTGATCTTGCTTGTTGTTGATGTTAATGTGTTAACAATTCCACGAGACTTTAATCTGCTAATCTACTTCGGTGTTGGCAGAACTATGTAATTAAGGGGACTAACAACTGCATTTTTCGGGCGTATTAGAGTCAAATAACCTACTTCATTAGTGACGGTATTAGGATTTGATATGTTCTTCAATAATTGTGCTGTCCTTCTGCGTGGTTGCAAAAACTTCTGTTTCAGCTGAATATATTTACTTCTTTTAACCATAGCCTAACCTCGTTTCATTTCATCGCCACTTGATCGATAGTTCAGAGAATGGTAGATCTAACATTCTCCTATCACCGGCTTTTTCACCAAACAGTTCTGTAGCTCGTACAGCACACCTTTGCCATTAGGTATGAAGAGGTGTTTCATATAGTTTTTGTTGGGGATGTCACTTACCCCCAAAAAACTGTCCACTAACTGGAATGAGCATTTACCGTTTTGTGTGAGGCCGATTTCTTTTGATGTACCAACAATTTTTCTATCTCTGGCTCCGACTCACATACTGGACGCGAGTTAGCTTGTCTTTTTTCACCCGGTCGCTTGACGAGCTATAAAAACGCAAGATCCGCATTTTGTATCTTGATTTCGGCTTTTCGGCACCAGGGGCTTCGGCACTCGGAATTTCGGGCTGAGACAATAAACGCTCTTTTCGGGAGACCAGTGTTTTTCCTTCGTAGTCGGCTTCGGGGGAATCGGCTCCCCGGAGTAAAACAACGCGTACCATATCACTGCGTCGTGAGAATCGTTCCAGTTCAGTTGCATCCACTCGGTCGTTCCGCGACATAACAATTTTGGCGACGTTTGTTGGTTTATTATTATGGACCCATCCGAGTTGGAATTGTTATTGGAGTAGCAGCTTAAGCTGATAAAGATGATTGCGAAGTCCAAGGAAACCTCCGCACAACCTACAGCTATGAACGCACCGTCGATTGATGCCTTGTGCAACAGTTTATCGGAGTTCCATTACGATCCTGATTCAAATGTTACATTTGACACTTGGTTCAGGCGTTATGAGGATTTATTTACAGTTGATTTCGCTGGCCACGACGATGGATGGAAAGTCAGACAGCTACTTCGTAAGCTCAGTGAAGCTGAATTAGACAAGTATTGCAACAGTATTTTGCCTCATAAACCTCGAGACCGCAATTTCAAGGATACTATCCAGTCGCTTAGTCATCTGTTCGGTGATCAATCTTCTTTGTTCAGTATTCGTTACATATGTCTGAAGCTGGTAATGAACGATTCTGACGACTTCCTGAGGCATGTTGGACTGGTAAATCGTGAATATGAACGCTTCAAGCTGAAGTCCCTGACGGACGATCAATTCAAGTCGCTGATGCTGATATGCAGTCTTCAGTCTCCAAGGTTGGCTGATATACGCACCCGGTTGCTGAACCGTTTGAAACAGGAACCCAATCTCACCTTGAACGATATGGCTGCAGAGTACCAACGACTGGTAAACTTGAAGCATGACACCACTCTGGTCTAGTCTGGGGGCCAAGATGGTACCGAAGTTCATGCGGTTTAACATCCTTCCACTGTCAAATTACGCAACGCCGGCCCGTCGCACAATACACCATCTGGCCCGAACTGCCCAAAAACTGGGAAGAAGCCTCCGGCAGCATGTTGGCACTGTGGGGCCTGGCACTTTGTCAGGTTCTGCCCATTCAAACAACACAGATGTCGGTAATGCAATTCAATCGGCCATAAAGAAGGATATTGTCATTCAGGTCAGCAATGTACACTTTCTGGTTCAAGGTCCAGATCGAAGTCGCGATTTAAGTCACGATCCACAACAGTCGGCAACAAATAGACCTTGATGGCAGTCTTCCAAGTCAACGCCCCAAGCCGACGTAAGTTCATAACCCTTCATATCAATGGTCAACCAGTCCGGTTACAGTTAGACACTGCATCCGACGTAACTATCATTTCGGAGGAACTCTGGCACACGCTCGGGCAACCTCCAGTACAAGATGCCAAGCCGATCGCCACCAGTGTATCTGGTGGTCACGTTCCACTTACGGGTCAGCTGCATTGCTGCGTTTCATTCCGTGGTAAAAAGTTTCACGGATCCTGCTTCGTGACAACATCAGAACTCAACCTACTTGGCCTCGACTGGTTTGATCGACTCGGTTTGGCGGACAATCCCATCAACACAATCTGTAATCATGTGAGTCACGCTTTGTCCGATCAACAAGCAGCCAAGAACCCCCCTCGCTTGGCAGCGGTACCATGGCCGCAACCCGACAAACCCTGGTCTCGGCCACACATCGATTACGCTGGTCCCATCAACGGAGTACATTATTTGGTTCTTGTGGATGCCTACTCCAAGTGGCCGGAGATCTCCGCTGTATCTCCCCCGACCACATCGAAGACCTTGCAGGTGTTGGAGAGAATATTTTGCCAACATGGACTCCCAGAGACCATCGTATCAGACAATGGCACACAGTTCACGTCACGTGAGTTCCAGAATTTTTGCACGCTTAATGCCATTTGTCACATACGCTCTCCACCCTAACATCCCCATTTCAACGGTCAGGCTGAACGCTTCGTAGATACTTTCAAGCGAGCGCTTCTCAAGTCACGGTGAGAGGGAACATCGGAAGAGATCCTCCGAAAGTTCTTGATTGCCTACAGAACCACACCCAACTGTGCCACACCAAATCAGCTGTCTCCCGCAGAAGCACTCATGGGCCGTAAACTTCGGACAATGCACCACGCAATGCTGCCGAGAACCACAGCTTATCAAAAGACGCCACAGGCGAAGCATGGCCCTTTATTCGAAGTGGGGTCAGCCGTGTACGCCAGCGATTACCGCGCGAATGACAGAACATGAAAACCTGGCCGCAAGAGAAAACCCACTGTGCCCTTCCAGTTGAATCCCAAGAACCCCCGATACTAATACTCTAAAAAGGGAAGGTGTTGGAGATGTCACATACCCCCAAAAAACTGTCCACTAACTGGAATGAGCATTTACCGTTTTTGTTTGTAAAGCCGAATTCCTTTGATGTACCAACAATTTTTCTACCTCTGGCGCCGACTCACATACTGGACGCTGGTTAGCTTGTTTTTTTACCCGGTCGCTTGACGAGCTATAAAAACGCAAGATCCGCATTTTGTATTTTGACTACGGCTTTTCGGCACTCGGAATTTCGGGCTGAGACAATAAACGCTCTTTTCGGGAGACCAGTGTTTTTCCTTCGTAGTCGGCTTCGGGGGAGTCGGCTCCTCGGGGTAAAGCAGCGCGTACCATATCACTGCGTCGCAGGAATCGTTCCAGCTCAATTGCATCCACTCGGTCGTTTCGCGATATAACAGTTTTCAAACCCGCTCGTCGGTTATGGCACAGCAGCTGAATCGTTGACATGTGCGCAGTATGTCTTCTGGTTCACAAGACCTGTTGTTAAATAATAGGGCACGGCTGTCTAGCTGCGCAGATGTTGTAGAGCACGTGTTTTTCGTGCGTTGCCTGTGGGATGGTTGAGACTACTGCGTGGCTGAATGGGCTAAGGTTACAACGAATTAGGCGCAGGACCGTTTGATGGCAGATCGGGTACCGGCCAATCAAATCACGGCAAAATAGCGTGGTTTTTCAGCCCCTCCACATATGACAACCGTCATTTTTGCGATCACTTCCCCCCTCCTATGTTACATGGTATTCTGTTTTGCATCCATATAAAGCATTGTTATGTTTATTAAAATTGTGCGGTACGGCTTGTGTTCCACAACAGGTGCGAGCACTTAAATTCTCCTTTCACATGAGTAAAGCACCAAACTCCTCAACCGTCTTAGTTTTGTAGCATTTTCTGCCTTTTAATTGCATAGTACTCTACTTCGGGTTCAGTTTATTTGCACTGTGCAACAATTTGACGAAGGTGACAAATATACAGCCTTAATTATAGACGAACAAATGACTGATACCATAATTTATACACTTAATATTGAAAAGAATGTAACCTGGTCACTGAACATATTCACTAATTATGAGGCAAGATTTAGCTGTTGGCTAAAAAATGTATACTGTATAGGCGTATAATTATACACAGTAGCCCTCCACCTAGAGAGACTGTTGAGGAGACCGACTAAAATTGTCCTCTCGAGGTAGGCAACCTAGCTGATGCGTCGACGATGTGTAAGAAGATAGTACAGAACATGTTTAGTAATTCTGCAATACAGCTTTTTATCGTGGTTTGTACTGTGCCCCTCTTTTTTCAAAATTCCCGGAGCTGTCTCTTCTTTGCCTCTAGTGATGAAAAGCTGCCGTTTTTGTTACTGGCAGATGAACACAGCTCATCGACTGTCTAAATTGCCTCTGAAATAGTAACAATCTAATTCGTATGGGCATCCGTTTCTTTTATTGCACTGCTTTTGATAATCTCACATGAGACTGCATTTAGGTAGCAGACTATACACTGTCCCTGAATAATTAACCTCTCAGCCGCATCAATTCTGATTCGGAATGTTTCAAGTCCATCTTTCTTGTTCAAGGTATCTGGCGCCCGTGTCTTGCTAACATCAGATGGATCAGCAAGTTCTCTTGATCTTTAGTCTGTTGTAGTTCTATAATCTGGGAGGGAGGAGGAGAACGATCACCTATAATCCATCAGATGTACTCTATTCTATCTGTCAATTTCAACACATACTGCTTTTAACATGAGCAATTTCGTTAATACTAGATCATTTTGGAATTATCCACTCTATTCTCAGTGGTTGGCTCTGAGGCTCCGCATTTTATTGTTGTGTAGAGGTGGCTGAATGTGTTATATATCATCTTATTGCCGTGCTTTCCTTTTTTTTGCTTTTTTGTAAGACAATCGATTTTGACGTTTTCGGCCTATTGTGACCTCATAAGCTGATATGGAAATTCACTTGTTTATTCCTGAGCTTAGGCGGCCGGAAGTATTTGAACAACTTTTGGCGAAATTCCACCTCAAAATGAACATTCCCCTAAAGTTTAATTCCGGAGGCCTGAGTTTCGAATGCGCCGCTTTTTGTGAGCCATCAACAATTCGGTCAGACGGCCGCCTGTCTAGATTTCGCTTAAAACTGTCGTTCTACATACTATCATGTGGAGTCGCGTACGTGCAACGGGAATAATCGGAAACTTGATAAGTGGATCCCCCAAAGATTGTTGAGGATTTGTACGAAGTTACGCTTCACTGCTATCGCGAAACAAACCAGAAAGTTTCTGTCACACATCATTACTTATAATAAAATATGGAGCTTTCACGATCACAGAAAAAGTTTGCACAGCGTCGTAACAAACGCGGACCTAATCGAATAACACCTCAACGTCGCCTCCATCCTGTTTGGTAGCCTGCTGTCCGGTTCTTCTGTTGCAGCTGTGTGCCACTTGGTGTGAAAATTACAGCATACTACAATTAAATGGACGTGGTCCACCAGAACCTGCTAACGTCGGCGTGAATCAGTCAGCGAACTCTAGGTCTTTTCGAACGGCAATGCCAAGCGACATTTTTGCAAGCGATCTTTCAGACATTGCTCCAGTTAAGTGTTAAATCATTATTTGGTCAACCAAATTCTGCGGAGGGTGCACCAACAGTCACCATCCCTTTTCCGTTCTGTCAACTATTTCCCTAAGGCGAAATACTTTTGATAGGAAGGTGGAAAGCTTTTCAACCCATGGGGCTGCTTCATTCTAGGCAATCGGCATGGGTGTATTTTTGGTGCGTAAGTAGAAATGTGTTGGCGGTAACTGTCCATATTGTGTATAAAATCTATGAACTTCAGCGGAGCTATTTCCCTTAAATTTGACTTTTCAAAAGTGTAACTTTACAGTTGATCGGTTAGTTTTACATGTTCTATGGCTGAGTAGTGTAACTATTGTTTGTAGCCAAAATGCAAAGACTGATACTGCTATGTCTTTAAGTTGTATTATGTTCATACTTTAAATCTGGTAGGCTTTAGTCCGATTGAGTCATATTTCGTGATCCACTTATTGGTTGCTTTGAAAACAGTCGGAAAAATCCGTTCCATCCAATTCAAACCAACTAATAGATCTTATTGGGTAGATCCAACAATTTCCTAATTATGTGACATTCATTGCTTATAACACAGTAGGCTCCCCAATTAAAAATGTCCACAAATTTTATCATAGTCAGAGTGGGTGTTCACGATAAAGTATTCTCGAGTTTTCGATTAGTCGATAGAGGTTTATTAGTGCTCCTCTATCCAATCGGTTTCAGCTAGTCTGAGCAGCTGAAAATGTTCTTTTTAAACGGAATGAGCCTGTTTTAGTTATGTAGTGGAACGGAGAGTTGGGGGAACAGTACCTCAAGGCAAATACAAGAATTCACAGTAGGTGTCCGCAACTAATTCCACTACACTAAGTCTGCTGCGTATTACAAGAAGATTCTTCCCTTTTCGTAATAACGGATTTGGTTCCTCCAGCGAGCTAAATAAACGTTGTCACCGTTAGTCCACGATAACCAGGACCGCGTGCGAGCAGAAGGCGAAACGCGCGAGGACGAAGTTTTGTATTGATGCAAACAATAGGCAAGTAGTTATTATTTACAATGAACATAACCGGTATGAAGAATGGTACGTAACAAAAGATCGAAATGGTAACAGACTCTACATAACTCCCCCCCTAGAGCGTGAGAGAAAAGAAAACGCTCGATAGTTAGGGAATCACAGTGAATCAATGATGATAATCGCTATAGATTGTCGGCCATCTAACGGTTCGGCCAGAACGGGTGTGTGGTTTGCATGTCTTGGGTTGGGAGGCAGGAAAATGGGTATGGTCACTAGTGTCAAACATAGGTTGGGTAGACTGAGAAAGGTTTTGTGAGTCGGTAGACGGATCTAGGATACGCTGGCTGAAATCATCGGCATTTTTTATGTCTGGCGGACGAGACGGGGACGTTGAATCCTGGTCGACGTAAGCAACTTTTAGTCTGTCAATGCTCACCGAGTGACGTGTTCCGTTTTTGTCAATGACAAAATACTTGTCTTTACGATCAAGCACTCAGAAAGGACCATCATACGGCGGCTGTAGGGGTTTTTTAAGTGAACCAACGCGAATGAAAACAAAAGGACAAGTGCGCAGATCACGATGAATTTGTTCTTGTCGCAGCGTTCTCCGTGGGGGTGAAGGTTGAATATGCCGCATGTGATTCTTAAGACTCGTGACGTTACTCGTGTCGGGACTCAGATGTACCAAGGAATTAGAGAGAAACTCTCCAGGGATACGTAATGTACAACCGTACACGAGTTCTGCTGGGGTGCACCCAACATCTTCCTTGACAGTAGTTCGCAAGCCGAGGAGAATAAGAGGTAGGCGATCAGCCCATTTGTCACCAGTCGATGTTGCCATTAAAGATGATTTTAGTTGACGGTGAAATCTTTCGACCATACCGTTTGACGATGGATGGTACGCAGTGGTCGTTATATGTTCGCAACCAAGAACGCGATTCAAATCACGAAAAAGAGCTGAAGTAAACTGAGATCCACGGTCAGTGGTGATAGTGGCCGGAACGCCAAAATTCGAAATCCACGAATTGACAAAACTGCGTGCGATAGTTTCCGTTGACGTATTGTTCACAGGAACGGCAATGGGCCATCTGGTGAATCGATCCACGCAGGTTAGAAGATGTGTATAACTGTTGGAAGGAGGAAGGGGACCAACGATATCAAGGTGGACGTGTTTAAAGCGTCCATCTGGTAAGGCAAAAGTTCCTGGAGTAGTGATGGTGTGACGATAAACTTTACTACGTTGACATTCCAGGCACTGTTTGGCCCAGTTACGAACATCCTTACGAATGCCGGGCCAAATGTAACGCTCGGTGACTAGCTTCGTTGAGGCGCGTATGCTTGGATGCGACAAAGAATGGAGGCGGCTAAAAACATCAAACCGGTGTGTGAAAGGAACAAACGGCCGCGATATACCGGTAGACATATCACACGTAAGTGAATATTCTGACTGGGCTAAAGGAATATCACGCAGTTTTAGAGATGGGTTAGCACGAAGTTGGCGAAGTTCTGGGTCATTAACCTGGGATTTCGCGAGGGAGAGAAAATCGATGACGCTTGCGGATATTTGACTAACATCCGAACGAGATAAGGCGTCGGCGACAAAATTACTGGAACCGTCTATAAAACGGATGTCAGTGGTGAACTGAGATATAAAGTCCAGGTGTCTTGTTTCTCTCGGAGAGTACCGATCTGGAGGGGAACGAAAGGCAAACACAAGGGGTTTGTGATCAGTGAAGACAATGAAGTTGCGACCCTCCAGAAGATGTCGAAAGTGTTTAATGGCAAGGTAAATAGCCAGCAACTCACGACCGAAGGTACTGTAGCGCGTTTGCGCTGGTTGGAGTTTTCGGGAGAAAAAGGACAAGGGCTGGATCTCACCATTCACGTTCTGTTGTAAAACAGCGCCAACAGCCAATTGAGATGCGTCAGTCTTCAGAATCAGCGGCGAGTGTTCATCCGTTCTTAAATGCGTTAATGTGGTTGCTTTGGACAAAGCTTCTTTGGCTGCGAGAAACGCACTATTAGCTTCCGGAGACAGAACGAAGTGTTTAGGATTGGCTTTCAAAATGTCCGTGAGGGGTTTTAGAAGTTCTGAACATCGGGGGATAAAACGACAATAATAATTGACAATACCTAGGAAGCGTCGGAGACCTTTTAAGGACTGTGGCTGTGGGTAGTCCTTAACAGCACTAATTTTCTCTGGCAAAGGCCGGATACCGTTACTGTCGATTCGATGTCCGAGAAAATCTATGGAAGTAACTCCGAAGGTACACTTCATAGGGTTTAGCGTGACACCGTATTGGGTAAGACGTTCGAACAGCTTTCGAAGATGTGACTCGTGCTGTTGAGTGTCCTCACTGGCGACTAAGATGTCGTCAATATAAACGTACACGAAATCTAAACCACGAAGTACTTGGTCCATGAACCTTTGGAAAGTCTGTGCAGCGTTCCGTAAGCCAAATGGCATACGAACGAATTCATACAGTCCAAAGGGAGTGGTAATGGCGGTCTTTGGGACGTCTTCCGGGGCCACGGGGATTTGGTGGTAAGCTCGAACCAAATCTATCTTCGAGAAAATGCTCTTGCCGTTTAACCCGATTGAAAAATCGTGAACGTGAGGAATAGGGTATCGGTCTGGAACGGTGACGTTGTTCAGGGCGCGGTAATCGCCACACGGACGCCAGTCACCTGGTAATTTTTTTGGAACCATATGGAGGGGTGAGGCCCAGGGACTATTGGAAGGCTGGATAACACCAAGTCGTAAGAGGTGTTCAAACTCTGCCTTGGCCACTTTGAGTTTGTGCGGTGGCAAACGTCTGGGACGTGCGTATGTAGGTGGGCCTTTGGTGACAATGTGATGGAAAACGTCGTGTTTAGGCGGCGATGTTGCATTAGACGGATTGGTTAGTTGTGGAAATTGTCGGAGGATGGCAGCAAAACCGTTATCTGGTAAGGCCGACCGCAGTCCAATCGAATTGATTGATGTGGCCTTGCCATGTACGTATAGGGTTGTTGTGCTGTCAATTAAGTTACGGTTGCCGACGTCCACTATAAGTCCAAAGAATGATAGAAAATCAATCCCAACGATCGGGTGTTGTACATCTGCCACCGTAAATCTCCAAGGGAACTGACGACGGAGGCCGAGATCCAAAGTGAGTAGCTTCTCACCATAAGTTGGAATTGTTGAACGGTTGGTTGCTTGCAGTGTGTACGATACCGGTTGCAGGTTGTGTTTGTCACCTCTTGGTGGGATAACACTAACCTCTGCGCCCGTATCAATGAGAAAATTCAGGGCAGTGGAACGGTCGAACACATAAAATAGGCGACAGTTTGAAGAGCCATGAACAGCCGTCGCCATTACTGTCTGGCCTCCGCGTTTCCCGAATGAGGGTTATCCTTAGCAAAACTGCATGGTCTGGTACAACGGACAGCTTTAGCGCCAAACCGACGATGGTAGTAACACACGTTTCGACTGCCTCGCCGTCTGCGTGAACGACTTCGGGACTGGCGGCGGTAGGGAGGGCCTCCTGACTGGGCTGCCAGTTGTTTAGAGATTGCAGAGAGCTGCATGGACATTTCGGAAAACTGCTGTTTCAGAGCGTCCACTTCCGTCGGCCAACTACGGCCTGAAGACACTTCTGATGAATGCACATGAGATACAGTGCGACTCTGATAACTCTCATATACTTGGTCAGCCAGCTCTGCAAGTTTTTGGAGTGGTGTGTCCTTATCAAGTATAGACAATACTTTTCGAATATCGTCTGGCAGATTTTTGTGCCACAACTCACGTAGAATTGGTTCGTTTACCGTATGTTTGCTCTGAAGCTGTGTCATGTGACGGAGGAGTTGTGAAGGAGTTCTGTCACCCAACTCTACTCCTGCCAGAAGTTTGCGCAGGTTCTGCTCGTCGGTTGCTGCAGTTCGTCCGATGATTGCGGCCTTTAGAGTGTCGTACGGGCTAACGCTGGGTCGAGTGTAGATAAGGTCGGCGACCTCGGTAGCGACCTGCTCGGGGAGGTTGGCAACTATGAAATTATACATGGACTTTTGCGAACGTATTCTTCTAGAATCAAAGATAGCCTCGACTTGGGCAAACCAAAGCCTAGGATCGCGACTACCGAACTCAGGAAGTTTGACATAAACTGCATTCTCCGATGCGGTGGGATCTGGTTCAGAATCGGTCATGTTCAGGGAGAGAGAAAAAACACTCAAAGAAGGAGTCGATCAAATGGAGGACAGAAAATTTGGGGGGGTTGTGTAGAAAAATAATCGAATAATCAAATGAACTCGGGCTCACCAAATATGTTGTGGAACGGAGAGTTGGGGGAACAGTACCTCAAGGCAAATACAAGAATTCACAGTAGGTGTCCGCAACTAATTCCACTACACTAAGTCTGTTGCGTATTACAAGAAGATTTTTCCCTTTTCGTAATAACGGATTTGGTTCCTCCAGCGAGCTAAATAAACGTTGTCACCGTTAGTCCACGATAACCAGGACCGCGTGCGAGCAGAAGGCGAAACAATAGACAAGTAGTTATTATGTACAATGAACATAACCGGTATGAAGAATGGTACGTAACAAAAGATCGAAATGGTAACAGATTCTACAGTTACCACATTCAAGAAACCAACCAAAGTTAATGATCTACAACTGGAAACATGTTCGTTCTCAAAAAGAGATCTCATTCAAACTTAACGGCCGAATTTAGAAGACCACCGTTCGAGCAGTTTCATTGTATAAGCCTGCTAACTATTAAACTCGAGTCGTATTAAGCTCTTTGACTAACTGGATGACAGAGTTCACTTGCGCCTATTGCATTGCATCATTGGCTAGGTTATCGAAAGGCTGAAGAACGGGTTAGTGGTTGTGAGGATTGTTCAGATTTGTTCTCTTGAGCCCTAAAGTTACTTACCGTCAGGTAGTTTGACTGTACATTGGTAGTGTCAGTCAGTGGTTCAACTCATTCTATACTATTTTCCCTGCCTCCAGCGCACTCACCTAACGTGCAAAATGACTAATCGGTGAAGTAACAGAACAGAATAAGAACAGACACTAGTACGACTCTGGCGATAGGCTGTCCTAGTCATTCTAGGTGCCTTGTTTGTGATCCACCTGATATGGTAAGTAGCGGCTAATCGCATTCAGAGGTTCGGATACTGTGGTCGTTTGAGTGAGTTCTCTGTGAACCAATTACAGCCAATGAGGTGAGAGTGTGAAGGTTACAAGAAACCTGTTTGAACAAAACCGTTAGAACACGAAAACTGGTAGATACAAGCACTTCGTACTGACTCGTTGGTACCAAATTTACATTAACATGAAACGGGTTTTTATATCGAGCAGTTAGGGGGGCAGGGTGGATAGTCAATCGGTGGATTAGGAAAGGTCACTAAGTCCAGGGAAGGGTCTAGTTTACGAGCAATTATTTCTGAACACACAAGGTCGGCTTCAGTCGATTGATTGCGACCGCCTCAGCAAACCACAAGAATCTTGGATTGCCTGTTAGGCCTATCCTGGCGACAACAAATTCTCCGTACCATAAATTGGCGCGCTGGTTATTCGCAATCCTGACTCCATTGAAGATTCTTTTGATTTGATGTGTTTCATAGACGTTCAGTCACTATTCACTAATGTCCCACTACACGAGACAATCGATTATATTTGTGAGCTCGTTGAAATGAGTCACATTACTTTGCCTCTGCCCAATGATATTCTGAGGGAAGCCTTATTGTTATGTACCGAAAACATCAGCTTCCGTTTTCTTGATCGGTACTACTGCCAAATGGACGGAGTAGCCATGGCGAGTCCACTAGGGCCCATCCTAGCAGACTTTCATGTTAAGGATTGAACAGGAGTTAGCCACGGTCATAGCGATTCTGTGTTGGGGATGTCACATACCCCCAAAAAACTGTCCATTAACTGGAATGAGCATTTATTTTTTTTTTGTAAAGCCGAATTCCTTTGATGGACCAACAATTTTTCTACCTCTGGCGCCGACTCACATACTGGACGCTAGTTAGCTTGTTTTTTTACCCGGTCGCTTGACGCGCTATAAAAACGCAAGAGCTGCATTTTGTATTTTGACTTCGGCTTTTCGGCACTAGGGGCTTCGGCACTCGGAATTCCGGGCTGAGACAATATACGCTCTTTTCGGGAGACCAGTGTTTTTCCTTCGTAGTCGGCTTTGGGGGAATCGGCTCCTCGGGGTAAAGCAGCGCGTACCATATTGTAGCGAGTAGGCGTCCAATAAAGCACGATCTTTATTGTCCAAATCGCCAGTCACACACGTCGTGTGCACTTCTAACCGGTTTACGTGCGTGACCGGTGCCTTCTATCGGAGGATTTTTCGCTTGCCATTCCTCGTCTGTTTGTCCGATTCCGTTGCGCGATGGCTCGTCCGGCTGCTCGTGCTGTCCGCCATCCACCCA
>QNGE01000697.1:16481-35386 GCA_008508345.1 Paragonimus westermani | reverse complement strand
TGGGTTCGATGTTGGTCATGTGAGTTTGGTCATAGGGTTTTCGATCTCTCCATTCCTCAAACCAGGGCTTTCTCATGATGGTCTTATGTCAGTCTCAACACTGGTGCATTGCTGTCGGTGATGATGATGCCACTTATATATCTGGCCTCATGTAGAAGCTGGCAACCTTGTTTAGTTTCTCCACAAACAATCTGGCAGGATAGAGTAGACAAAATTGCACCCCAGATAGTTTTGAGTGGAATGTTATTCAAGTCCGAAAAGTATGAAATTGTAACCACCTACAAAGACCAAACCTTTGGGATTACTTCGTCGATTGTAGAAATGAGCGATCTTGGTAGGCGAAATCCGTAGTAAAGTCGACGTTTTTGCCATCTTGAAGTGTACGAGCGTGAGACGCTAAGCATTGGTTACCGACGCCGGCAAATCTAATCGAACTGTTTTCTGCACCATCCCGTCCATTCTTTTTCTACTAATTCGAATGTTTTTTTTAGCCCAGCTTTGTTTGGATGTTCTACGCTGACCATCTCTTAGTTTAAACTGAGTGTCGGTAGCTGCTTTATTTAGTGGGTTAGAGAGGTGAATAATTTCTACCGCTTTTTCGTATCCGATTGAGACTTCTAGGCAAGATATTAGACCTTTCTTCTTAACTTCCAGTGATGTGCACCTAAATCCTAAATTGGGATAGATTTTCTAGGTGACCATTTTCCAAGTACTCCGACTTTTTCCGTGTTATGAGAGTACTAAACCAAAAATTTCCTGTTTGTTGCGTTATTTCGAAATGCTAATCAATACAGATACGTTCAGTATCCGTCCATTTCAACATTTACGGTAATCATATTTGTTGTTCGAAGTTGACAGTCACTACGTTCTAGAATCCAAGATCATATACGACCGTTCCGTCGCTAGATACCGAATTTGTACTTCGAACTTGTCATTCACGTTCTCTCAGAGCAGCGATTGATGTCCGATTACTAAGCTGTGTGTTGTTTGTTTACCAAATCAGACCATGTGCAATCTGATCACTCTGATATCTGTCCATATATACAAAGTGTTTAAAAGAGGCAAACACTCGGTGGCGAACGATTTATTGTGACGTTTCTAGTCCACACTAGGATCCGTTATCAAACAAATGAATGTTTACATGTATATGTCTATCGCTACCACGTTGTCATTAATGGTGAGAATATTTTCTGTGATGGAAACGGTGATTATTTTTGCTAACCTGGTCATTTGAGTAGGTTCCAGTACAACAATCCACGTCCGTATGTCAAATACCAGGATTGAAATTTGTCAAAGATCCTGCAACACATTCTCGTTGTGTTCAGCATGTGGTGTTTCCCAGTCAATGATGGTTTAGGATAACCCACCTAATTGTGATATATGTGTGTTTCCGAACATTCTCCGTGTTATAATCTTTGGTCTGTGGCTATGTTGTTTAAGCTGGACGCCTGTTCGTATGAACTCAAGTTTTTGAACAGTTTCGCCCAAACCTTCTACACACCTTCGATCACTACGACCCCAGCTTATTATTATACGTCTAGCTGCCACTAATTTATGGCTTCCAGATAAAATCCGATGCCACTTCGCGATCCACACACGAATTTCGTTTTCGAGATACTGACCAGGATGGTGATACGGGTGTGGTTAACGCTCGTCGCTGGTGTCGCCGAATCGGGGCACAGGAACAACGCCTGCATGAGATGGTCAGATTACGCACTCAGTTTGCACAGCTGCTTCGTGACTGTGGATTATGGACCAGTCGTGGCGCCCGACGAGTTGAAGTTCGACAGCGGCAGGATCTAAATCACGCCCGACGTGCTGAACGCGTGCAAACTAAACGTCGTCGGTTGTTGACACTGCAAGATGGTGTGAGTTTCTCCTCTGTCCACGTTTTGTTCTCTGTCCTGGATTCGCTAAACCCAACGCTACACCGGTTTCTTTATGTTTACTTGAAAGTGGTGTTAGGCGTCTTTCACATACACAGACTTCTTGTGACGTTTCGTCTATTCACATAATTTGACTTCGAGCCCAGAGTGGCTTGCAGCTGACGATGTCGACCTTTCGCAGTCATAGACTTGAGCACAGCGTTTTCCAACTCATGTACCACGAATTTTATAAGGTACGCCAATGGGTCAATTTGGCGAGTGTATCATGCACACAACAATCAGAACAAATGAGGCGGGTCTGTACGAACGATCCCTCTGAAGTAATCGCACAATCGCTCATTGTTCGGTGGGCACTGTACTGATACTTCACAGAAAAACAGGATTGAGTCCACTCTTGTGCCAGTCTTGTTTTGCTGGACACACTTCTCAACATTGTGGCGTCTTCATGGTCGATTTCGCTGTTTTTTAGTTGTTTTACTGTGCGTTGTACATTTTATTTCTGGCTACTGTATACTTTGTTCATGCATGCTTCACTTGTAGGTCGATGTTCGATCCGGCTCAGATGACGAGGAAGAGACTCAGTCGGATACTCAAGTATCTAATTTGCGCAGGTGGCTAGCATCCGCGGGCTCAGGGGGTGGTAAAACAAATCGTGCGCGTGCCGCTGGCGGACTCGATGTATCCGTGCGAGATCTGGAGTTGGTTCTTTGTTACGACCTGTCTGCGTTGGCTGAGTACGCCAGTCGCCACGGTCGAATGACTCAGGCTGACATAGTGTTGTTGAAGGTGGTGCTTGCTGGCGGACTTTACCCCCATCTGGCGATTGGCGACGTGGCCAATACGTATCGTGTAGCCAATCGAGGAGGAGCAGCAGGTCCCGGTGCCGAAATGGTTTTTCACACTCGGGTACTGACTTTGTATCACGTTTTTCTCATCACTGTTTTAAACTGTATACTTTTAAATACCTCTTATTTGTTCTAGAATTCGGTTTGATTTTTATTCAGAATCTGTTGTTTTCGAACCTTCTCATGGTTATAAAAGTTATACACCGCGGACCGTGCCTAAGTTCCAACAATATTCTCGGGACAATCTTTGTTTGTGCTTAGTGAGTTACCCGTCGAAACTAATCACTTCATGTACATTAAGTTCTGTGCAATATCGTAGCAGAGTGCCATAAATTTCATTAAGTAAAAATTATAGGCGTTCAAACACCATCAGTATACACATTATGTTATTGTGAAATTCCCACACTTTCTGCAACCACTTTTGTACTGACTTCTTAATCCGCCCGCATAACACCATGTTTTCTGTGGATCGCAATTTCCTAGTCCCCAATTGAAGTTCTCTGGTAGAACTGCGTATAACTTGCTCCAAAAGCTAAATCCTGTTAGTATAATGTGCGTTCCAAATGCCTGACCTTTCTGCCCACTCCTCTTTCACTACCATTCCCAAGTCGACTAGGAATACAAGCCTTTGCAGTCCGAACCACTTTCCCTAACAGCTACCTAACGCTTTTCCAATTTTCAGTGTCCTCTGGTCTCATTTTCTTCCGGAATTCATTGCGTTTCCCATTCTCGTCCGCTCAATGGAAATGATTTGTTCCAATAGGTGTACTCTCTGAATGCGGTCCGTGAAACTGCTTCCTGCTAATACTTTTACATCAGCGCGGCTCTACTTTTCGATATGCTGGGCGAGATTCGAGACTTCTCTTTCTGGCGAACCTCGTTTGTGATAGGCATCACGGATACCTAGTCTAAAAAGGAAGTTTGGGACGGCGGATTGTTCGTCCCTGGTGTGACAGTGTGTTACGGTGGTGAGATGATCGGTAAATGGAGGTGACGTAACTATTTAAGCTAGCCTGTAGAGACTTCATATATTCGTGGTGAGATACTACTGGAGCCTCCGGAATCAGTCTGGCAAATGTTTAACTTCACTTATTTGACTGGTATTATTCACAGGTTGCCGTCTGTGCACAGGGATGCCAACACGGCCCAACCTATTTCTCTGCTCAGAGTGGCGTCTTCAGGTTACACTCTAACTTTAAGAATGAGAGATTTTGATCATTCGGAGCTGGACTTCACGAACCACTTATTCAATACTGTAACGTCTTCCTCCGCTAGGGATTTTTCGAGGCGATAATGGGAGCTGGCCTAATTCAACATGGCTTGTGGGCCAAGCGCCATCTTGCCTTGATTGCATTCTCACTAACGAACTTGACGTGGCAGATAATCTAAGCACTACAGATTCTGGTCGTAGTGATCACGAAATAGTTGAACCCAGTTATTTACACGGAAATAGGTAATATATTCCCAAAGTTTATGTCTAAAGGTCTGTCGCAGTGTGAAATTCACTGGGATGAGGACTCAATTCAACAAGGCTCTATCATCCCACAACCCAAGTGATCACCGTTAACTCATCGTTGAGAAAACCTCCGGTGCCGCTAACAGTCCTCTTCCATCAGTATCCCATGTCTAGTAGGTGGCCGAGGCACCCAAGAAATAGAACCGTCTTATTACATTGAAACGTTCAGCTTTGAATAAGTGTCAGCTAGCACAAACTGAGCTTGCTTTTGTTGAGCGTTTCATTTAGCGTAGTCGTACCACGGGTACTATCAAAAGATACCGGTTTTGTTATCAACGCTGTCTTGCTAAAAAGCTGAGGGCGATTCCTAAGCTTTTCTGCAGTGAAGTTGCAGCACACACAGAATGTTGGCATATCGCAATTGGAAACCTCTGGTAGACTTACCAACACAGATGCAAAGGCGGACAACACTCTGGGCAAACAGTATGTGAGTGTGCATAACGGCAAGTCACGGGTTATTTTTGAACACGTATGTAGCAACCTAACTGTGTCAGTGTCACAATTCAATCAAACTAGTGAACCCACTAACTCACATATCACTTCACGCGGACTTAGTATTCGCTGCCGTCTTGAGTAGCTGTGTCATCGAGTTAGCGGAATCGTTTGTAGTGCGTTTTAATGGTTGCTTGCCAAATGGCTGTCTGATGAGAGCTTGGAAGTTCGCAATCACACCTATCTTGAAAGATGGGTACAGATACGACCTAACGAGCTACCGATTAATAACGTTGCTTTCAGTGGTCTCTAAATTAATGGAGAGCTTACCAGATGACCGCCGTCAAGGGCTGTAAACCCCGAACTCATTACCACGGAGCAGCATGACTTATGCTCCACGAAACTGCTAATTGTTCGTGACTTTCGGACGAAGGCTGCCGACGCACAACTGGTCATAAATGTAATTTACTCTGATTTTTCCAGAGCTTTTTCAAGGGTTGTTCATTTCATCTTGCTGTGGAAACTCAATAACTGTGGCCTTGGTGAGCGCTTACTCACCAGAATTATCTAACTGAACATCAAGGTGAGAATGGACAGCTGTCAGAGTGGTTCCCTACTACTAACAGCAGCGTTCCATAAGGATCAATCTTAGGACCCCTGGTTCTCGTTCTTTCTGCTGTTTAGCTGTTTAGTTTAGCCAAACTCTGACATTGCACTACACCGATGACAAAACTTCGGCGATTTCTAGAGTGCCCGGAGTGTGTGATAACCCTACATAACTATCGAAAATAACTTGCCGCTCAATATCAACAAGTGTAAAGTCATGCATATTTACCATCAAAATTATGCCCACTACTGCGTTGGTGACACAAAGCTGCGAAGGAAATCTAAGAATCCTAGTGACAGACAGTTTTAGTCTGTCTACAAACTGTGTTGCCATAGCTAAAAAGGCGCAAATAACCTTGAACCACTTGGGAGGAATTTTTGAAGCAGTCCACCCCGTAGTGTTTCCCACTGAGTTCGACTTCCTAATCCGCCCGCACCTGGATACGGGCATAGAGGCTTGTCTTTGACTCAGACAAGTTCGGGGCTTATTAAAAGCGATCGGCAAAGGGTCAGAAAGTGAAGTAAGATGCTTACGAAGGTTTCCTGAGACTAGCAGAATTAGATTAACTCTCAGTGAATTACAGATTCTTTCCCTTAAACTGTTCCAGCGACACATCTTTCACTAAGTAAGGGTGAACATCAAAAAGGTTAGTCGCTGAAATTGAGTGATGGGAGAGGCGGGTTACTTTGCATCATCATCACAGACAGCAATACATCATTGGTTCACACTAATGCTTAACTGCCTCACAACCATGAAGAAGAAGCAAACCCTACGTAGGAAGAAAGAAGGAAAGAAGAATGGGACCGGAAGGGACCTAACTGCTGAAAATAACTACGTCTATATCCAAACATTCAACATCAAGGTGTCTACACCTTGCAAACAAACAAACGACCGAGCTGCAGCTGAGAGTAAGGCGTTATCAGCGAGACAGCTTCCTTACGGCTTTCACTACCCCGCGTCATTAAATGCACTCAATTCACAGACAACTCGGCCAAACAACAACAACATTCACGCCACTGAGCTCGATTAACCGCCATCTCGCCCAAAGTCTCCAGTCACCGACTCTGTGAGTCGCGAGGGCCCAAGCCCGGGAGACGAACTCGATCTACAGTGGTCAACCCCTTCGCGAACGACTTCATTTCCCTACGCCAGGTCATTATCTGTCCACCTCGCACCTTACACCACTCGGTCGTATTGTCAGCGAACAGTGCTCGGTGTGGAAGACGACTAGGTGGCATCCTCAATACATGACCTAACCATCTAAGCCTGTGCAAACGTAGAGACTGGACGAAAGAACTCGTTTTGGCAATCACCATTAAACACCCGCTTCCTAGCTTCTTCCTTGTTTACACGCTGGTGCCACCCGACACGAGCGACTGAACGGAGACATCGGTGTTCAAATACCTGAAGACGGTTCACGTCTTCTTTGCAGACATAACTGCTTCACGATTAGGGTCTGTTCACACTAGAACGCATTACCCAACACTTCAGTCACGGCTGAATCGTTTGATAGTTTTAACACATTATTCGATCAGCACACGTGAAAGTCAACCTGTTCTACAGGTTTCCTAACCGTCATTCTTGCCCGGTCCCACAAGTCATAGAATAGGTATATCTGACGAGATTTTGCTTTCAAGGTCCTCTGCTAATATCATTGCATTCGGCAGTTTCATTGACGTTTCCTTCTGTTTGTTTCCATTCGCCTTTTCGCACCTATAAACAGTCCAACACAGTTTTGCACCCACCAACGCTGAGACAAGAATGCACAAGCGAAGATCTTTCTCCTTTTTGCAAAACCTATAAGTTTATTAATTAGTGAACAGTTTTATTCTCATTTTGTCCATAAAAGCATCATACTTAGTGGCTTCCAGTTTTCTTTATAAAGATGACTTTCATACTAGTTTCCTGTTTGTTGAAATATCTGGGTTTTGGCTGGATTCAAACCGGCTACTACGCCAAGCGCGGCGAGCGTTTTACCAGCCGTTCAACGAAATTATTCCGGGCGCTCGGAATTATCATATTTAGGCCCGGTCACCCACTTTTCTCACCGTCTGATGTAGAACCAACTACATTATTTATGATATCGACTGCTGCTGTAAGATTTCCGGCGATTCACATTGGAACCCACCAAGACTGTTGTTAAACACTGAAGTTGAATTCCTTAGATAGTTTGGTAGATTTGTGGACGACTAAAAAGCGCTTACGTTAGTGGTCAATAACAAAATTTCACTGGGAAATGCCTAATTAGCATACAGTGCTCATTTTCTGACAGTCGACAAAGAATTAAACACTAATAAATTTTGGATATTGCTACTGGTTTTTAGTGAGCAGACAAGAAACCTCAGACGCTGCACTTTACCCATCTATTTCGTATCCAAAACCGTGATATTTTGCATGAATTTTGTCGATGATCGCATTAGTCACTTACAGATAAGTTATAGAGCCTCATTCCACAAATGTGCATGAGTGATTATTGTGACTTCCTCACTGGTTTTGTCAGAGACGGTAGTCCAGACATAAACATTTCTACTACTTACTTCTGAAAGTCAGTATGCAATTCTGCCGTTCAGCTTTCTTTGGGACTATTCTAGCAGTTGTGTTGCTTCGCTCTACCATACATCTTTGTTGCAACGTGAGTTTTACTTGTCATCACTTACTATCAAAAAACTTGACTCTATATGTCGTAGATTCAGTTTCGTCTTTGAAATTGGACTTCAATTCGCTCAATTATTATCGTTTTCAGGCTAAAGGTTTTGTCTCCCTTCATCCAAATGACGTGTTCGTTCGAAATCCAGATGTTTTG
Organism: Paragonimus westermani; assembly: GCA_008508345.1. Lineage (NCBI taxonomy): Eukaryota > Metazoa > Platyhelminthes > Trematoda > Plagiorchiida > Troglotrematidae > Paragonimus > Paragonimus westermani. The sequence continues at coordinate 27,297 of QNGE01000697.1, read as the reverse complement.
TTTTCCGATTCAACCCGTAAGCCGGATATCAACAAAAAAGCCAAGATGGAAGATGATCTACCCATCTTGCCCTCGGGATATGCCTGGGATCACCAATTGTTGATGTATTTGTGAGTTGATTATCTTGTTGATTCGACCTGTCATAACAACGATGTGTGCTAAAATCAGGTCACTTATTGTGAAAATGGTTTGGGTTGTACCATGTGTATATTCTCGTTTCATCTTTTCCAACATAAACTGTTAGTGTATCCTCAACTCAGATTCTGCCTTATCAAGTCGTCATAAACTTTTAACCAAGATTCCTAGTTGCATGGTCAGCCTCATTATTTTGGAACGGTATCCTCTGTTATGTCTTCTCTTCAGAATCCACGTAACAGATTGCGACCGAATTGGTTTCCTCCTAACACTGTTCTTGTCAGTAGTTCAACAGACCTGGGCACTTGCTTAGAGTACTCCGTTTGTATCGTTATTCACAATTGTCCATCGTGCGAAAGTCACAGGTTTGTATCTCTATAAGACATCATCCATATGTCCTTAGCGGATCTTCAAAACTGTCTTCTTTTTAATCGTATTCGAGACAAAGCAGTACGCATTACCAATAAATGTACACACTGCTTTCCAGAGCGGTGATCTACAGTAGGACGTAATAGACGGTCGTTACCGGCATTACTTAAACGGCCACTTTGATTACGGTATCAGTCGTCAAGGCGTACCTTTTGGCATTAGTAATGTTTTGAACTTCAATACGACAATTCGGTTTAAGTTCCCATTGTGATTCATCACCTAACGCACCTGGTCAGTCACAGTTATCCATGATTACGCTGAGCTTATTGAGTAATCGTTCAAACGGTAGGCCACAAATGCGCATCACTTAACTTGGCTGTTGACATATTTCGGTCGGATAATTCGAATTCCTGAGCCGCCATAGTTTTGTGATTGCGATACCACGGAAAGTAGAGAGTGGCTATATTTGCGTTGGTCAGTTCTAGTAGTAAGCACGGTAACGTGTTGACAGTTGACCAATTTCTCTCTCGTGCGCACGTTTGCCTTATGTTGCGCACTTACATGCGCTGATTTGACCCTCTGTATCGGGCGTTTTGTTGATCAAGGTCACTTCTGTATCGGCGGTTTTTTCTCACATTCACGCCGTATCAGTGTGATCGATTTCGAATTTTACCACACATGTTTTCCGTTAGATGCTTTTTTTTGTTCGCATGCTAACACAACACAGAACGCGCCACAAAATGTCTCCCTGAGGCCAGCACGTATTCTAGCTGGTTGTTATTGGTGATCCAAGGTAACAGATCATTTTCATGCTCCATGTAACGTTGACTGTGCAGTTCTATTTGATTTCCTTTATCTTTGTATCCAATGTAGTCACTGAGTTCCTATGGTGATGTGCGTGGCAAAGTGGTTAGTCAGAAAAGGTAAAACCACCTCTTAACATTCCACACCGTCGGTATCAAAAGAGCGCGGTGTCCATCATCTCACGATGAACTGTGAAAACCTGGGCAATTCAATGCTTTCATTCATCCATTCTGATCTTACCGACAAGTTACTTCTTCTTGTTGTCCTGCCATGGCATATGCCTGTAACCCACTATTGTAACGATTATTCAGGCATCGGATCATCGTACCCTACATTTCTTATGGATGTCTTGAGTAAATCATACAATCGTTGTACATGTCCACACTAAAATATCGCGTTCACGTTTGCAAGGGACGTGGATCGATGGTGAACGGTAAATTTCGAAAGTAGACTTTAACGAGTAGACTGGGTAGTATCTGAAAGAGTGAACAACATGAGTATTGTCAGTTTGTCTTATTCCAGTCGGGAAGTCTTCTTTGGAAAACTATATCTCAACTACTTATTCTTCTCGTTTCAAAAACAATCGCTTCCGAACTGGACAGGTGCGTAACCTTCGTGTCGTATGACTACACAAGCAGTTTCACTCAGTTCCACTCACTATCCTTGAGAGAAGACAAACCTAGTTGAATATGTCTCTCAGGCAGGCGCTATGATTTCAAACCCCAAGGGCAACTTGACATCCGTTAGTATGGGAATACGGAGGGGGCAAAAGGATGCTATATAGCACTACCAGTAGGTCAGTTGAAAACGATGAACATTTCACTAACCAGAGATCGACACTAGAAATAGAGCGCGAACTTAACGCTCATGAATTTTATTTACTATTGCCTACATCGGTGCGTCTTGACTATGTTCACTTTTTTCTTGTGTTTTGTATCTTGTATCATAAAGGATTACTACGCAGACTGATAGCGAAAAAGCGTGTGGTTAACTGCTTGTCTGGAATACTCAATGAGTGAATCTGTGATCCGGCAACAGACCACATGAATTGTTGTCTTCCCACCAGGTTTCTCAAACCGGTTGCCCAAACCGGAGCTGTATTCCCATATGTCTGTAGAAAAATGTGTCCCACAAACTAGTTTGCCCTTGTTTTGATTATGCCGTTTAATTAAATTTTCCATCTGACAGAGACATCATGGAGACAACGAAGCCGTTTTTGGTGAACACCCTGCGCGTACCAGTTCTGCCCACCCTTTTACTCTACGCCCGAGAGGTGGACACGAACGCAAATGCATCCAGGTGGGTAGGGGCGTTTTGCGTCGCACTGTTTTGGTATGACGGTTTTTCAGCTGTTTATTTGATCTAACCTTGCGCGCTGTTTTTGAACATCGTTGTTAACCATTAGCACCTATTTGGCTGTTCTCTTTTCAGTATCGTTGACAGCTGCACAGCACCACTCGATATTGTCATCCTCTCGTTGTTCAGCGGATTAGTTTAAGAGATTGCAATGTTCTCCTTACTCGGCACACCCACAGGGAGTAACGGAAAGTGTGTTATTAATGAGTAGTGTGGCAGATTCATGATTTTAGACGAGACTCAACTGTGAAAAGTCAAGGCTTCAGCTGGATTCGAACCACCGACAGACACAGTATACCTCAACGGGGAAGCGCTCCACTAGCTGAGCTACGAAGCCACACCAGGAGCTCGGAAATTTCACATTTGGACTCTGTTACTGATATCGATAGGAGTTGCCTTTTCCAAACTGCGTCACCTGTGGCGTCGCAAAGACGTTCGGTTGTCGCTGAAAGGAAGGGTATATAACGTCTGTGTGCGTTCCATTTTACTGTATGGTTCGGAAACGTGGCCTGTTCACAAGGAAGATACCAACAGGCTTGCTGTGTGTGACCATCGTTGTCTCCGGCAGTTGGCCCACATTAAGTGGTCTGATCGCGTGAGCAATGTGGCAGTTCGCCGGGGCGTATTCCGGAACGCTCGGGATGCGCACTCAATTGATAAACTAATTACGTTGCACAGATTGCGATGGTTGGGTCACGTGCTCCGCATGCCAGCTGAGCGTTTACCGTACCGGGCATTATATACTGAGGCCACCAACAGTTGGGTGAAAGCGCGTGGTGGTTAAGCAACAACGTGGTCACGAAATATGAAGACCTTGACTATTCCGTTGAGCGAAGTGGGCAGGTATCGCCTGTCTGGATGGGGTCCTCGTGATCACTCAAACCGTTGGTTAGAGACGCTATCCGAGATGGCGGTTTGTCGCAGTCAATGGCGTACCTGTATCCATACCATTTCTAGTTCTTCCTCTGAATGGGGTCCTCGTGATCATTCAAACCGCTGGTTAGATACGCTTTTCGAGATGACGGTGTGTCGCAGTCAATGGCGTACCTGTATCCATACCATTTCTAGTTCTTCCGCTTAGTCTTCTTTTAGTATTTGTCGACCTTCTTAGTAACGTTTCTTTTTAGGATATTCCACGTCAGTGTTGAGGTGAGCGGCAACCCGAGCCACAGTACCTTTTGGTCAGGCTCATGACTGTTATGATGATGATCGATAGAAAGGAGTGTCATCTGTAGGAAGCGCGAATCCACTGAGTGATTATATCTTAGTCTCGATCATCCTCACTAAATGGGCATGTGATTTCATGCTCACCTTGGGAACAACAGTGGCAACTTGTATCTGCAGCATTCAAGTTCAGTGATGCTAATTATTTGAAACAATCACAGCGTCATAATAAAGGTGAATCGCTATTTGACTGGCACTGGATTCAATAATTCGTCTTGAGACCAGGCAAAATATGTTGGATCCCTGTCCTAACTGGAGTTTACTGTTCTGAAGGATACGAGTCATTCCACTGGACTTTTGCTGAATCAGCACTTCTGATACCAACGTACTCTTTGTACGGGTCTACAGAAACCGTCGATGTATGTGATCTGTTCTACGGACAATGTTGTGGATGTTGAACGTTTCCGTTAGCTGTTTGACCTTACTCTTTCGATTTAAACCCATACTTCCTTCTTCTCTCTGAACATCTGTGTCGCTGACACCACCACGAGCAGCAAAGTTTAGAATTGAGCCTGTGTTGATGCTATGCTGAGCTTCCTAAGTGAGAAACATCTCAATCTTTTGTTCGCTACCCCCCGCCTCACGTATTTAGAATACGCAATGATACTCAACTTTTTGGTCAATCCGCAGAACTTGTTACATGTTTCAAATATTACAGTAACGATATACGGGGCGAAAACCCCCTTTCAAGAGTTTATATCAGAGGATGCGATTAAACATTTGGAGGACATGCAGTCGAAAGGGCATCATAGGAGTGGACTCGGCCAGTGTTATGGTTCGGCGTAACGTTTTGTTTGCTGGAGGTTTGACGCATGGAACGGAAAACTTGTTTTTGTGTGTGCGGGGATTAGGGATATTGGCTGTCATTGTCATAAGGCTCATTGAAGACCGTACCGCTTCTGTAAATGACGTTCCATACTAAGGTATTCTTTGTGTGGGGGATTATAACAGTAAGATAAGAACGTGGACAGTGAATCAATGAGTTGTCGTTCAAACGTCTACAGACTACTGCATACTGTGGTGGATTGTCAGGTCGGAGGTGCGAGTTTTTGAACGCTCGGCCGAATACCTCAACGCGGGGAGGTACGTTCAAAAGCCTGCCGCGATCGGATCAAGAACAACGTGCGCGACCGGATGAGTCATCGCTTGACTGGATCGGACCAACGGGCGAGGCAGGACAGGCGAAATACGACAGACGGCCAGATCGGAGGCGTGGTTTTTCCAACATTTAGAGGAACATCTCGACACGATGTTGGAATACGGTCAAGGCCAACATTGGGTGGATGGCGGACAGCACGAGCAGCCGGACGAGCCATCGCGCCACGTAATCGGACAAACAGACGAGGAATGGCAAGCTGAAAACCCCCCGATAGAAGGCGCCGATTACACACGTAAACCGGTTAGAAGTGCACACGACGTGTGAACGGAAATCGGGGGGTGTTGTGGATTGGAATTATGACTCATAAACGAGTGAGCGCGCGTTGCATGTGACTGGCGATTTGGACAATAAAGATTGTGCTTTATTGGACGCCTTCTCGCTACAAAAGCACGAGCTCAATGTGATCATAGTTGAATGTTTGAGTGCCTTGGAACGACAAGACAGTCCAGTGCCTTCATTGTCTTGATCCATTGGCCATTTCTACTTCATGGATAATTCGGCGGAAAAAGGGCAACATTATCCCGCTTCCACAGTTATTTTGATTATCCACTGCTTTGTCGTCCTTACTTCAATTTGAGAGACAGCCCTAACATACAGTTCCAAACTTGTCGACTAGTTTTTCCGACATTTGGCGGAATAACTCCCAATTAGTTGTTTCGATAAAGAATGTACGGCATGAGAAACGATAGATCGGTATACCTACTCCACGGCCGAACCTTCTAGTTTCGTTTCAAGGATCTTTTTTGTTCCTCCTAATGAGAAACCTACGGATACCCGATGTGTTTGATTGAGCGTAGAAATAGATATAAAGATATTTGAACATCTTCGCTATCCTTAACTTTTGATGATCAGATTTCGCTGTAGCGCAGACGGTCTTAAAAATTCATCCTTCTAGTTTAAACACAGCACTGATTGTGTTTCTTTGATAGAGACGGTTGTTGGTTTTCAGGCTGATAATGACCATGTTCCCAGTCACCTCTGAGCGGCTATAGCAGATATACCGTACATGCGTATAATCGCTGTTGGCCGCAGTCCAACCGAATCACAATTTCTTTGTGTTAAATTCTCCCCGGCTGTTATCTATCTGAAAGTGTGCTGCCTGTCATTTGTAATGCGTTCCACGTTTCCCCGCTGCCCAGAGCGGATGGGGTTATCATCCATGTATTTTAGTGGGTAATGTAGCAAGATTGTTAATATTGAAGCGATCCATTTTTGAACAATCCGCCTGGGTTAGAACCAACGACAGGAACTGCCCTCTGTTAGCTGAGCTGTGAATCCGTGCCAGGAGCGTGGAAATTCCACATTAAGACTCCATTACTCTACCGCTCTGTTGTGTTCTGAGTGTCTGTCAGACTATCCAGGAGATGGACAAACGTAATAGGGTTATTTTCAAGTTGATCATCCACATTTGATCGCAGCTTTCGCATTCAAATAGATTTTCCAGCCAGCCTCTTTCGAAAAGAGGCACTAGACTCGAGTTTCGCTCTCATTAGAGCTCGTCAGCAGTGCATATCCCTACCACGCCCGGGATTTGAACTGCGGCCATTCCAAACATGAGGCAACCGTGTTGACCACTGCGCCATTGACCTCACATTGGGCACGACCGAATTATCAAATCCGAACGCTCAACTTTATTACTCATTAGTAATAGGGTTAGTTCGAACATGGGCATACACCAGTTCAACTGTTGAGCATTGTATGTTTATTCATTTCATTTTATTTTTAACTGGTCCAGGATTGTGTTTGATGCTTGGCTTGAAGTTCGTCTGGCCGATGTGGAGGCTGCTCAGCGGGCACTGGCCACTTCCGTATGGTTACGCGCAACCATGGAACAGTTGATGAACCTGCGTTTAACAGGTCAGCGAACTAGTTAGCTTAGCTGAAGTACTCCAGACGAGCTACTGTTGACGACATTTTTACAGGTTCAATAATTAAAATGTCCTTTTCAGCTCCTGTGAAAAAGATGATTTGTTTAGCACTGCTCTATTTACTGTGAAAACAGGGCGCCGGTGCTCCGTGAGAACCACAAAAGCCTCCATTTAGGGGTAGTATGACAGAACGCGCTCCTACATTTTATTCGGTCGGTGGTATGTTTTTTCACAACCATGAAATTCAAGCAGTGTTTCATAACTAAGACGCTAATATGTCAGCTAAATATTTCGTCTACTATCATTTAACTCGTCCTTAACATGAAAAGAAAACAGCACGGTAGCACCAGATCTTACCTTGAGGTTGATGAAATGACTATGGCTGAGCATTCGTCCCTACTGGGTCATTCTAGTGTTTCTATCAGTGTACACCTCGAAAAAGAAACCAGAGTAAAAGTAAATGGTCGATCTCTGAGATTACCCTCTGTGTCCAGTCAAATTGATATCGTCAGCGAATTAGGCACAGACAAAATAGCACATCTCACTCTGGTGATCACGCGCCATCAACACACAGAGTCATCCCTCACGATACTTCGTCTGTTCGGATAATTCGACTCTTCATAAAACTGCACCGCCCACACGGCCCCAGGGTCAGACCAAATACTATCGTATGCCTCTCTGCCAGAACAGGTGCATATGGGACATGTGGACCGACTCTCCATTATGATCAATTATCGTCATACTATGCGTAAGGACGCCGGAAATTGACTAGTCTTGCTCTGAGAACGGGCGGGAGTAAGAAGATTTGAGTCTGTTGTTGATTTGAGTTTGCTGATGGTTAGTTTAGGTTGGCCATGTCTACGGGGACGTTCGGAACTACCGTATTTTTCGGATAGTGTTGTTCACGGGTGTATGACTTTCTCATCATCATTTCACGTCCCTTGTTTATCCAACGTCCACTATTTGGCAAAGGTTTGCCAAAATAGACCAACTTCTGTACTGTCGTTCATGGATCACCTTAAAAGTTCATTGAAACCCAGACGTGCCTTGACTTTGCTGAGTTCGTATCGTCGTAGAACACTGGGGCACGTGAAATAAGTCACCGCAACTTCCCTTGTATTCCTTATACTGATCTGACTAAACGCGCAAAGCTTTCTTAGCGACCGATCACCTGCAGTCTTTCTTCGATTACTGTGCAGTTTTTTTATCTGGTCCTATGTGTTCCATTCTGCTTCGTATACCTACTCCACTCTTATTGTATAGCGTGCTTCCGTAGTTTCTTTGCCTTTTATAAAATCGCGAAACTGACCGCTCAACACAAACGCTCGTTCCCATACCTCAATTATGCGTGATCGTCCCCGTAACCAAGATGGATCAGGTTGATATTTTTGCTTACACCACGGATGATTTAGGGTCCAAACGTTTTTCCAGAAATGCAGGCAATTGTCGAAGCAAACTTTGTGTATGAAAACTGTGGTCACAGATATCACCAAATAAGCGGATGGAATGTACTGTGTATTCATGTACACTTGCAAGCAATATCGTGTCGTAGATTCTCTTGAATGATTCATTTGTATTGTGAGGGTTTCTTATGCCTGCGAGAATGATATGAAGTGCGCATAATGTAGATGGAGGTCGTTACTCGTGAAAGATGTAGGATGGGGAGGGTAGGCACTGAATTTTTATTCCTTTAGATTTAGGGAAAACATGTGTACGTAAAGCAAGTAGATGCAGATAATTTTCAATGGTTGTTGACGTCAGACCGTCGAATCATGTGACGAGTTTCCTCCATGGGCTTCTTAAGTATGCCGTGGATTCCAAAAATATCTCAGGTTCGTGCGTATTTACGACACGTGCACCTTCATCTTGCTCACCGGCCAGCAGAACAGTTGGAACAACGTGTGACTTTATGTTAATGATCCGTGCTAGTTGTGAATTCAATGGTCCAACTGAACGTGGCTAGGCTTGTGTAATCAGTTGAGTGGTGCAGTTCAGAGCAAAACAATGACCACATAGCTTATTGGCGCTTCCTTGATTGTTACCTGCTGCTTAAAACCCACTGATACGGTTGCTTTGACGTGTAATGTGAGACATTCTAACCGTCTAGCAATAGCTATAACCGGTCACCAAAAACTGTGTGCGGATCAAAGAAACTCGGATTCGCAATTGATGAAAGTGGGCCAGGAGATTCCGTGCTGGAACGGGTGGTGCAGGTACGGTAACTACGGTGAGAATAGACAGCTTTCAGTCTCATTTTGCGGGTCGCCCGCTGTGGTTGTCCGGATGTACTTGTATAGGTTAGGCTGGCTCACACGAACAGAAGAACTAGTTACACACAATTAAAGGTGCTCTCACATGTTGCGTACCCAATAGCAGAATGCTCTGAATGATTTAATGTTTTTTTTCAAACTGCATTGATTCAACTGAACTTCAACAGAAAGACATCCATACACAGCAGTGAACTTTTAGTAGTTCTCCGTAGTCACCGCGCAGACCTGTCCACCATGATACAGACATAGTCAGTTCCAAACACGCGCGCTTCGTCATTTTCATACGCGTGGTTAGTGGATGACGCTCTCTTGTGACATCAAGAACCTTCAACACCGGAAAAAAGATATCGTAGGCCTACTACACATTTGATCAGACGATGTACCATTAACGGGGAAAAAATGCTACCTTCGTTTTCTCCCATGAACTGTGTAGAAGTCCACAGGGCGAACTGCGGTCGCTGTAACACCTGCAACGAGGTATGTTTCGATTTGTCTGCTGATGGATATCAACGTGGATAAGTGGACGTCTCATACTATTCTGCCTCCTGATTGATCTTATCATTGAAAAATAAATGTCACACTCCGAAGTGTAGCGAACCCCCCCCAAGTGTGAACTTGTTACTTGATACGCATAAAAATTTCAAATCTTTCTAACAATCTTTCTGCAGCAATCACGAATTGCACTTGTTCAGTAACCTATTTTCGTATTTTCATTATTGATGCATTATTCCTGCAAACTATTGGCCACTCATTCAAACGCACGTTTCCCCTCATCCGATTCCCAGTTTGTCTTTTTACACTATGATGCTTAGCTCGAAGCGACCTCACTACTCCACGCGCCGCTCAACACCTCCTAGTCTGTGTTTAGCTTTCAACGCGGTGCTAAAAGCGTCCAATTTCACTTCATAGAACACGGTCGTCAGATGGGTTCAGTCGACCGGCACTCCTCCACCCCTAGCATACTACGTGGTCGAGCCTTATCGAAATCTGTCAGCCACGCTCGAAAACTGCCCTCTGATCCTCACCGGGTGTTCGCCGCCGCGGCCCACTATTCGCTACAGTAATGAGTGAAGTGCTAGTTGTAACGAGGCTTGGGCCGAGCTACCAGCCCTACGACACTATGGTCAGCATTTTAGCCTGAACTGATAATCTCATCCTCCTGACGGCGAATCCTACGCACCTATAGGGAAAGCCTGCAGTCGTATGTAGTGCCCAGGAGCTAACCAAGCAGCATCGAATTCCGAATATTAAATGTTCGTCAGTTGTATGCAAAATCCATCGTTGTACATTCAGAGCTATGGATTGTGAAGTTCGTCACTATGTCATTTGTTAACTCCGATTTCCGAAAGACACGTCACTGAGCTACATCAACACCCCAGTGTAGTGAGGAGATACGGTCGCACCATACTACTCACACCACTATTCAGTAGCAGCGGGGATCGAGATAATCGCGTGATAAATACGACAGCGATACGGGATGGATCGTTGGAGGACAGAATGACATATAATGGCTTTCGCTACACGACGGAACTGATACATGGTGTCTAGAGCGACTGGAGTATCCTCAGAAGAGTATGGTGTGCAAATGAGTGTTTCCGTTTCTTGTCGTGCTCAGACGCTTAAGTAGTGTG
>QNGE01000696.1:176518-239952 GCA_008508345.1 Paragonimus westermani | reverse complement strand
TAATGTATTGTCAGAGCTGCAGTCAGCATCGAAACAGAGTTACTGAGTGATTAATCGAAAACCAAATATGTCGATCCACGTCTGATCGATGAATCACGCGTAGCCTGGACACGGATATCCACGTTGATAACAAGATTGGACCCGATTTTTTCTCTACCATACTCAATCGTTCACGACGATATTCTCGCCCAACAAAACCAATGGTTCCCCAACGGGACCAACAAGATCAAAGGTGAACTGTCACGCGAGTAGGTCAGGTCAATAATGGCTACTAGCGCCACAGACGATTAACGGCAAATCGGTTCAGTTAGGAAAAGCGGGGTGGATAGGTTGTTGGGAATAAATGTCAGGTTGGTGGGATGAAATAGGGGATGTAAATCACGGGAGCGATTTTTCTCAGTTCAGTACGCCCGCAAAAATGCGTTTGCATCTGTCTAGCCGCTGGTAGTGCTGCACAGCTCTGGCTTCCTACGTACACATTTTTAATAAAACTGTCCATTCGACATACGTTGAGGATCTCGTGAATTGTAGTATCTAAGTGTTGCCCTTCTCATAAACAGGCACCTCATCTCTCTCCTCACTAAATCTGCTTTTGTACGAACCACGATAATACGAACTAACTCGTCAGCGTCTACGTCTACGTCACACTTCGAAACTAGGCCCAGGGATCACTTGTCTCTAGTCGGTACATCGGATACAACATGAACAACGTCACCCGCATGAAAATTAGGTTGCCTCATCAACCGCCTTTGACCGACTTGTAACGATGACACATACTCTCGAGACCATCTCCTTCAAAAATTAGTTACCATGTTATTCGCTTGTCTCCAACACCTGGTGTACCTGTCTACCAGTTTTCGATTTAAGGCCAAACTTGTGTTACTCTTTAAGAGAAGTCATTCGAGGTTAGAGCGACATTGTCAAAGCCGTATGCGGTAACAAGAAGCAGTGGGGGTTGTTAAAGATATGCTGCACTCCGACCGATGAATATAGGAGGACTTCGTCATCGGTTCATTACTCCCGTCAGATTGCACACAAAATACATCTGACAGATTGAACCAATCGCCCCCATACTTCACCCCGGTGACTAGCATAGGGGGGGGAGGTTAAAGTACCATTGCACCATTTTGTAAGAGCCCGTCACTGACGCATTCACCACTAATTTCTTTATTAGCGGCTACAAAATTGGCGCCACTATCAGAAAAATCCGTCCCAGACTCACCTCTGCATCCGATGAATCGTGGCAGAGCCATAACAAACGAGTAGGCATTCAACGAGTGGGCTACTTCGATATGTACGGCTCGGGGTTGTCAGTACGTGAATGTATGTCCGCAACTTTTCGAAGTCCTATCCCTGTTCACAAAAAGCGTTCAGAATAATCCATTCCAGCGTTCGTGAACGGATGCTGCGCTGGTGTTGTGAGCCAAGAACGCGGATGGCACAAGGGCTATCTATTCGGAAAACCAATTCATGGGTTACACGTTTCAACAGGATCACACAACATACATTGAACTGCGTACGACACTCCGTCACGGTGAGACTGGACCTTGACGTGGTGTGGCGGCTTGCGCATCTCGATGACCTTTTGGGCTAAACTGGACAGAGTGGTGACCACACCAACAAAATTACTCATACCAGGCAGGTCAACAGATAGAGGTCTGACGAAACACAGTCTCCTGGTCCTCCAGGTTGGGGGTTGGAAGATGGTTGACATTTCTTCCCGAAAAACACCATTTCTGGTACACCGCCATCCATTCGCTGCCTTGCCGTACAGGCTTTTGAGCCAAAGGCTTTGATTGAGAACACTAATCGTTCTCCTTTCTAGGTCTGGGCGTCCTTTCAGTATCTCAGCCCACACACAACCATGAATCCTCATAACATAAACAATCCCGTACTGCATCGGCCGTCACGCAGTATAAACCGGGTCGCCCTATCTGCTTCATACAGCAGGGTGGATAGGCGAAAACATGCTACTGCTGACCACTCCCCGACTGTCCGATCAAATTTGGTTCCCAGGCCCCTTCCGATCCCCAATTCTGATAACTTCTCTGAAGGTCCTACGACAGATATTGTGGTGGATTGCCAGGTCGGGGGTGCGAGTTTTCGAACGTACCTCCCCCCCACGTTGAGGTATTCGGCCGAGCGTTCGAAAACTCGCACCCCCGACCTGGCAATCCACCACAATATGATTAATCATAGTAACACTGTGCCGATAAGTCCCAGCTCTCATCACCCAGTCCCAGACCTCCTTCGTCCTGTGCTTCGACCTAGAACGCAAATTAATATAGATGCCTTCAACTTTCGTACTCTGAAACAAATAGGTCAACAGGCTGCTCTCGCTCGAACGTTAGACTCACTACATATTGATGTTTGCTGTATTTCGGAGACTAGAATCCACAATAGTTGTCAATGTATGGAATTAACAACATCTGCACTTTCTACCCGATACTGGTTATACACTTCAGGTGACTCTCCGGCCGCCGTTACCGGTCACGCTGGAGTAGGTATAGTCCTCAGCACGACGGCCGCAGCCGCATTGATAGATTGCATTCTTGTTAATAGTAGACTTTGTGCTATCCGCTCGGCAGGTTCTGTTAGGGTCATTTCTAGACGCAAAAGCGTCAGAGATCTTTTCGTTGTGTCTGCCTATGCTCCAGCTGACTCTAGTGACGTCGGCGTCAAGGACGTCTTTTATTCGGATCTGACCACTCTCCTCCGGTCGACACGTGGTTCTGATATAATCGTACTTGCCGGATATATGAACGCCCAGGTCGGCCGCTTTGGTGAGGCGGATCTCGTTTAGGTGGCAGGTTTGGAATAAAATCACATCGCTCGGACAACGGCGGACGACTATTGCAGCTGTGCGCTGAGCATATGCTGTTTTTAGCCAGTACTAGTTTCAGGCATCGTGCGCGTTATTGCTATACTTGGCGCCCTATCTCTCTGAATCACACATGATCTCAGATAGACCCCATAGCTGTTAGTTACAGGTGGCGGGGTTCCATACAGGACTGTCGTTCTTATTGGAGCACGTACCTAGATTCCAATCATGCGCTGGTACGCTGTCGTTTGGTACTCACTTTTGCTGAGCAACGACCCTACCGATAGCAACGATTGGCTGTTGGGAAACTGACTATACCGTCGGTAAAGCATAAGTATCGAACCAGCTTAGAAATCTGCCTTAGTAGTTCTAACTCCGAAGATCCTGATTGCTGCTGGACCCAGATCACATAGGCCATTCGTGAAGCTCAAGTGCGAAAGTGGTTGAGCGTTCAGACTTAATAATTCGGTCGTGTCTAATGTGAATTCAGTGGCGCAGTAGTCAACATGGTTGCTTCATGAAAAGCGTGGCTGGAGTTCTGTTGCCGGCCGCGGCAAGGATATGCACTACTGACGAGCTCTAATGAGAGCAGAACTCGAGTCTAGTGCTTCTTTTCGAAAGAGGCTGGTTGAAATGTGAGTGCGAAGGCTGCGATCAAATGTGAGTGATGTTCAAGTTGAAAATAAGACTGATTCCGTAGACCGTATGGACAACGTGGTTATCGAGCCAAGGAACAGTGTAACACCCCATAGTGAGTGGAGACGGATGTTCGCAGACAAATCAGAGGGATGTAAACACAAAGAAAGGCAAAATTAACACTCTACTACAGCGTGATGAAGAATTTCTCATTAGTCAGAACAGTATAGTTTTTCATGAGTCTTTGAAAAAGGAGACTGATACCAACGCCTCCTATCAAAACATGCAAATGTTACTTATGAGACCAAACTCGGATTAACTAAGGGAATTATCACTCTGACAGTAAGCAGCTAGAATAACATGCACAGAACGCATGTAAATGGTAATACAGTTAACGAAACAAACAAGTTTGGTGTTGAATTACGTGACAACCACAACACTACCATACTGAGCTATTCACCTAATCAAAGTTAAACTGGTGAATCTTGAACTGCTACTTAGATTTAGTGTGTTCAGCTTGCTGGGCACGTACGTTAAATTTCCTCTATTACAAACTACTCACCTTGCAGGAGCTTTCTGGTAACAAACTCTGATTACCAGTCGTACGTTTTTTGTCGGAGCCTGTTTGCTTCTACAGCTCTCGTCGACATCCATTCCACATGTTGTCCACTATGTAACATCTCAGTGAGCACCTTAAGGTGTATGAATTACAAATCGTTAATATCCATAGAAATGAACTGAATAAGATCCTGTGGTTCTGGTTTTGTATTGGGAAAGTCATTGCAAAATATCTCAGGTATCCATAGTTGACGGAGGTTTTATACACATTTTCGACGTACTTTTTACTTATTAACCTAATTTATTTCAATTTGAGTCGAACAGTAACATGAGAAAATATGAGTCGAACCAGTGTTGTTAGCCAAGACCACGGATGGCATAGGGTCGGCCTGTTTATTGCGAAACTGGACAAAGAGGGTATACTCTTCAAAATCATCACAAACAAAGGTAACCATCTGCACACAATACTAGCCCGAGGACGTTAAGAATAACAAAGCTAAATCCGTGTACGAAGCACACCACTTTTTTCTATGGTACACTCTAAGTTTCATTCTTGTGATTTCCACCGATCACTTCAATACCGAAACACACGACTCCGATCAATCGGTGACGAGTAATGTGGTGCTACTTTTCATCGTCGTCATACTGGTATTTGTTGCAACTTTCGGTACGAAATTGCAGCCTTTTCATACCACATTAATCAACCAATTATTTTAAGAAGTAGCCTAATTTATCTTTAACTGAACGACCCTCTAATGTATAATATTAAAACTTAATGGCCAGCGACAAAAAACTTGTTTTCCAGTTTACATGAGTGAGTATAACTGGGTTCAGTATTTCCACCATTACTTATGAACGATTGTCAAGTGGTTTTCAGGAGAGTGATTGCAAACACTTCGGCTTAATCAAAATCCAGAATAAAAGATGGTTTTGTGGTGTTTCGCAGTGATGGGAAAATCGGTAAGGATTATTTTGCTGTTTTTTATGGTCCGCACATAAGGACTTCAACTAGTCATCTTAGGTTACTACTGGATCTTCCTGAACCAGCCTGATAAATAGTCCACGCCACTCAATTTTACTTACTCAAATGATGTGATTTACTAATGGCATGGGGGGTGCTGATACGGCCTCACGAGGAATACTATCTTTGGGTTACACTGAAACTATAACAACTGCGAACCCCAATTACCCGGAAATAGATTTTATGAAGCATTCGGTTAACACTGCAACCTATTCTCCAGCTGGAAGATTTTTCGTGACGCCCGGTAAGCTACGTTTTTTCAGATGCCCAGGATTATATGCGATGGCAGATGGGTCAAGCCCCATGTGGCCTTACATGTAAGCTTACCAACGAGGTTATCGTGACAGGCAATCTGAAAACCGCGGCTCCAATTGTTCCGGGTATTCACGAAACAATTGAATTTGGCTAATAACGAGGAACTAAACAGCATATCATCAGAAATATGGGTCTGTAGACACAGAGCAAATCTTGAAGTGATAAACACAGTTCAGCAAAGTTAAGTGACCTGACCCTATTACCACACCCAGACTGGACTATTATCAGTAGGTCACCGAAGGAGAAATTTATACGGTTAACTACCGTGCCTCAGTGAAGCCTCTCTGACCTACCGAACAACCTGGACGCCCAAAAAATAAAATCTAAAGTCGAATTACATCGAAAACTTCAGCATGGAACAAATGTCGGCCAGAACGGACTGCAACTGCACTTGTTGAGTAAGCCAATTAGTGTAAGCACACTAAAGCAGCCCTGAGACAGGATGAGTTTCGCTGTCATCGTGAACTTGCTCTAAAACTGAATGTAAGTCTTAATTTTGTCAGTAAGGAAGTCGTAACCCATACGATAAGATAAACTGGTCCTTGACAATTTCAACCCCCCAGCGAATTTATCAATGCAGAAAGAAGGGCATTCAATAATCTAAATCAGCAGTGCACAAAATACGCACAACTACAAATCACCGGCGACTTTTGATCAAATAAGGGGCCGACTTGACTGAATCAACCCAGAGTTCAATGACGCACTTCAGAACTAATTTAGAGAAACCACTGACTCATAAATTACTCGGTTCATACTTGATACCACCTATCGACTTGAAAATCTGCGCCAACGAACCAACGGGTCTGCTACTAGGGCATGCGGTCAACTGGTCATCCACTAGAAACCCCGGAACAATTTACGGTTACATCCACCTTCAGAGGTGGATACATAGATGGCCCAGCGAACTACTGACGAACAGCATTGCTCTCAATGGTCTCAGATATAAGGCAGCCTGTGGATGGCTCTCTGGGTCAAAGTAGGAGACATTAAACTGAACATTAATGTGCAGAATGACTCCCACCAGGGATACTCACGCGCCATGAATCCTCTGATTGCTCGTGACTTTTCGCTGACGCAGACTTGGCCGATAATGCGGTTTACCTTGACATTTTCAAGACCTTCAAAAATGTTGTTGGTTATTCAAGTTCTGTTCTCCCAGGTTGAACGACACTGTCGCTAACCTCTGCCCAGTCACACTAGACATGAATGTGTCAACGGAAATACTAGGAAAATTCAATCCGCAATCTAGGGGGCACAAACGCTAATTGCACGTAACACCACTCCCATCTCCTTTCACTGGGCACACGTCTCGTCCAAGCTTATTGTACGCATGGTATTTTGGTCCAATATGGTGAACCTCGTTGGTGGACGTCATTTCTGTTGTTCTTGTAATTTCGACTAGAACGCTTCTGCTACAGGCTATCGGAAGTAGTTGAAGTATGGGGCCTCACAAATACCCTCGAAAAGTAGTCCTATTTCTCAGAAGTATTTACACCAACTGGAAGTCCAATTGTACGTTTTTTGTTTCGCTAGTAGCCTATTGTTTGTATAGCGTATCATGCAGTGGTAAACTTTACACCGCCCTTGTATCAAGGAGTGAAAGTTTCAAATTTTCATCCCAGATTTATCTTTTCGGTTCCGGGTAGTTGGTTTATACAAAACCATCACAATTCTTCTCCTTCACAGCGTGTACTCATAGTGCAATATGTGTATTAATTTGATCGATACGGTTGAAATTGGCAGTTCTGTATTCAAAATGCTTGGAATTCACACTTCCACATCCTTTGACGACCTGCCCGAACACCGACATGTTTGAATGTGGTTCCATATGCTATCCTTCTCGCCTTCAGTTACTCATTCCTACTTTACACCACTTTGAATTAGTGCATTTCCGTTCATCGAAAACGAAGGAGATGGACCGAAGTGTCTCTGTGTAGCATATTTAAATCTACATGACCTTAGTTGAGTGTTCTATATTGACATTTGTTTGATTTACCAAGGAGTACACTTAAAGGCGAACATACTAAGGGCTAACCTAATAAATTCTGACGTCCTTTTTAAAGAAACATTATTTGCATTGTACTGTCAATACTCATGTATAGGCAATTCTCGAGTGTACTATATTATTCAATGCTTTTAGAACAGTGCGCTGAGCTTGGCCAGTCTTGTTCAAGAACACCAGTGAAAAGATGTTCCTGTTCATCGGTGTGCCAGTTGTACTATCCTTTGGTCGGATTATGTGTGCCCTGTTTCAAGCACGGCGACTGACGCTTAAACAGTGAAGAGTGTTTTGATGATATCTGTTCACTGTTTCGCTGCATCTAATCTCCTGTTCTGCCTCTATCCCGAAAGAAAACAACAATGTTTACAGTGTGGACGAGATACACAAGAAAGTGTCACATTGGGTTTTTTTTATTCCGGAAGGACGGTGAGGAAAGGGGACTGAATTGGTTTCACCAACTGTGAAGTGCACATGATCTGAATTCATGGTCATCTTGCAGGTTTTTCGTTTTAAAACGAAGGTTGGTGTGTCGAACAAAGTTGATCACATCGAGTTTACTAGAGTACACAGCCGCAATGAAAAATGAGGTTTAGGATTTCCAAGTTGTACACAGTGTAGCAATCATTTACCAGTGAATACTGATGCACAATTTACGCTGATTGAGGACAAAGTGATTCACTAAATATTCAACAAGTGGCATGCAAACAGATGTGCTAGACTGTTCATTAAGCGCGGACAAAATTACTCACCTCACATCCAATGTATGTCAGCTAACTCAATTACTTTTGGGAGTGAGGAGGAGGGGTCTGAAATGGACAGCTTTCTACGCTGGTATTTTAGCTGAGGCCAGCCGGACATGAAGAGTCAGTCAACCGAGAAAAACAAGTCTCTCACTGTCCACACTTAAGAACTCGTTAGTTCAACTTGTCTGACTGCAATCCTTTAGCAAGCTACTAGTTAGATTAAACGATGGCGATACTCGATTATTTTACCATATGGCCCTTCAACAACGCCATCTTCCTATTCGCTGGAAGAACAGGTGGAAATAGGCTAACATCCGGACCGTCCATGATCTTAGTCCCGTTTTTGGCTCTTTCCGTTTCAGCTAGAAAAGATGGATGTTGGCAAATTAATTACGGCTCTAGATGGTGCTATCGAAAAGTAAAACGATCAGTTAGACAGTCCTTAATAGGAGCGATGTAATCAAAGTTTGCAATCAAGTGTCTGGTGTTGCATATATACTGTGGTTAAAGATCGGTCTTAATATCTCCATTAGTCATGAAAACATTCAGCCGGATTAATTGACCAGCGGTTTCGTTTCTATTTGTTTCTTACCAACATGCATTGCACTGGAAGTACGAAAGAAGCTTGCAATAGACCACATCCCAAGACGTCGGACACAGGCTTCAGCTAACTGACTCATTAGTTTGTTTACAATGGTCTCCATAGGTAACTGAGGGCATGCTAGATGGTTGAAGTTGTAAGTTGTAGTAAGGAACAATATTGTTTTCGTAAGCATTACTGATAGTCCACAAAATTGTTCATTTTTACAGCTGCTGTACCAAGACTTTTGATAAATGGTGGCCCGCGGTTGCAGCCTAATTGGAGCCCTCTAAAACCTTCAACAAAATAAATCACTTTAACATGTAGGGAAAACTGAGTCAGTGCGACCTCATCGGACAGTTGTTTAGACAGTTCAATTAATCGGATTCAGATTTAACGTAAAGGTAAACGACCGGTTATCAGTCTGTAGTCACATAACGAACGTTATGTCGTCTGATGTACTCATCTTCGACTTCCTAGGTATTATCCGATCACCAGTACTGACTTAGGCTGATGACAAAAAAATATGATGAGCTACAGAGTATCTGAAGGATGAGGTTTTGCTTCAGAACATCTCAAACTCCGCTGTTTGATCACAATCTTACCACTCGAGGCTGCTAAGTGCAAATTCATGTATGCAGGTTCACTAATGCACAGAATTTTCCAAGTACTGGAAGCAACATCACTGATAGGTGATTAAGATCTATGTACGAATTAAGGAGATATGACAAAGAAACCACAAGCACTATAGTCTTTCGTGAATACTCTGTGTTGCGTTTCCCAACTTTAAGCATTATGCAAAGCTCACAACAAAGTATTCCATCTACTGGAAGGGAAAATACAGGCACGTCATCACATTTAAGAAGCGGCAACATTCTAAGTAAGTGCCAGAGACGAGCTACCATGAGAGTTGTTGAGTTCACTATGCAGTCTAGACCAAAAAGATTGTCGGCATCCACTCAACTTTTAATGGATTACAGACATCTGAGCGGAGGCATAGCACTGACGTGCGAATTGATGAACACATCATGCAACTTACCAGGCTGATCTACCACGGAGTCATGTGCTCCGACGTGAGTTTGGAATGGATTAGCTGCAATGTAGGATAAACCTCATCGCATTTAAACTCTGTTCATTATGGAGCGCATTGTTTCACCATGTGGTCATGACGTACTAGAATGAGACGTTTAAAACTCTACTAGACGAGAACAGACGATAGGGTACACCAGAACCACATTCCTGCTAGCGATTTCCATAATGCTTTCCCACACGTCAAAATATGTGCGTTTATTTGTGTATCGGTCTGTTTCTTGCTTATCTGTCTGTATACGTGTGTTTGCAGATTGTCCTGATCTTTTTCTGCCACTCTACTTGATGGTCACGCTGGTGTTCTATTTCGATCCGGAGGGCTATGATGATTAGGACTTCGTTCCCTCTAGGTCCAGTCATCTCAGATATGCCATACAAATAGCTCACTTTTTTTCTCAGCACTGACTGAGTAAAGGTGCTTAGGCAATGAGGCATGAATCTAAGAGTATACAGCAGAAGTATATTTATAGTTGCAGCACTACTGTACTTATACAAGAAGAAGGAATTAGAAGAGGTACCCTCACACAAAGAGCACTCCGAGCACCGAGCGGTTGATTATGACTGCCACCGTCTTAATCTGTATGGCCGAAAAACTAGTATAAGTCCTCAGAAGCTTGATGTAGTTTACAGTGCATCCACTGTGTACAGCCTTCAAAGCCTTACTCACTGCAACCACTGACTGGGTTAGCCCCCAATTCCAAGTGAGACAGACTTTTGAGTCAGAGGTTCCGGGTGGGTTTTCCAACAAAAAAACTATTTCTTTTTGTCCCACCAGCCAAAATGTAGGTCTCACATATCAATCTGAGACATGCCTATGGAAATAAGACGTCCGTTGGGACATGGGGTGTGTGTACGACGCTGGATCGGTGCAACATCGGGCAGCCAGCATCGACGTCGCAGCCTTGAGTGAGATAAGGCTGGTAGATCAAGATAGGCAGATGCTGGGTATATCTTCCACTGGATAAGTTATCCGACAGAAGGTGTGGCAGGATGGCATTTGTTTCGCAGTCGCTGGCGTATCAATTCGTTGAAGATGGACCAACCGCACGGTATCAGCACCCGAATCGTGCCTATTCGTTTGCGGCTCGGTCCATTATACTTCTCAGTTTATGGTCCAACTATATGTCAAACCAATGATTCAGAGGACCAGTCCTGTGATCAGCTGCCCGTCCAAATACGCTTGAAATTGGTGGATGATCGACTATTTGTTCTGGATGACTTCAACGCGGGAGTTGGGTGCAACTCAACAGCATGATCAAAAGCTTTCGGACCCACATAACAGTGGTTCAGGTAACAACAACACAGACCAGGTGGTCATCACCATTTGTTTGATTACGTGGTCGTGCGACAGCGTGACATTTGCGAAGTGCATATCACGTGAATGGTGCGCGAGGTTAATGTGGCACAGATCATAAACTGGTCAGAACCAAAATATGTGTTCATACTTGCAAATCTGCTCGTAGTAGAACAGTCGTACGGCCACTGAAACTGGGTATTAAGCGATTGGTGAACCCGAAGACAGGGACTGCTTTTTATCGTACAGTTACCGTCCGTCTAAAAGACTTTTGTGTACTCACAACCCCCGAGGATATGAAGAACCACCTCAAGATATGGATCACGGTGACAGCCATAGAAATGATCGACATCCAGTGTCAGAAACAGTGAGACTGGTTGGACGAGAACAATGCATCTATCTCTAGTTTGAGATGACAGAATAGCACAGCGTTTTCTGCTTTCACGGTGGACTCAGATAATAAAACCAAAAGAACTACGTTTCGGGATGTTCACCAATATATTGCCGAATGTGTACATGGAATCAAGAACGACTGGGGGGGAGGTAAAGTGAACGGATGCAGGACTAGGCTGACCGCAGACAACGCAGAGAGTTCCACGATTAGGTGAAAGCGGTTTTTGGCCCATCCCTTTAGTCTACCAAAGCAGTGATTGACGTGGACACTGATTTTTCTTGCACACAACCGGAGGACATCATGAAGTTCTGACGCAACATTGGTGGTCTACTAACCCGGCCGGGTACCACTGATTTGGAGCCCGTGGGTAACCTGCAGCCTCAAGATGTAAAATTGTCCCCCAAGAGTTCAAGGATGCCCTCACCGTATCTTTGTTTAAAGATGAGGGTAGCAAGCAATACATTGACAGTTAGCGAAGCACCAGCCTGTCAAACTACTCCGGGAAGATACTTGCAAGGGTCTGGCTCAACCGGCTCAATGTAGAAGTTTTGGAGGCCAACGCTGCTGAGCAGCAGTGTGGACTCCGGGTGAGTCGCAGTACGATCGACAGATCCCAAAGTGCTGTGAACGGAGCCACCCTCTGTTTGCCCCCTCCGTGGATTTCACGAAGATGTTTAATCTCATGAGCCGCGACGCGTTGTGAATGGCGCATGGTATGTTTGCGGGTGGATGAGAAGACGAAGGTACAATCACATGGATTGACCTCTAATGATTCTGACATTGTCAGTGGCGTGATTCAGGGTTGTCTTTTAATACTGACCCTATTTAGTTTACGGTTAACGACAACGTCAACAGTTGGTCCATATGAGTCGGACAACGGCGTCGAGGTTGAGTAACGCACAGATGGACGCCTACTGAATGTTTGATCTTTAGGTACCACAAGCCGGCCGTACATCTCAAAGAGTTATGCTTTCGTTCGTATATTACAGTACGCTATTTGCACACAGCGACGACGGAATTCAAGAAAAACAGCCACGGCTTTCGCGACCGCGACATCCGAATTTGGTTTGTATATCCACACAGCTAAAGCCTTTTGTTTCTCTCATCCTTCTCCCGGTGGAGGTGATCTGCCTACATGTGGAAACCTCACCAACAGAGAGAGTGCTGACAGCTGCGCAGACTACTGCTACTTGGGTAGCAATCTGTTTACAGAATGTTCGTCAATCGCGCGTTGAGAGTTCGTGTGGCGAAGGCTAGTGCTGTTTTCTGAGGTCTTGAAAGACGTGTCTCGAAGAACTATAGACTGAGGATGACCACTATGCTCTTTGTTTACTGCACAGTAGTGGTGTCTTTACTGCTGTACCGCATTGAAATTTGGGTGCTGTATGTACACAGTGTGCGGTATCTGAGCCGCTCCCATTTACAATGTCCAAGAGGTATCTTTGGTATTCGACACACGAACAGAAATTGAGGTACATCAGCAAACAGACAGGTGTGGATGGAAGTCATACAGATGCACAAACAGCTTCGTTGGTTGGTAAGCGATCGCAGTACAAGCAACAAACGGATTCCGAAAGAAATGTTGTGCGGGCAGTTTGTAACGGTACAATGTCCTGTGTCAAATTGGGTGATACACCCTTGGCCGCCCAAACGCCCCGCCTCTGGTCCGCAAGCATTGCGCTTGCAACGTCGCAACTGACGCAAGCACCCTCCCGCCAAACGTCCAGCCTACAGACTGCCATCACGTGCACCACATACTGGCGAGTTATCCATCACTCCCGGTTCAGCTTGCACACACCGCCTACGCTCCGCGTGTCCCAACCCCAACCACCCGATGGACAGCGGGTCCACCATCTAGATGGTCATCAGGGTCACACACGACGCACGCACGCGCGCAACCACAGAGCGAACCGCACGCGCCTTTACGTCCCCGAACTATGAACCCGGCGACAAAATCCCGAGTCCGAACCAAAAGACACCCTAATTAGCAATCATGGCTCGGCGTGTGCGACACGTCTGAATATTCGAATTTTCTTCTGTTCGCACCGAAGCCCAGACCAATGAGCAGGCCGACTAACCGAGTTGGGTCCGCAAACGGGTACACACACACACACACACACACACACACCGCTGAAACCACGGCTACATTAGTATGGGCGATTGCGAACAGATATTCCCTTAACGGATTGTGTTATCATGATAATTTTTCACGAACTAATGTATTGTCAGAGCTGCAGTCAGCATCGAAACAGAGTTACTAAGTGATTCAATAAACACTAACTGTGCCGATTGAATGTCTAGGTTAATAATCGTCCCTAAGACAAACTAAACCAAACGTCCTCAAGCAGTCCCAGTTACTCCAATGCTGACACAACATTATGTTGCGATATCTAGAGATAGAAATGCCCTAGTTTGCAAATTATCATGCTGATGGAGGTTTTACGTGTAAACGTTTTTTTACTACCAACAATGAAAGGCCCAGTGGTCCACGTTCTAACAAGCCTACCCATAGCCGTAAGTTTTCAGCTGTGCTGACGACGGACTGGAGCAAACCGATAAAGATCGCTGATGTGCCCTAAATGGGACTTCTGTACGAACCCATTCGGACCTAATATTGTTTCATTTGTGAATACTGTCGAATATGTATCCTTTTCGGGTAAGTACCACATGGGAAATGATTCACGTTCATCCAAATCCGACAGCCGCTGCTCCAGTAACCAGGGGTCCCGGTATGGCCAATACTTGTGTCTTTTGATTATCCTATGCAACGTTACATTCCTGAACGGACCGATGAACGTACTCTTGAGGACTTTTTTACACGTCTCACATCACTGACAGAACAATCCTCTGCTAACGTGCACGGTCAGCTGCTACTTGACATATCATGGACACTACTCGTTGTAACGAACTCTTACATCAGCCTCCGAAATGATCTCCAGCTAACCGGCTGTGAAATCACGTGCGTTGCATTAAACATAGATAAAAACCAGTGTAGTGCATTTTTCAAATGTCAGACCACAGGCACTTCGTTCATTTTCTTCCAATCCAGAAGTGCATTTTGTTTCTAACGTGATATATTCGTCCAAACCAAGTTGTGCGCGACTGCTGTCCGGCAAACTGAATTGAGAACAGTGTGATCCGACATAGCTCAATTTAATATAGGTCAGGCGGACGGACAGGTTCACCGAACGAACTGGTCTCTTCAGGGCCCACAAGTCTGACGTGCGACCGGTAAATTGATCATAAACCGACACCAGTCCCTTACACGTTCAACCTACGCAGTTAGTGTAAATATGTTGGTCAATGAACTGAGAAAAATCGCTCCCGTGATTTACATCACCTATTTCATCCCACCAACATGACATTTATTCCCAACAACCTATCCACCCCGCTTTTCCTAACTGAACCGATTTGCCGTTAATCGTCTGTGGCGCTAGTAGCCATTAGTGACCTGACCTACTCGCGTGACAGTTCACCTTTGATCTTGTTGATCCCGTTGGGGAACCATTGGTTTTGTTGGGCGAGAACATCGTCGTGAACGATTGAGTATGGTAGAGAAAAAATCGGGTCCAATCTTGTTATCAACGTGGATATCCGTGTCCAGGCTACGCGTGATTCATCGATCAGACGTGGATCGACATATTTGGTTTTCGATTAATCACTCAGTAACTCTGTTTCGATGCTGACTGCAGCTCTGACAATACATTATTTCGTGAAAAATTATCATGATAACACAATCCGTTAAGGGAATATGTGTTCGCAATCGCCCATACTAATGTAGCCGTGATTTCAGCGGTGTGTGCGTGTGTGTGTGTGTGTACCCGTTTGCGGACCCAACTCGGTTAGTCGGCCTGCTCATTGGTCTGGGCTTCGGTGCGAACAGAAGAATATTCGAATATTCAGACGTGTCGCACACGCCGAGCCATGATTGCTAATTAGGGTGTCTTTTGGTTCGGACTCGGGATTTTGTCGCCGGGTTCATAGTTCGGGGACGTAAAGGCGCGTGCGGTTCGCTCTGTGGTTGCGCGCGTGCGTGCGTCGTGTGTGACCCTGATGACCATCTAGATGGTGGACCCGCTGTCCATCGGGTGGTTGGGGTTGGGACACGCGGAGCGTAGGCGGTGTGTGCAAGCTGGACCGGGAGTGATGGATAACTCGCCAGCCTGTGGTGCACGTGATGGTAGTCTGTAGCCACCTGTGGCAAGCCTTGTGCGCGAGCGTCCTTTGGTTTTGGCCACAGGAATAGATTAATCAGAGATGGATGCGGTCAACGGTTTGTGGTGATTGTTGTCCGTTCATCGGACCATCCGTTTTTGGCCTTATTCTTTTTCAATACGGTGGCAGGCTGCAGAATATCGTTGCTCTTCTCTTCCACTTTTTCTCCCTTAGGATTATTTCTTCACATCTACGAATTGTACTTTCACGATGAGCACCACTCACATTTGATGGCAGCCTTCGCATTCCGATTGACTTTCTAACCAGCTTCTTTCGAAAAGAAGCACTGGACTCGTGCTTCGCTCTCATTAGAGCTCATCAGTAGTGCATATCCTTGCCATGGCCGCGATTTGAACTCCGGTCATCCCAATCATGAGGCAACCATGTTGACCACTGCGCCACTGACCTCAAATTAGGCACGACCTAATTATGAAATCTGAACGCTCAACCACATTCTCTTGTGAGCTGTACACTGCACCTCTCGAATGTGAGGTTGGTTCATGACGTCCAAACCGTTAACAACATACTTCAGCTTAGCTTCTGTCATGTTATATATCATTTATCATTAACACCTTTTGCACCCTCAATGATACGATGATTACTCGACGGAGCTTATCGCTAGTTTTGTGATCAAATGCATTGGGTCAGCCTTTTGCAACCGTGTACGTTTATGGGTAAACTTGAACAAACAATCGGTTTCTTAAGGATTGCGGTTTGCTTACAAAGTTTTACTTGCAATCCGTGTGATGAACAAAACGATGAAGTATCCTGCAATTTTCCGATGGCCGATCCACAGCGATCAGTTCTAGTATATCATGTACATTATTCGTAAAAGAAGACAATTAGCTTCAACTGATTAAATGCCTACTAATCAACGCAACAACACAATTTGAAGCAAGATGATAGTAACCACAAAAGCGGTTTAAATAACCAGCTGGTAGGAATCATTCTAAATGATGGCATTAAACAAGTGCATAGATTTTTTAAATATGGGTTCAGGCTTCAATATGCGAACAACACTGCTTAAACATTGTGTAGCAACCGAGGTACATCAATTCCGTAAGCATCTGTAAATGGTACTATTATGTCCATCAAGAGAACACTTTGCAGAAGATAGTGAACAATAAGTGTTTTCCTGAATTAAGAAAGAAAAGTTCCAGGTGATGAGAAGTACTTCTGAATCTAATTTGGAAGCGTTTGCAGTTGCTATATAGTCGATAAGGTAAAAGCAAATGTGTGAATGTCGAGCGCTATGAGGTTGACATCCTATAAACATTACTTCAACATACGTCAAGACGCAGATCCCATCTCTACTTATCAGTCGTAGCTTGACTTGTTCGTGAGGTCTCACAATCTTCGCAGATCTGTTGCTGACACCAGGTTAACTGTACCGACATGAAAGAACACTAAAAATTGATATAGCGAGTCTCAGAACACACCAAGACATTCGCGTAAAGATGCAATCGGTTGGATTGTGAATGGCGCTTAAATAGATGATGCGGGCATCCGTTCCTGGAGACCACAGAAATTTCAACATTTCAATCACGTCGCAGTATCACTAGTTAGACCAAGTAGTCTGGCTGATAATGTCTTTGTCCCGTACCGCGTATCGTAGCCGGTTCGATCCCCTACGCAGGCTGCCTGTACTTGATGACTGCAAACAAGGCCGAAGCCGGTCGTGGGGTGTACATTTGAGGGTGAGCATCAGGTGGCAATACAAACTATTTACAAAGTTGTGCAGTTGCATGTCGCCTTTGACAAACGGGTTCATCATTGTAGAGTATAGTGTGGTCACCGGGAAGGAAACTGCAATATGTACAACGATTGTTCGCGTGATTTATGACGCAAACCTCTGGACCAGTTTATTCATATTAGTAAGCTAATGTTTATGTGTCCCGGATAAAGAAGGATACGGTAAGTAGTTGCGGAGTTGATTAATAGAAATGGAACACCACTCACACTCCATCGCGGCCATCGCATTTAGACGAACAAATCAGCTGAAGCCCGTTAAAGACAATTAACAGACCAGAATTTTGTGGTTGCCTTGGGATTAATCGGACGATCTGGACAATACCACTAAATCATTATGGTTAAACGTTTGGATGTGATATTTCGACCGTGTCTAATGTGAGGCTGATGGTGCCATATTCAAGTCAGTCCTCTCATAGGAACAGTGTTGAACTTCTAATTCAGGTCGTTGCAAAAATGTGCAATGTTGTTCTGACCCAGAGAAATCGAAATTCGAGTCTGATGTATTTCTTTTGAGAGTAGCTGAATGTAAAATTCATTTGAATTTAATGGGTACGATCAAACAGGAGTCGTGCTGCAGTGTCCCAAATAATTTGCAACCAATTAGATTATGTTATTACAATCATTATTATTGTTTCCCGAAATGACTTTGGAAATGGAAATATGAAGTAGTATACTTTGTGACTTACTGTATCGTAAATTTCATTGTTTATCAATAGGTACATAGTTCAGTGTTGATGTCTACATGGCATAGTCAAACAAATCTATATAAAATCCAGCATTCCAGTATGCATCTGACGCGATACAGCGTAATTCGCCAGGCAATAAATCGCCCAACCTGCTAGTTTTGACTTTTGTCTTCAACTGACATTAAATTACAACCGTTTGTTATCCAGGTTCACTAGTGTTCTATTATACCTCGAAATAAAACATATAATTAACCGGAAAATTGTTAATAAATGTACTCTATAGCCGTGTCATGTCTCGCTTAGGAGGTACGCAGTGTACACTGCGTAATAAAAATCATTTGTCCTCCAAAGACACATAAACGCCTGGAACAGCGAGTAAAAATGTGCTCGTATGTCAAACAAATGAAACATTAGTGACAACAGTTTAGTTTACAGCCAAGTGTTATGAGGGTTAATAGGTAGAAGTTATTCGAATATAACAAGCTTCGAATGCTCTCAAGTTACGGTTTACATAGACAAAACCAACCGCTTACGTTTGAAGAAATCAACGGCGGGACCCTCTGTGACACTGAGTAGAACATAAAGAATGAGCGAAGCTTGTAGCATGCTCTTTGATACACATCCACCGGAACACCACTCTCGTTTATATAGAGATTTCAGCGTTTCGCATCTGACTAGTCAGAAAGTTTGCTACATCGAATACACCTATAACAGTCTGTTTCGTGATGTAGTTTTCGAGCGTAACAGCACAATTCTGTTCCATTCAACCGTTTAAAATTCGACTCGTTTAAAAATGTAACCGTCTTGCGTCATTTGATGGCCTGATTAAGTGTTAGAATTTCACTGTTCTCAAATTTTAACGATGAAACTGATAAGATGTGTGCAGAATAACAACTAATCGCATTTCGCTGCCTGTGCAAGATTCGTCAGAATAACTCACAATTTCAATGATTTGCATCAAGACAATGAAGTCAGATTTCTGCCACACGGTTCCCATTCAAACAGTAACTCGGTAGATTAAAGGACCAGAGTGAAAGTCACTTGATTTTAAAGGAACCATTGGCAAATTTAACACTGTATCAGACTACAGAAATCAAATTCCGAAGAAATTCTTAAACTTCTCATTTGTATTACGTTAATGAGTAGCACAAGCCGTGAGTAAGTTAGATCGATGGCATTCCATACGATTTTGAGTCCATATAGAATGTGCAGTTTTTGTACGTAATCACCATGACGATAGAACAAACCAACTGGAACGCAGTGTTGTTAGGATGCACTTCTCACGAGACAGCAAGGACGCATCACGCCACATCGATCGGCCGGCCCAGCTCGGATGTTATGGTCGTGGGCGGTGGTATGGTCCCATTCAGCCTGTGCGCTGTCCGGTCAGTGTAATTTCTCGCGGCTGCTTTCTGATACCCTGTTCTGACACCCAGACTACCATTTATGACTGTCTCAATTGATTCGCTTCGTGTCTGTCGACCATTTGGGGTAATCGTTTGTCCTATAAACCTAGAGCTTCTGTGGCCTAAGTTTTGTCTCGCTCGTCCAATAAACAGTGCAGCCGCGTCTCTTCTGATTTCTCGTTTTTGGGGTCAAGCGACTGAGCGCGTACCAAGAGGGACGATCCAATAAGTATGCTCAGTGGAATCCAGTTATTAGACAATATAGCAAGCAAATCAAGACAGCACATAAGTGGTTAATAAACCTGTTCATTTTAACCTAACAGTAGAGAACTGGCATCTAGATGACTTTTGAGTCGCATTTTTGTTCCTCCAGTTCATTCAGAGCTTGAAGAGGCAGCCTGTGGGATACGCCATGATAAAATTGTGAAGCCTGAATAAATGCACGGATAAGCCCGGCGTAGAGTAAGTGCTAACTAATAAACTTTACTGTACCGACGCATGAGCATCGTTTTTGGGATGCCAACTTTCAATATCATTGGAGTTCAGTTGCATTACTGGGCTGTTAAGGTCATCATTTAGGGAGAATATATGTGTGCTCATATAATTGAAGAAGTACACGGATGTGACCAGAGAATCCTGTTAGCTGTTGGGATAACTCGGTAGTTTTTCAAAAGTGAAAGTAAGTTGTTGTATGTAGTAAACCACAGCTCTGATTTTAAAATAGAAGTTGTCGCTGGTGTATCCCCCTGAAGAACATCAGAGTATGGTTGCTAATATTTTGAAGTGCACATACACAGTTCACATAGAATGACCAGATTCGTTTTATACGCACCGTACACTAGGTCCAGTATACGAATCTTCGTCAGACTAATGGTGTTTTATTGGATTTCTGGTTGTCAGGTGTACCCTGTTGGAGATAAGTTTACTCTAACTCACAACTTACCTGATAAGCTGGAGTTTGAATTCAGGTTGTGCTCATCGATTTTCTGGATACGACATAAAAACTGAAGATGCTAACTGTTCCAGTAGGTGTGTTTATTAGACCACAGACTATTACGGAGACGTATCGGTTGGATTATCATATTATCTTGTTTTGCAAGTTACCACACACGTGGCTATTCATTTCTGTTTCTTTGTTCACAATAATGCAGTAAGCTAACATCACTCCTTTCTCTCAAAAGAGTATTGCACGGAATCGTCTCCTACAATCTTTTTCAGATGGATACTTTTCAACCGTTCCAATTTGCACGTTCAAATGGTCAGGTGACGTTCACACTCGTCACCAACCCATTTTTAATTTAGGGTGCAACAAACTTTGAATCTTTGGGCGAATTCTATGCCCGTTCAGTTGCATCACATTGACGAAGGCAGTTCCATTTTGTCTTCGATCGAGGATTGGTCAACCGCAATCTGTTCACGTTCCAACGAGAACGAACCTGGTCGTGTTAGACATGGACAGTCATTAACACATTCGATCGTCTGCTCAACCTAACACCCTGATCTCCCTCACAAACCTAAAGCTTCACCGGTTGTCGCAGACGACCAAGTTTCACGTGATTTTCTCCTCGCAATTGAAGGCCAACTGTTGGCTGAAATTAAGACAGACACCTGATCTAGATGTTCTGTATGGGAGTGGTCCTGTCCAGTTTGCACACTTTCGAACACTCATGAATCGGTGCATCACAACAACTGTGAAGCAAGCGAGATTGTAGGTGTTGAAAATGCCACTAGGGTTTATCGGGTTGGTGGTTTGGATTAGCGGTGTGTCT
The DNA here is from genome assembly GCA_008508345.1 of Paragonimus westermani. Classification (NCBI taxonomy): domain Eukaryota; kingdom Metazoa; phylum Platyhelminthes; class Trematoda; order Plagiorchiida; family Troglotrematidae; genus Paragonimus; species Paragonimus westermani. The sequence goes on along the minus strand of QNGE01000696.1, from coordinate 218,671 downwards.
CTGATTAGCTTTCTCACGTGATCTAGCGTATGTGGTGGAGTGTACTCCGGCTGACCCATTGTCGCATCGCATCCACCATATAGTGTGGTTGTCTGGCTGTCCTAATATCGTCTGTCAACCAAATTGGTAAGCAGCTACATGCATACGAACGCTTGTAAAATGACGACAATTTTGTCCCATTTGTGAAGCCTCATTGGCATTCGCGTTAGGCATGGATCGTTCACATATTGACGATTCTCCCAACACATTGTTTGGAGTAATAAATTCAAATGTTCGGTGGTTTTTTTAATACAACAATTAAATGGATTTAGATGCACTATCAGTGTCAGCTGAGCTCGTACTCTGTCACCCGATGATCTGCCTTCCTGTTTGCATAACTTAATATCGGTGTAACCCAGTTTTTTGTGCTAACACTCGCTTACACCTTTGCAAATCACAGCACTTGGTACAGAACAGTTATGTTGTTGTGCTGAGTGGCGTTTAGTTTGAACATCTTCGTTCATTCATAGAGAGTTAAGATGTCACCTCGCCTGGTGATGAAACGTTTGCAACCTAAATGCCAAGCTCGGCGAACATATCAATACCAGAGTTAAGATGTCTCACATGGTGTATTTAACATGAAATTGGCTGTGTGAACGAAAAGGGTGAGCTGGCATACGGCCCGATTGCCAATATACGAAATGCAAAAGAAATCTCAACATGCTTCTGTCAATGGAATTTAAGACGAGAGTCTTTACTTCCCACTTTTTTTGTACAGTTCAATCATCAGATTAAACCGGTGACACCATGTGACTGAAAGTGGAGTAGAAATTCATGGGAGTAACAGTAACAAACACGCAGTGTATTTTGCTTTTGTGCCTCAGGATAAGTAAAATACAGCCAATATGAAGAAGTTGTACGGGCAAAATATATAGAGGTCAGAGATAGCTGATGGTATGATTGACTAGTACTGTTAATTCAGTGCCTGGGAATACTGCACAAATGAACGAATTTCTTCCGAACGCCATTTAGGATTGACTTTAACTGCTTGCGTAGTTTTTTTTAAACTGAGCTAGTCGATTGACAATTCTCTATGTAAAATTCCTGTGGGAACTCTACGACGATGAACATCGGTACAATTAAAGGAGTTTCGATCGCCGCTGACAGCACTTTGATCGAACACACAACCAGGCTTTTAGGCTATGTTGCTGTACACGTGACTCCTGCTGAAAAGGACGTCACACGAAGAGGGTAAAAACTTATTAACGGTTACTCACGAACTCATCCTTCATCGTCTTAAAGGCGAATGACTGATTATCCTGCAGGTTTAAGTATTATCACTGACTGAACTTAAGCGATGCGAAAAATTGAGCTGCCTTCACAATTGATCACATTTGTCATATTCATATAAATATTCAAGTCGGCTCCTTTCAGAAAGAAGCATTACACTTGAGTTTTATTTTGGCTAGAGCCCATCTGCAATGCATATTCTTCACATGACCTGGACCAGAACTCTTGCCACGCTTTTATAAGGCAACCGCGCTGACCACTGCGCCACTGCTATCACATTACGCACGATGAATTGTCATATATGAATGTTCGGTCACATTAATTCTCGAGTCATGCTTAGATTTCCCGATCGTTTAATGAGAAACAGTAGTAACCGTTCGATCAGCTCCAGTCGATGACCTCACGAATAGAAGTTTTCCGCAATCTGAAATCATAGAAATCATTAAGTTACTGAATGATACTCTGATTGCTGGTATTTAAACTGGTATAAGTTGAACATAACTCACACCTGGTTTCCCTGAAATAATATTCTCAAGTTTCGCGTGCATAAGATAACGTCAGTAGTGCTTATCCTTGCCATAGCTTGAATTCTATTTTCTGCCAAGGATCCATGACAAGAAAACCAACTGCATCCGCCTAGCTTATTTTTGTCTAATGTAACTATCGGCTGATTTTGTATCTCACTTATGGACTTCGATGGCATATACCATGTCACCTGTCTCTCTCGTAGTAACCTTCTTGTTAACTGCATTGAACAGAACATCTAAGCCCTCGCTGAATAAGCGGGTGCGTTCAACATAATGTACGACTGGCCAACATGTAGCAAATATATTGTTTAAAGAACAGTGGTAGTCAGATATATAACTCTGTGCAGAACTGGAAACCTGGTTTTTTTTTGGTGTCCGGTTACACACATACACGGCTGGGGGCATCCGATTCGGATTAGTCTGTTAAAGTAACCGAAGCCAAAGGACGCCTGCGCTTAACCATCATCAGAAGTGGCTTGTGCTGCACCACTTATGGCCCCACGCACACACCACGTATCCAGTGTAAACCAGAAGGAGTAAGACCAGTAGGTGTGTGAGTGGGCCTTTGTGTCCAGCCAGCCAATGCTGGTTAGCCCATTGATTGGCTAGCTTGAAATTGAAACCTCTCTCGAAGAATAAAAAGACAGGGAGACGGTAATGACATGATCCACACTGGAAAGGACAAAAATGAAAATGTAACGAAAGAAGTACTCCTTTATAGGATTAGATGTCAGCGCACTATAAAGAAGACATGGAGTGAAATCAAACTGCATGGTTGGACTGGAAGGAAACAGACAAACCGTTCGCCATACAGTACTTCGACAATGTTAAAGGAAAGGAAAGGTAGACCACAGAAGTCCAGGCTTTTGAAAAGGTAAGCGGGTGAGCTTCGAACGACGACAGTCGTTGGTTATTGCGGACAATAAAAAAGTGGATATAACGGATGTAACCTACTGTAGTGAGGGCGAGCGGTCGCACTACACTACTCACACCGCTGGTATTCAGCAGTGAGTTGAGAGCATGGATTTTGAAATAGAAATGACCGCGGGAAAAATACAAGGAGGATCGTTGGAGTGCAGGATCGCATGAAATGGTTCTTGCTACATAAAGGAACTGAATATTGGCGTCCTTGGCAACCGTGACGTTTTGAGACGAATGTCGTACGGAGATCAGTGTTGTTGTTTGTGGTCCTGTTGAAACGCACAACCCATGTATTGGTTTTCCGGATACACAATCCTTGTGCCATCCGTGTTCTTGGCTTACAACACTTATTGACCTTAACGTAGTCGTTGTCTCTTCGCCGACAGTGTACTATGAGTATGTTGGTGATCTACTCATCCGAAACGGCCAGCGCATTCACGGCCACACACGTCGCAACGCCATATAGTCACGTCACCGCGACCTATGGCACCGGTGGTCCCATTGCGTACCGCGCGCTTCCGCTCACGGCCGCACAAAAACTGCTCGTTGAAATTTCGGACGCCCGTGCGGACCGTATTCCTCCAGGCCGTCCGGTTCAAAGTTTAGTCTTCCCAACATCTAAAACCAATTTTACAGTGTGAAACACTTACCTGCAAAACATCCTGGTGTCTCCGCTTCTGACCACTAGGATTTCGTTTACCTGACTTCACTTGTCCGTACAATAACTACTTCGGGATACGGTCATCGCCCACCCGACAAACGTGACCAAACCAACGGAGCTGGTTCAGAATCAGCATGGCTTCCATCCCGTCCATGTCCGCTCGCAGCAGTACCTCAGTGTTCGGAACCATGTCCGACCACCGAATACCTAACATGTGCCTCAGACACTGCACATGGAAGCAGCTCAAATAGCTCACGTTCCGCTGGTACACTGTCCATGTTCCACTGCCGTACAGCAGTATAGACAGCACCATTGAGCAGTGGACACACAGCTTGTTTGCCACCTCCAGGCTTTGGTACTTCCGAGAACGTCTTTCGAGATGTCCGAAAGCAACACTAGCCTTCGTCACACGAGCTCTCAACTCGTGGTCCACGGACGAATCTGTTGACAAATTGCTACCTAATTAGCAAAAATTCGCGCAGCTGCCGACAATGTGTCCATCGATGCGGATTTGAGGTGGAGGTACACAATCAGCACCTCTGTCCGGAGAAAGCTGAGAAAAGAAAAACGTCTTACCTGTGTTGATATGCAACCCAAATTTGTATGCTGCGGACGCTTAGGCCGTCTCTGAGCACTGCGGTTCTCCTTCTTCGCTATGTGTCAGCAAGTTGCTGTCATTTGCGGAGAGAAGCATGAGCATCGTAAGGTCTGTAGTCGGGTTGGGGAACTCAAAACATCGGATATTCAGTAGGCGTCAATTCGTCTTGTACTCTACTTCATCACCGTGCTCCTCAGAGTCCTGAAAGGCAACTGTTACCATGACAGTCAATTATAGGCAAGATAAGGCTGGGGCTAGAACACAACCCTGCTTCACGCCAGTGACAATGTCAAAATCACCAGAGGTCGATCCATTCGACTGTACCTTCATCTTCACCACCAGATGCAACGTTCTAGTGGGGCTAACGAATTTACCTGGACATATAAACTTGCCAAGCACCGTCCACAACATTCCGCGGCCTACGGAATCGAACCTCTTGGTGAAGTTCACGAAGAAGGCATACAGGTGTTGGTGGCGTTTTTGGAATTTCTCCTGAATTTGTCAGGTAACGAACACCAGGTCGGTCGTACTTCGAATCGTCCGGATTAGGCGTCGCTCCTCAGGAACTTTTGTCTTCAAGACTTCCATATTCAGTCGGTTCAGAAGGATTCTAGCAAGCACATTTCCCGTTCAGCCCGGCAGACTTATGCCCCGATAGCTGTCAGCGCATTGCTTGCTACACCTGCCTTTGAACAGGGATATGATAAGGGAATCCTTGAGATCTTGTGGCACCACCTTGTGCTCTCAAATGGAATGGACCAGCTGGAGCAATACACATTCCAGCGCCGGTCCGCCATTCTTCAGGATTTCACCTGGCACTCCAACCTCGCCTGCAACCTTCCCGCTGCGCAGTTGTCTGATCGTTCTTTGCACCGGGGCGAGAGCAGGTGAAAGCTTGATAGTTTCTTACTGCAGGCTGTTCACAGTCACCCAGTCATTGGTAACATGGCGGTTTAGTAAGCCACCAGATCTTTATTGTGTCCTTTGGTTGGGTGCACGAACAACCGGTATCCCTGTCATTGAATGTTTTGGTAGACAGGATGGATGGACGGAAAATCGCCTTAAATGGACCGTAGAACTCCTCGTGTAATCGCCGATCGGCGTAGCCCTGCATCAGCTTACCTTGCTTACTCTACCTGTTGTCTTTGATTCCGCAATCACGTTCGGCCAGTTGACGGCGAACAATCCAATATGTCTCTGTCTTGTCTTCACTCTCCGGGTTAACTGTGGAAACTGCAAACACACACAGGCAGAAAAGAACCGTCAATTAACTCACACCCGATGTGACTTCAGCACTTCGAAAGATTGGTAGCATGTATGATCACGGGCAGAAATACTTATCCTATCGAGTCAACATAAGAGATCCCCCCTACATTTTCAACTAGACAAATGGGTACTGTCGTTTTTTTTACTCGTGTGGTTTCAAATAACCGTTAGATTTATTTTATGATGCGACAACATACTACTCGAATTCTAACCCGAACAGCTTGCAAAGTTGAGCTAGAACAGACCGTAAGAAACAGTTGTTTTCGGTCAGTCATCAACAGATCGGTATGCTCAATAAACGTGAAAAGACAGCCTAAGTAAATTTAAAAAAAAACCATGTTCAGCTGTCAAAAGATGCAAAGCCGTTGTGACATGGCCACATAAATACTCGGTTATTACTGCTGGTGTCGTGTGGTTCGGAGTTCGACACACCGAAGCCATTGAGTTGGGATCGTGAAGTTGGATGTGAAGGCGAAATAGGAATGCAAGCGTTTGCTAGTACAAAACGGAATCAAAAGGCTACTTAACCTTCCAAGATGCTATTCACAAAAAGCGTGTGGATTTAAGTGGACACAGTTGCAGTCCGTTCCCGAATCCGTTGTCTGTCTGCAATTCTATGAAGTAAGATCGTGGTACCCTAATTCATTTCCAAATATATTATGTATATTACTTTATATTGGATATATATATTACTTTCGTGTTACTGACTGAGCTAAGACCATCCGTGACAAGCATCTTTGATAGTCATTCTATGAGTCCTACCTGACCTGTTTTAGGCACTCTATAGCTTTAGCGGTTTGTAAGTAGACCCCTGCAACAGCGGTCTGACTGGTTCTCGGGAATGTCTGAAAAAGTGATATTACTATATGAGAGGCGACAAATATGGCGTATCAAAATCAACCTTTGATACGTACGCTGTATCCATCAACCACCCTAACATTCACCAGTCACAGTTCACTATGTTCTCCCCTTCATTGCTCTGTCAGAGAATTTGCCATGTCACTATTACCTAATGCACCTCTCTCTCGCACCTGATTTGTTTCTCTTCGCATTCATACCGTAACATGCAGGCCAGCCGCTTCCACTTAGACTGTCCGTGGACCGAATTCGGGGCAATGCGGAGGCACCGGGGAACAGCGCTCTTTCGAAGTAGGGGGTACAAAAAAGTCCTGTAAAGGGAAACAACATGAACAAGCTTGAGCCAAAGGCCCAGTAACCCATGCACACGACTTACACAAACGAAAGCTAAAACGGCACCGACAACACAGCAGCACGCCCCGTTACACAACTCAAATTCAATCCGTGCGCGCTCGCTGGTTTTGGTTGCGTGCTGCAATACTAACATTAAGGTATTTTGTTTACAAAAGTGTTGTGCTGTAGAGGACACTGGTCCATACAGTACCAATTTTTCCACCAATTGTAACAGTTCCCTTGCCCCCTCTGATCGCGTCTTGTTTTTTTACATCAATGCTACCAATCTACCTTGGTCCCGCCACATTTCCTCTGGGGCCCTGCAGCCTGATGTGATCACCGTTGATGAATACAGGGCTTGTGAGATATGCGACAAATTAGCAATATCCAACTAGCTGGTCAGCTGTACCACACGAATTTGACCTCCTAGGGAAGGTGGCAGGCTGGCAATAAGCCGACCCATCACTAACCGTTCCATCCAGCATGCCTTACACAGTAAAGACTAAAACTAAAGGGTCCATTCTGTTGGCAAATTGGATGGAAGAAGCTCCATCAAACTTTATGAGTCAGATGACCTCAGCAGCCCATTAATTACGTCACTGCGCTACACCGACTGATCTGATGGGTGATTCAAAGAAAAGCAAGCCATGAACTGTGAACGACAGCAAACTTATTGATGAAGCTATGACGACCAAGTAATCGGATGATTGGCCGGTATGTAATGGGATCAATGGAGCGGTTAGAACTTTACTACTAACACCATTACTCCTGGTAGCATCAGAGCTAGTTTAGTAAACAAAATACCGTTCGGTTGATCAACAGTTTATTCCGTTCATATTTTTTGACAGTATGAATACGCTGATACACACACTCTTAAAACGCAAGTAATTGAATGACGTACCGGTAATCTGTTAACTGAACAGCGCATTTGGTTGGTATAAATCAATGCCGCCGGTAATGAGAATGTGCAGGAGACCACTGGGGGTTTTGGTACAAAGCATTTGGGTATGTGGTCGGTTACTTGCAAATCAGCCCGAAGGCTGATGAAGAGTTTATCGCAACGATCAGTACTGATGACCTGCAAATAACTGGTCGGCCGCGCACACTAACAGATAACTGCTCTGTCAGTTATGTTCTGTGCCATGGAACTACCTCATACATAGAATGTGCACAGAACGTCCACAAACACTGGGAGATCCCAGGGTGACTGTGATTTCGGAATGCGCTACAATCTGTTAGACTATGTTGCAACGCATATTGTCGTTATGCTTAGGGAGAGTGCCTTTGCGTGAGTAAAACTGCGGAGAGCATTTTGGTCATCTCTTGTGGATGTGTAGTTTATGTACTTATGCTCTATTTTCTTCTCAACTTCGCGTGACGATAATGTCGACCTATAAGTGGAACAGCATGCCCTTAGCGGTAATAGATAGAACCGTATACTTAGTGGATTCCGTCAGCTCTGGCTGAAATATGGTGGCTATTAAAATTGACCGTGGATTACTGTCTCACTAAAGTAAGGTTTTGGTTCGTGTGTAGTGGGACACTCTGCAACAGGTGTTTTGGTGCGCGACGCACTTATTCATTTAATCATAGGTACTCGTTAACCAGATGCAATATCCAGGATGGAAATCGAATGTTTATCGCACGGAATGTACAAATGATCTTTAAAATTTGTAAACGGCATTGATAAAGGTACATCGGTACAGTACCATCTGGTTACAGCATGATAAGAACTTATCAAGTGCGCGGCTGCTGTCCGGCAAACTGAACTGAGAACAGTGTGATCCGACACAACAATGTTTAACATAGATCAGACAGACAGATATTCACCAAACGAACTGTTCACCCCATGGCCCACAAATCCGACATGTTTTGTCGAAATGAAAGTATCGATTTTAAACCGTCATCAGAGACATGCACACTTACAGCCTATACAACCTTACAAAAATTAGTTTGCGGGAGAAAAATGATATTTGTAAGGAGTACGTTACGTCCCTTATCTCGCCCAGTTCGATCAGTACTGACACGTACCATACTGTTATCCTGGTTCGTAATGACCCATCCAAAACTCGTATAAAGCGAATGTTTTGTATCTACCCAACACAGACGGCTTTCGCATCCTGAATATATCGTTTATCGGGACGAAGCAGATTTTAACGAATAGAGCACTTCAACCTGAACACCATTTTTGAACGAGCTGTCCCAGCCGATCTCAATAACGCAACAAGTTACGTTCATCACGGATAAAATGGTCAGGACATGTTGACAGGAAGTGGAACGACACGGCTCACTAATGAAGCCACAAAACTGAGAGCGACCAAACGACGTTTTGTTTGACAACGTGGATGTAAAACGTCAAATCAGAGTGAACATGACTTGACAGCATGACGGACCACAGATTCGATGAAAAAATCGTGAGGCTCTGATCAGTATCTTAGTGATTTGTAAATCTGTTTCACTCATGAATGCAGATCTTTGGTATCTATCGTTTGGTGGAAAAACTGTCTTGATGATACAATCCGTTGTGGGAATATCGTATTTTTACTTAGTCTATTCATACTCACCGGTGCATGCTGGTTCCCAGTCCAGGCATGCTGGTTCCCAGTCCAGGCATGCTATCCAGGAGCCGATGCGGATGTTTGAACCATGGTGGCTAAGGCACTGGGATGATAAAGCCGAACGATTGTATTGGAAATGCGCACCGATGTTGTGTTATCCCCGCTCCCCCCCACTCGACTCGCTTAGATGGTGTGCCCGTTGGGTGAGCCCTTGGGCTAGTACATCGGATTTTGGCGCCGGGCTCATAGGTCTGGGATGTGCCGTACACACTGTGTGCACAATGTTAAGGGGGTAGGATCACAGTAGTGCTGTTTGGAGCTATGGCGTTGTGGTGTGGCCCACATTCTTGTGTCCGACGCCCTGGTGCGTTACTGAAGCTTTCACCTTCCGAAACAAGGTTTTAGAAGTTGCGTGAGTTTCGCGCCTGCGTTTTTTGTCATGCGTATGTTTGGGCCCTACGTGCTTGCAGGTTAGCGCTCCTGAAGATGACTCAGTGAGTGTGCGCGTGCTTCCTGCATGTGATCGTGATAGACACCATGGTGACGAAAGTGGGTTCGCTGTTCTTCCGGCCTGGAAAAGGCTGTGCTTACAATTTGGACCGGGGTTACCGGACCACGTGCTCGCCTGTGAAACGCGTGATTTCGGTCTGTAGGCTGCAGTGTTGGCAGTAGAGTAGGTGCATAGTTTAGACGTTGCTTGCGTCATCTGTTGGCTAGATTCAGGCCGGGTGAAGGACTAGGGTTTCAGTGCGTACTGGCTGAAGCACACTGGGTGCGGCTTTATTCCTTCGAGCTTTTTCGAAAAACAGTGCATTTAGAATTGTACAGGATAACTGAAAGCCTCCTCCAGATGTGTTCGTCTTTAATTTTGGCGCAAGATGGTAACGTGGAATAATCATAAATCCAGGGTTAGGTAAACAATGAACGGTGTATTTTTAAATTAGTCCATAAAGGGAGGAATATTTGAGCATATCCGACTCTGGAACCGGCGACGATAATCAGTGTTTACTAAAATCCATTGAAGTGCATATCCTGATGAACCGAACGCTTTTCTGGGAGAACTGGCTTCAAACAAACCGTTTCGCTTAGACCACAAGTAGCATCAACCGACTGCACAAATGATTATAGTGTTGTCAAAAAATCAAATCTGTGTGCAAAAGACTGTGCACTGGGATGAAATGGCGCCGAGTTTGAATTCACGTTTAGTATAAAAAGGACACAAACATTGTTGCGAATACTGCATAAAAAAACATTGAGTATAGCTGGGATACTTAAAAATATACATTTTCCGTCGTCATTACAAGTGTACGCTGAGTCTGCGTCCGATCACCCAATTTGATCTTTGTCTGTAGGAATTGTATTAGACTGTACGATCAGACTGACGTGCACGTGTTCGGAACACTCGGTAACTGTGCCCACAAGGTTTAGTGAGATTGAAGAATGATGAGAATTTGTTGTCTACTAATCCATTGTTGTGGATGTGAAGCGCCATACTACCATGCGTTAGGAAACCGGTGGACGCAGTGTTCACTTACAGCAGTTTAATTAGCCCTTTTATATTGAATTCGCTTACAGAGCAGTTTGAATCAGTTGGTTGCACGTTGCACATGTCTAGCCGAATTGTCTGACTTAACACTCTTTCTAGTTCATGCCAGTATGAATTCTGTCACGGAAACGGACTTAAATAATTGTATACTACATTCTGGAAAGTTTACATGATCGTCCTGACCAGTATTATCACTCCTGGAGGATTATTCCTTCCCTTAATCCTCATAGGCAGGAATCAATCCTGCCCGTTGGAAAACACACTATAATTGGTGTGGCTATCTACGTTTTTAGTGAAAGGTATATCACCGTAAACAGATAAAAAAAATTTCCGTAGTGATTTTCACTTATTAAAAATATCACAACAAACCGGAAGAAAAACAACAAATGCAAGCAATACAGTACAAAATGTGATCCTTCTCTAATATGCAGACAGCAGTCTTTTTTTTCGATCATATCTCAGTGTTTGTGATGAGCGGTTAGCATCCATGGTTTTATGATCAGTGGTTAAGCTGGTGAGAGTGATACCAACCCTACTCTGCATTATATTTTTCACTAGATGCTCGACGCAAAAATTAAACAGCTTATCCAATGCATCGATGAGTTCGTGTCCCGAGAACTGTGGGTTCTCGATGTCATGGTTCTGGCCACCGGTGTGGTCTTTTTCACCTCAAACGTATTCAAGGTGGTTAAAGCTTGATGGCACAGGTGGTCACGGTAACGTTTTGATTGCTTTTAACATAAAAGTCACTTCATTCTTCACTAGTCGGGCAAGAAGTCACTTGTCAAAGTTGCCACTCATGTGAAACAGATGATCTTGTACTGCATTCCCACAGGTCCCACTAGTTGCCATATTCCTGGGGTTCGACACCACACTTCTTCTGTTCATTCAAATAGCACTCCATCGATCAAGCGCAGCCCTGAATAACGCCAGGGTCAAAGGTGTGCCGTGTTCGACCATCTTATATGCGAAGCTTAAACTGGGGTCACTCGATTCACACCAAACTGATTCTTTGTAGCAGCCATCAAGAGCAGCATCGCAAAGCTTACGGCAGTCACTGATATCTTTGGTTTTCCTTTGATAATAACATATTGGCAAACACGTGTTTTCGATAATTCACCTTCAGCCCCGTACAGTTATATAAGGAGTTAATAGAGTTAGGTCGGGATATCGATCAGACTTATTACAGAGAGGCGAGGTCACTGGTTAACTTTGGATAACGTCTTGGGCGCCCAGCGCACCCTCAAGTCTCAAGCGTTTTTATGACCGCAGTTCCTCTAGTCCTCTGAAAGAAGCCAAGCTTAGAAGGCGTTTGATGTGTTGTAAACGGCTTCACATGAATTGACCGTAGTAAGTGCATAGAAAAGCACACGAGATGCCGTGGGTTAATAAAAAGCATGTTTGTGCCGGACGACGTGACGGTGTCGTTGGTTTTTTTCACAAAGGGGAGCATGGTTTAAAATGATGAATGAGGAGTTTGCCCCGAAAAGTTAACTAGAATGTATGAATGGGAAAATAAGGGTAAACAGTATGGTGATAAGCGCATTCCCTTACTACAAGGTTCGTTGCATGTTTAGACTGCTACCCGACCAACAGGAGAAGGTTAACAGATGTCGCTACAACGAACCGTGTAGCAATTTTGCTGCTGATGCTGTACTGCCAGAATAAGTGAATGTCTCAATGAAAATACAGTTGAGACAAGAACACGTGGCAAGGCTGGAAACGCATCAGCGCTTGTGTATGATAATCCAATCGTGGTACAGTGGCCAACACGCTTACCTCGTGAAGGCGTCGTCGGAGTTCAACTCTCTGGCTTAACAAGCATATGCACTAGTGACTAGCTGTAACAAACTGAAACTGGGGTGTAGTGCTTCTTTTCGAATGGGCAGGACTGGAAAGTCTGTGGTAACACGATAACCACGATCAACTGTGGGTGACGTCCAATTTGTGTCAAAAATACCTCATTAGGAATATTTAGAAGAACCAATCTAACATGGTAAGAATTTTTAACAACATGAAAATAATGTCTATTTCAGGAGAAAGTCATACCAAGCATACTTAATAAGGGTATTTTAGAAAGACAGTATCAAGAAACAGGTTGGCGCACACAAAATATCAGCGTATCGAGAGTATAAGCTACACAATCTGTGTCTGGTCTGCACAGACGCAACTGCGCAAGCGACTCCAGTTCAATTTTCCTGACACTTTACTGGGCATTACGCACAGAACTCAATAACCGTCTTTCAGAGATCTGGGGCACTTGTGATCATCTTGGCATCATTTGGTTAATTAGTCCAGCCATGTTCTGAATGGACATTGCTTATGACCAGTCAGCGCATGCGGACTCGCCTACATCCTTGCGACGTCTAGTCTGTGCAACTAATCACAAGGTTAATCCTAATCACTAATTCAAGAAAATCCCTAGAGATTCGTCAAAAGCACATCCAAGAGAATTTACTAAGGTTGAGGCAATCCACCAGTCTGAAAAGACCAATTTGCACGTATGCACCAGCTGACGGACATCGGAAGAGTACCACGCTATCGACCCGCCTAGGTTACTCCACCGACAGATTTTGCACCCTTTCGGTACCAGCTTTGTCACGGAACATAGTAAGCGGCCTCCCTAACTGAACGGAAAAATATTCGGCGATAGGTATCAAGAGCCCAAAAGTATGACTAAGGTTTTCGTTCAGACAAACCAAACCGAGACGGTTTCTCCCGTAATACCTAGATCTTCACAACATGCACTACGTTACTCTGAGGATGGCTGATAAGGGGGCGTTTATCACACAACAGACTATTATCAAAGTATCAATGCACAGATCGCTTCAAATGTCCAAAATCGGAACAATTCATTGTTCCACAATCCTCTAAACACTAACAGATTACCAGTTCCTCGTTGTAACTAATGCATACCTCTCAACGGAACCGTACGATCAAATAAAAATTTATCTTCACTAAACGTCTTGGAGAACTTCTTTGTCCGTTTCTTCAAACACCAAGCCTTGATTCTCGTAAAGGTAAGTGGGGGGGAGTTCTTCAACAGTGAGGAGTAGGTGAATGCAATCTAGAAGAAATCCCTTGCATCAAAAGTGACGGTGAGTGTCTGCATTATTCTTTTTTCGTACTGTCTTCCCATAGCTAGCCACGAAAGGTGGACAGAATTTTCTGCAGCCTTTGTATCCGTACGATTAAATTATGTGCCGGCGAAGCATCTGTGAAATACCTGTTACCTTCGAAATAAACGGTCAAGTGTGATCCTGGAACAATTCATTCACCCGTTTCACATGTACCGCACAACTGCCAACACAGTCTAAGATCACAACACGGCGGACATTTTACTTCGAAGTGGGTAAGAAAAAAAATTCCGGAAGTACGCATCTCAACACACACACACACACACACATACTCTCTCTCTGCGATTATGACCTAAGGTTTATATAGGTTATTCACAAACTAATTGCTCGTAACAACCGTGGATACATTCACCTCGTTTCCAAAAACTGCACTATCGCCTATGTTTTACACAGAGAAACTTGGTAATTTAACCTGGTGTTTAATCTCCTCACAGCGTTCCTTAAAAATTATGGAACCCTCGTGAACAAACGTCCTACTGATAACAGACCATACAGTATGCCTGATAAACCCCCTATTTATCTACCAGAGGCCCACTTAATGAGCATAAAACCTTTTCACTGATTTGACGGATTGTCTGTAGATGAGGAAGACTCTGCAGTTGGTTATCGACCACCTCCTGGATGGTAGGCAGTGAGGATTTGGTTCATGGCCCGAGTCCTGATTTCAAGAGAACCCAAAGTGGCACCGTTGCGTTGTTTCATTCAAAAGAGTTGATAAGTGTACAGGCGCAATGAACGAGATCATAATCTAAGAGTAACATGGCGGACGAAATGTTTCACATTCATTACCACCTGCTTTGCTCCGCCCGACCAAACTGATCGATTGACATGTGTTAACACTTGCTGAATCATGCACATGATTGGTTGCTTTGTCATACGCTGTTGGCCTTCCGGCCGCGGTAAACGAGTGGTAGTTACCCAACAGCGTATGACAAAGCAACCAATCATGTGCATGATTCAGCAAGTGTTAACACATGTCAATCGATCAGTTTGGTCGGGCGGAGCAAAGCAGGTAGTAATGAGTGTGAAACAAAGAGGTCAGGTATTCGCTTCGAGTCACCATGTACGGCCTACAAGCTACATGCGAGCAGGCACTCGACCGCAACAGCATACAAGCATTCAACAAGGAGATGGTCATCGTTATTTAGGTTCTTTTTTACACTGGCTTCCATTCCTATCGGAGACAGTCAGAATAGAGGGATTAGAAACAACTGAGGTTTTTTTTATGTATTTTCCTGATGTAACTTTGAAGGTGTCAAGGGTTTCAGTTTAGAAGACAACCCCACATAATATGTGGCAACGCCGATTCTGAAAACGGAATCTGGTCCTTCATGGCACTACATGCTCACTGCTAAATAGGATAGAGAAACAATGGTCTTTGGCGCCAGTTAATAATCTGTAAGCAAATAAAACATACTGCTCATCCGCGGAAACTATATGCAAACAGATTTGAATCTTCACGTTCGCTGTGATAACTCAGGTAATTAAGGTCTGTTAATAGGTTCCACTGCTTCCAGCAAGCAGTACATTAGGATAGACTAAATTGGAACAGTCTGGGCTACGGTTGATAAATCCAATACTCCTGGTCGCCTTGCGCGTGATGCCTCTGAACTTAGAAGAAAGATTTACATCCCGGATGACAATAGACCCTGACTGTTTCCCTTGTTCGCGTATACAGAGCCTGGCAGTTTTAGGTTGACAAGATGTATCGATTTTGTGGCGTAGCCTCAGAATTGCACATTTCGCTGCATTGAATTGATTCAACCGATGCCAGTTAAAAAGTGTATCGAGATCTGATTGTTGGCTAGATTACTCTGTGGAGCATCGAAAAACCTCCCAAAGCACAGTCTTATCTGCAATCAGCAAAATACTTGAAGAGAGAATCTATGGTAGTTCAACACCATACAGAGTGAACAGTAATGGTTTAAATATAGAACTTTGTGGCACCTTGTAGGGGGTGCTTCGAAATGTCGTGTACGTACCATTAACCTAAGTACAGAATGTGTTCCCAGTGAGATGTATGTACCTTTTACGAGTACCAAAAAGGAGCTAATGTGAAGTGTATACAGTCTTGTTCGCACACTTTCCTTCTGGTATTGGCGTAACGGACTCATAGGCATATGTTTTTCAGACAGACACGACAAATAAAATGAACCCGTTTGTTATCACCCACTCGATTAATGCTCCGAGAATTTCAGAACGACTCACGTTTGACAATCACCGTGCAACTTCGATTTACTGAAGAAACAATACTTTTCTATACCAAGAAACAGAAGTATTTATACTATCGGCTACTACTGGGCAACATCGTGTTGCATTTTGATTGATCAGTTCGTCATCACTTTCCATGATGCCAACTCAAACAACTTGGTGGTTTAAATCCAATACAGCTGAACACTGTCCCGACTGACCACAGTTTCGCTCACAATAACGTATGTGCGTGTGTGAGTGCTCTGACTGAATGGATGTCCGCAAATAAGGATCCAGCCTAAACTGATTAGATTTGTGAACCTGTATTCTCATCCGGTCACCTTTTACAAATAAACCCTGAACTCGGTGGCAAAAAAACACCAGGCATGATTTGGATTTACTCACTGACCGAAACTTTGTATTCACTGATGATCATAAGGTGCAACATCTGTGTGAATCACTGGGGGACTAATGAGGAAGACAGTGATTTTGATTATAATAAAAAGCTATCAACTAAAACTAACATCCTGCAAATCTTTCGTTCATTGTGCAGAGTATGACAGAATGTAATTAAATCAAGATAAAGTTTTGTCGAACTATCACAGGAACCAAATAGGGATGCCAACAGTCTCATCGTTCTCATACGTCAGTACACACTTGAATGCCGAATCATTGGAATTCCCAAAATAATTCTTCACTCCTGAGCCTGACTCTTAGCATGTCAAATGAAAATGACTCAAAGAAGATGATTTGTGAGGATGATGCCAAACTCAGCTGGGGTGAGAAACGGTCACTGTTCTGTCAACAATAACAGATCGTTCAGTGGCTCCAAGCGGCTGCTATAAGTCCATAAGCAGAAGTTTTAGCAGTGAGTGAAGCATCAATATACACACAGCCACCAGCGACTGGATGACCTGTTTGATACTGTCGTGGTGATCAGCCCACTTTTATGCCAAAATGCCGAGATTTATGACACAGTAGACTAAAACTGTGGCAAAAGTGGACAGTTGGCTCGTGTGTCAGATCGACAGAACCCAGCGTGACTACCAGAGGCCAAAGGACAACTGTCCTAGAAGTGCAGAACTTCAACTAAGGTGAACCTGAACTAAAACCGCTACGAAATATCACTCTTCAAACCACACGGACTCCAGTTGCCTGGATTAATTTTTAAATCAGCAATTGATAAACCGAGACTGCCAAATGTTCTAAATTTATAAGACTGACGGAGAGAGCAAAGTTGAGTAGTCTCCACGCTGCTGGTGATGTCCAGTCCAAGGTTTGGTCTCCAACATGCACTCCGGTAGGGCTTATAATAACGCCGACTGCAATATAACCCGGTAAACGGGTTGTCAACCCAAGAGACGACAGAAGCTCTTTATTCGATGTATCATCTAATGATAGTCGGTGGGGTAGCTGCCTGCGGAACCTCACTTTTTCTCATCGACTGGTCATTCCACCTTTGGAAGAACTCTTACCAAAGCTTTTGCGTTATCCTTGAGGCGAGTCTACAGAGCCACTTCGTTCAATCAATCTTGTTCCCGTCAAACTCAACCACGTCTTTGAACCCTTTGAGAAAGTTGGAACATTGCCATATTGAAAATGTTGTGGCTACGGCAGTTTCATACTTAAATTCGTTATGGAATCAATCGATGCACACATAATGTGGTAGATTGTCAGGTCGGAGGTGCGAGTTTTCGAGCGCTCGGCCGAATACCTCAACGTGGGGGGAGGTACGTTCGAAAACCTGCCGCGATCGGATCAAGGACAACGTGCGTGACCGGATGAGTCATCGCTCGACTGGATCGGACCAACGGGCGAGGCAGGGCAGGCGAAATACGACAGACGGCCAGATCGGACGCGTGGTTTTTCCAACATTTAGAGGAACATCTCGACACGATGTTGGAATACGGTCAAGGCCAACATTGGGTGGATGGCGGACAGCACGAGCAGCCGGACGAGCCATCGCGCAACGAAATCGGACAAACAGACGAGGAATGGCAAGCGAAAAACCCCCCGATAGAAGGCGCCGATGACACACGTAAACCGGTTAGAAGTGCACACGACGTGTGAACGGAAACCGGGGGGTTTTGCGGATTGGAATTATGATTCATAAACGAGAGAGCGCGCGTTGCATGTGACTGGCGATTTGGACCGTAAAGATTGTGCTTTATTGGACGCCTTCTCGTTACAATAAGGCGGCTGACATCAGGGATTGTTTAGTCAACAAAAATAAATAGATGATAGCCTTTGACGATATGACAAACACAAATAGACCTCAGAGCAGGACAGGTGTCAATGGCATTGTCTTGCATGGTAAACTAATTCTTGCTTAAGGAGAACAAAGTTTCAGCGAACGCAATGTTTTCGATAAATTCTCCTCTTTGGCTGGTGCAATTATATAAATCTAAGTGGCGAGCTGGAAGGTTGTTAATCAAAAGTTAATGAGGGGACAATGTGATCATATAAATGATCAACAATACTTCGCTGTGGCTAGGAACAAAAACGAAGTCTGCACTAGGTAGTCAATGTTGATCGGGCTCGGACAGTAGGACGGGGACAGATTGTTTCACAGGTTAGGCGTCCGCGTTTGGCCTAGGAAGTCCCAGGGTTTGACCGGATTGTTTCTGAACACAGATTTGAGTGACTTCGTCAGATTGCAACCGCCTTGGCTATCGACAGGATGTGGCATCTGACCTATCAAGACAAGGTGACCAGTACCCGACAGACGACACGAAATGCTGTCTTCGTGTTTGTGTGTTGATTATAGTCGATCAAGTGGGCATGAAAGGATGAACTGATGCTTTTTGTTGTCCTAGGGCGAAACCAAGCAGGGCAGTGTCAACGGATTTCTTCAGATAAGCGCCTAGTAGTGTGACCTATGTATGCTGAACCAAAGGAACAGTCAGATTAATAGATTAGAAAGGAGAACATTATTAGGCACGTTATCCTTCAGAGTTAATGGAATTGCCCGGTTTGAGTGGAGTGTGACAGGAGTTAGCCGCATAATAAGTCGTGTTGATAGTACTGGCGATTTGACGTGATATCAACACTGCCGCAGCATCACTCTTGAATTACAACGATAAGTAGGCGTTTTTCTTATCGACAGCGTCCACTAAGAGTCGCGACTGTCTATCCTGCATGTTGCTGTTGAATTTTTCTGGGTAGGCCTTAGTATTAAGAATCTCCCATAACTTCTTTAATTCTTCCTCTATCGTGTCAGCTCTACAGATACTCTTTGCTCTGTTCGTCAGACAACATATCAGACAACGTTTGAGACTGATTGGTACGTAGCTATGGAAGTGTAGGTATTGACCAGTCCATGTTTTCTTCTTGAGTACGCTCTTCTGTAGTGAACCGCCTGGTCTGCGTGTCAGTGTCACGTCAAGAAAGGAAATTCGCCCGATAATTTCCTACTCCAAAATGAATTTAATGTTGTTATGAACCATGTTAAAAGTGTCTGTTGTTTTCTGAGTGTCTTTCAAACAGTTTATTATGCAAAAGATATCGTCTGTATATAATCGGTAATAACTTGTTTCTTTAATAACCTCACACAACCTACTGTTTTCATACATGCTCACGAAGATGTCGGCAAGAACTGGACCCAGCAGAAAGACCATAGCATCACCATCAGCCTGACGATATAGCTCTCCGTTAAACTGAAAGTGGATAATGCTTGTGCAGAAAAATTATAATTCTTCAAAATTTTGTACGGATAGTCTAACGTTAATTTGATGGGTGCTCGATATAGTCAGAAAAAATTAATGGTTTCTGTTAAGGATAGGTTGGAAAACAACGACTATAGGCCAACAGATATCATTTCCTTGTCCATGAATTCGAAGGTAAATTTCAAGCTGTATGTATTTCTTTCTTTCTTCATTGGTTCCAGAATTTCTATTACCTAGATCCGACTTTGTTTTTGTTCCTAACCATAACGAAGTATTGTCAATCATTTATATAATCACATTGTCCCCTCATTAACCTTTGATTAATAACCTTCTAACTCGCCACTTAATTTTATATAATTGTCAACCAAAGAGGAGAATTTGTCGAACACATTATGTTTGCTGAAACTTTGTTTTTCATGAATGTTACGGGGATTTCCAATTTTCTGAAATTCTTGTCTGACTTTCCTGCTGTCTTTCGTCCCTAATTTGTTCCAACAATTACCTCAATTCGTTTGACTACTCACGAGTAGTACGATTCGATCGTTTAACTTCAACACATCTGAGCGCACATTTTAACAACGGACACATTGAGTAGCATACTGACTGAGAAAACATTATGAGGCAGTTATTCACTTTTAGAAATGATCCACTTAGTGTACCACATGAGTACGAGGCGCTTAACTCACACTGCAATCAGCCGGTGGATCAACCACCATTCCAAGATTTCAACAATCTAGCAATCTTAGGAGTGTCACAACCCTCCGAAGTAACACCTAACACAACTCTTCGTGACCCGTCAACATGAGTCTAGTTATTTTAGCAGCTTTGTGCTTGGATTATCGACTGATTCTTTCAGATAAAGTCATACTCAAAATTCCAACGGGTTTCAAGACACTTATGGATGAATGGCCCGAATAAAAGCACTGGGTGGAAAGTATTACTGGTTTTCAAAGGTCTATTATGACATAGGAAACCCACTGAAATGAGGTTCTATTTTCTCAGGTATGCTAACGTGGTGGCACACGTGGTACAGTGACTCCAGGGTAAAGTAAGCAATGGCGGCGTAACCACCATGATCAGTATGGACAAATCAACGGAATCCGGCTTGTTACTACGTGACGCACATTGTAAATAGAGACAGTTAGCACAAAGACGAGTTCTTCATTTTTAAACATACGGTGTCTCGAGAACAGTGCGTGCCAATGAGGATTGATTGGCTGATAGTGCGGAGTTTGAACAAATGGTAGACCTTAACACAAATTAGCACGTCAGACCAATCCCTTGACGTCTAAGTTCGGTCGATATGGCTGACCACCCAATACAAAATGTTGAACAAAGGTCACCAAAAAACAGGCCAAGGCAATACAAAGTTGAATGGGTTTATTTGCGCATATCACTCGAAGTCCAGTGACAGCTCAGGAGAAGTATAAGGCCGAGCTAATGTTTGGCTCAGAACCTTAGCAAAGTTGTCCTAATTGGAGTTGGGTGGAAAGCGGATTGCGAAAAACCCCTTATCTTCAAAGGAGAAGAAATGGAAGGGACTTCATGAAAGTTATCCACAATATGATTGCTCATTAAAACAGAGTTGTTAGCAGCAAGCAAAAGTAATTACTTCCTCTAGAAACTGCAACGATCTTCGGTTACTGTATTGTTGTATTATGCAATCAGATCATGTTCATCTGTGTTATTGATGACAAGATCAAATGAAAATTCAGATTTCGAACGCAGAGACAGGCTACGAACAGGAAAACTCTACAAACGAGATGCTATGACGCTGAAACCACTCACTGAAACCTGTTGTCTGTTTCCAGCAAGAACAGTAACAGATGTTAAAGTGCTCGGGAATGCTGTGTGTTTGTTTGGCTGACCCGGTCTTGTTCTGATTAGGCAATATTGAGTGCTAACAGATTCACTCACTTTTCCTCCACGACAGATTGTACGATTCCGACGTAAAATCGGTCTAACTTGTGTATTTTTTCCTACCATTGCGGTTGAATGTCTAAATAAGTCTATGCTTTCATACAGATCCTTGCGACGGACGATTCACATAAATTACTTACCAAACCACCAGCTTCAACTTTCGAATCCAAAAAAACCCACCGTGAAATCTGTGCCGGCAAATGAGTGACTATAAACACCTATTCGTTGGAACCACTCTGTTGGCCCGACAAGTTCGTCGATGCTCCCTTAACCGGTAATGGAACAGGAGCCAGTTTTCTATCGTACCACTGAGGTTGACTGCACAAATACCGGCCATACAGCCGCTAACCCTTGAGTCAGTAGACAATGCTAACTTGGAAACAAGGATAAATTTAATGAAAATGATGAACTGGAATGCGGTTTTGAAGGAATAAAACAAATATAGCAAGGAGGGGAATCAGTCAAACTAGGGTCACTTTACCACACTAAGTAACGAGAGTCAGTCCGGGACAATAATTAATTATACGACAACATTTTAAAGATAGGTTCCTTTAGGAGGCGCATCGCCTAGCGAAGCAGACAGGCACTTCACGCCATATTGATCAGTCGACCCAGTTGGTGGTGGTGTGATTCCACTCAGCCTATCAGATTGCAACCGTACGGTCGAACGCCTGTGTGCTATCTGGATTGTTTTCCAACGTTTACCCTGCGACGCTGCCTGTACCGTGATTTGTTCTAACGTACTGACCGCCGTGTATGACCGTTTCATTTGTTTCACTACGTCTGACTGCCATGTGTGATCGTCTCATTTGATTTGATTCGCGTCTTGTCGGCAGTGGTAACCGTTTTGCCCCGTGAACTTTGATTTTTCTAACCTCATTCTGACCCTCATTTTAATAAACGGTATTACCGCGTCTCTTCGCCTTATCGGTACAATTGTTGCACGCATAGTAAAAGGGACGATCCAATAGGTTCAAACTCCAATTAGGCGATTGTATGAAGTCAGGTTGAAGGCAACTACACTGGAGAATTACACAGAAAGAGTAGTGATACAATTTTTAAGTTGAACATCACTCAAATTTGATCGCAGCGCTCGCATTCTGATAGACTCTTCAGTCAGACTCTTTCGAAAAAAAGCACTAGATTCGAGTTTTGCTCTTATTAGAGCTCGTCACCATTGCATATCCTAAATGAGATCAGTGATTTCGACCTGTCTTGGAAGTCCTAATCGCGAGGTTATCGACTGGAGTTGACAGGACAGTTACCGTGCCTCATCTCAAAACGATCGGGCAACTTGATCATTGGTCACAAGCGGAAGTGGTTGAGCGTTCAGATGTGATTATTCGGTCGTGTCTAATGTGAGGTCAATGGCGCAGTGGTCAACACAGTTGCATCATGAACGCCGGAGTTCTATTGGCGGCTGTGACAAGGATATGCACTACTATCGAGCTCTAATGAGAGCGAAACTCAAAACTAGTGCTTTTTTCGAAAGAGAATGGCTGGAAAGTCTGTCTGAATGCGAAGGCTGCGATCAAATGTGAGTAGTGTTCAACTCGAAAATAAACCCAATCCCTGACTACTCATCAGTAATCCATTGATAAAATATCGACAAAAATCGTGGAAAAGTAGTTCCCACTAGTAAATTTCAAGAGGCGAAGGCAAGAAACATCAAATGTAATCTAGGCCGTACTTCCCCCCAGAAAAGTGTTCATCAGGTCTCCGAAAGAATAAGAGAAGATACGAAGCATTCAAAAGTTTTGTTGTCACGTAAACATCAGCCTTCAAAATTGTGACAAAAGAGCATTGTGGAGAGTATGGATTCACGGTTGAGAACGTGAAAGTAATTCAACCCCAAGGTTAACGACAAAGGCCCAAGCACGGACTCGGGGTTGTCATCAACATGCGCTTGACAAACGGATGTGGAAGTTTGGAACCGGAAGTTATCGACGGGAAATTGTAGTCGGTTCGATGAGATATAAGAATTACGGTAACGTGAGTTTCTAGTTCACCAACAACCAAACACGTCAGGATAACAAGATACACCAGTGGGTGAATAAAAAAAAACAGAAAACAGGGAACACGACGGAGAACACCTAACAAGCAGTCACGATGCAATAACGCAGCATAAATGGACGATTGAAGAGAAAAGCAGCCCGATAAAAGCAAGAGAAAAGAATAGAGATTGTCATCAAAAACAAATGTAAAATTTCGTAACGAGACGAAGAATCAAAATGAAATAATCAGGTCATCGGTGACGGCTGACGAAATCGTGCATCATAACAAACACTAGCGTGCAAAGTTTTCCAGCTGAACCAACCAGGATGAGGCGTGAAGGTGGGCGTGGGTGTCGTGCTACCCCGATGAACCGATCGGAGTGCAACGACTATGGAACTGACCATACTGGGACACCTAATCCCGAAATGGCCTAAACCACTGGACATTGGTTCAACGTGTAGTTGGCTACGTTTGGCGACTAACTCATGATATACATTCACATGCATTTCATTTATTTGGTAACCGGTATTACAGCGTGTTTTCTACGCAGTCATGTTCTTCCTGACTCCGCGCTAGTAGACTGGGTGAAGCCGTACAGCAAAGGTCCGAGTATAGCATCCAAGCTAGGATATAACTTCACAGTAGCTTTCCAGAAAATATGGGGTATACTTTCCGTGAGGCTAATCGGAACAAATGTGCATGGTGCCATGAAGTTTGAGCATGATGACGTAGGCGGAAATTAGTTCCACCTCGTACTTAATAACGGGCAGACAGCATTTTGGAACAGAGAGGACAAGTTCGGTGGAAGGATTCATTTTGTCGGACGGCGCATTATTCTGTTGCATTAGGTCTGTGTCACAGCGAAAGTGATGTACAGATTCAATGTGAAACAATAAGCTTTAGGTGTTAATTTGGTATTTCTTCTGTCTATCGTGATGGCGTATCTCGAATCTTGGATATAGAAAAGAGACGGTTAGATGAGCAAAGGAAGTTAAGTTAATTATTTGAAAGTAAGTGTTGGATACTTAGCGGCGCTGTATAACATGTACATCAGTTTTTGAGTAGTGTAGGACGTACGCCAGGAAAACGAGGAACAAGCGATTATTAAAAACGTGTATCTATATTACGTGGGATGTGTTATCAAGGCGGCTGACGATGCGTTGCTTACTAATGAGTGCGGATACACGTCATCCATACAGATTAGTGTTCGCGTTTGTTGTTCTGTGTTCCTACGTAACTTACAATGGATTTCATGCAGTAACTTACTTCCCAGTCCACGCGTCTTTTGTAGTCACAACAGTGCCAATCCGTATGTAGAGAAAAAAGAATGGGTTAGGTGGACGAGTCGATAGTTTCCACGCTAAGCTACGTCATTCCTCGCCATCTGACAGCAGTATCAGGCTGTCCACCGTCAGTACCTAAGCCTTCCCTGACCGCTCAAGGACAATGTCCCACCGCTCAATATCCACAAATGTACCCACGTGGATGACTGAGGCTCAGAATGCAGTTATTCATGGTATGGCGAACTTAAGATCATTTGAATACAGCACCCATCTAATTCAAAGGGCGACTTCTTGTTTGAGATGGCTCGATAAACGGAAGTGCTGCCTATCGGAAATCACGGAAGGCTATTTCTGTTAAAAAGACAGAATACCCAAGGCGACACATTGTCACATAGTAGGCAAACTGCGTTGAAATTGCAAGTGTTTACACTGTTGAATAAAAGACGAACAACATTTAGTGCCGTTCAGGCAGCGCGCTTTCTAATCACGACACTTTTTAGTGAGCGGCTTGTTTCCCATGATCAATTGAACAGGTGGTATTTTTCCAATATATAGCGAAACCCAGCAAACAAGGTTGGGTTTGTGTTCCAGATCGGAGAAATCCAGAGATATCCTGAATAACAACTGTAGTTGAGGGGAAAACTGAAGAGCAGAATAATAAGTATTGTGCAAGGGTCACGTGGACGATAGAGGAAGAGTTGGCAGCGGTGTGCTTGGACTACGAAATCCTAAGCACTCAATTGAACTGTTTTGTCCAACGGTGTAAATAACCGCGTGTATATCCACGGAAATGGTAAGTGTGCCAAGACGTATTCTACGGTGGCCTTGTGACTGCGCAATCAATCCCAGGGTTGACTCACGGGCCCATATGTCAAGCTTACACGTCCCCATCAACAAACAGTGAACTTGATAAACCACGTTTGGTTCGGCGAAGGCATAATCCGAAAATCTTATTAACGCGATCGGATGTCGCATTATCTCTTCAACAAACACCAGCTTAACAGACTGAAGATAAAACCATCTTATCTAATGAGCCATTTGTTTCAAAACCCATAGGCTTGCAGACTTAAGGGCATTCTGCAATCTCGCTTTCAATTCTTCTCAAACCATTCCCTTGTTCCAAGTCTGGTTGGACTTAGTTTTTGTTGAATAAGATGTTGCCTATTCTGCTCACTTTGTTCAATCAATTAGTAGAAACATCAAAGCAATCTTCCGCCGGCAAACTGTTCCTTTTAATGGGTTCATAGGTCACATGCTCGGCATTCACGATCGACCTAACTGTTCACCGGTATTCATATACCGAATCGATAAGGGTGGTCCAATGAATCCTCGCACTAGGAACGCGCCCCGGCGATCAGCTAAATCTGGGCTCAAACCATTGGGTTTGGGCAAGAATACCATAAAAGTTGGCTGCATGAGATCAGGGGCACACGTGCGCCAGCAAAAATAGGTGAGCTGTAATGTGGTAACAAATTCGACGTTGAATTGATAACCTGGACCTACACACGGCGCCTTACACCGACAAGGTCGTTCTTACCAGTTAGTTTATTCAAACTGTAGAACTACACAAGTGAACCAGTGAAACTGTTCCTTAGTTTTTCCCCAAATCACTGCAGCTACCAAAAGACTGCGTCTTGTAAGTCGGGTTTACTGATGTATTCCAGTGGGAACCACGCTGTACAACGGGATAGACACGTGATGGACATAGTGACACAAATCGATACCACACGTGCACACCTTGAAGTGGATGTGACGCACTCGCGTGACTTTGAGAAACCTACTGCTGCTACTATTGACGACAAGAACTGTTCGAGCTAGTGATCTTTGGATAGCCACTTACCAAGCGGTATGAACAAGCGTGCACATCTGTCACTTTGGCGCTGGCAAACTAGCCTTCTCCGTATGCGAACAACGATTAACGTTGTTGACAGGCAACATGAGTAGGTCCACGAACCGTACAGCCGCGACTAAAAATGCAACCGGTATCTAATTTCAAACAGAAAGCACCCGGCAGTTTCTTCAAGGTAGGCTTCCCTCCGAACAGATAGGATGATTTACAAAAACTACCTCTAGTTAGCATTCGCCACACGAACACACATTACAACGGAATATAATCGGTATGACAGATTGGACGGAAGAAATCCGAACATCATCAGACCTGAACATAAGTAAGCAGTAGCTCATATTGTGGACTACCTGACGGATGTCAGGACAGTCAGAGTTCTGCGGTCTACCTGTTCACGAACATAAGTCTCAACACGTAATTTTGCGTATGAAGAGCGATTTGCATCAGGGAATTCTTATACGTGCAAATTCTTTAATGTACACAATAAACCTCTCCTTCGACATCCAAGAGCTATTCTGAATAACGATCACATGCACACCCAGTGTTAATACCGTTGAAACTTTAACAAATAGGAAACTCGAGCCTAGTGCTTCCTTTCAAAGTGGTCTAGACAAGAACCCCATCTGAATGCGAAGATTGCGACCAAGTAGCCGTGGGGTTCAGTTCGAAATAACCCTAATCCCAGAATGTTAAGTAAAACATTAATCAGTTGATTCAGTAAAGCCAATGGCATCAACCTAATTGAGCACGGGATTATCAGTTGGAGGGAACGCAGCGCCGATTTCAATTCCTTCGAAATGATTTGGCAAGCTGAACAATATTCATATAAGGTGGTGACTGAACGTTTGTATGTATTGTTAAGTGTGCTTATAGTGAGGTTACTGGTGTTGCTGTCAATGGGTTAGTTTTACAAACAAGGGGGTTGGGGTGCAAATTCCGGTTCGGAAGAGAAAATGCATTACTGATGAGTTTTAAGGGGAGCGAAACCCGAGTCGACTGCCTTATTTCGAAGTGGTCTAGCCGAGAGACCTATACAAACCCGAGGACTGTGAACAAGTTTGGGTGATGGTCCGTTTCACTTTATAGAAGTGACTTCTAAAGCAGGCAGTCAGACGTACGAATCTCCCAAAATACTGCTCCCAAGTTCGATACAGACATGCTCACGCGATTACTTCAGGTTTCGCACTTTTGTAAACCATTCAGCACATCCGCTCCCTGACAAATGCAAAGGCAAGAACGCATGAGTAAACATCCTTCTCTCTGTTTTAGAAATTTGAAACACAGAAAGACTACATACTGAAAAGCGGAAATTTCGAAGCACCCTACGACCCACAGAAATTTACACCACCACCATCACCCGCGAATTTCATAATCTTAGGCAGGCGCTGTAATCGACTGTCTGGGATGCGAGGCGCAGTTCAATGGATCCACATTGTTTATGAAAAGCGAACACTGAAATCAATTGGTATGAAGCATATGACTCACGAGCATTCAGAACTAAGACAAGGCTCGCGGAATATACGAGAGCACATTTGAAATGCCGTTAAATTTGAGTATTTGAAATTCGCCACAGCAAGGCTTACACACCATTGAAAAACCATGAGGGCGCAAAGAAGAAACACAAATAAACGTGTTACTGTGATCTTACAGAAAAGTCAGTGGACCGCTAATTGAAACAACGCAAAGGGACAGATTAAAAGATACGACACACATGAGAATGGCTTGAGGAGATAAGGAAAGTACGTTCGATGTTAAACGACGATGAAAGCACATATTCATGTCCGTAACAGCGGCGTTTGTATGTGTGTGCAGCTAGCACAGTCGTGAGATCTTTTGTCGATCACTTCAATTTGGAATAGATCGACGGTCGGAATTTGTAATGAATTAGCTTCAGGATAATGATTGGGATGCAACTGACAGCCGTGATTGCCAATACTTTCCACAGAAACCCGACAGTACGCAAGAAGTGTGGATCTGCAGGAAGATAGAGAGAGAGAAAACTAGGCTGGCAGTTGGCTGCTGATGATTCCATCCATAATTTGTTAACACGATGCTTACCAATCCACTAATTGAAAAACGAAGTATTCTAACATCCAGTGCCACAAAATCCTGTGATAACACACGGAAAATTAGACAGCCAACTTCTAAACCCAGAAATCTACACATTTTATTGGCAAGCACCGGCTCTTCAGGAACACAGATGCCCACATTTAGTAAAACAGTTTTAAAAAGTCCGAATCAGTTATATGGGTTTACACTAACACTAAAATAAACCAATCAGAGCCGACTGATCAAGATGTGGTCGAAGGCGGCCCTATGCAAATCGGTCGATGTATTAAAACAAAATAATGGAGAGTCACCCAATGCGCCGAGTCGAAATTACGACACCGGAGACCTTGCGATCATTATTCAAAGAATTAAAGACTCGAACATTAGCACTCCACATCAGATCACCAGCGTGGACGGTTTTATTTCGGTATATTCACAGTAGGTCGAGTAGACAACTTCAGCGATTTTAGTGATACACAAGTGAATGCACAGTTAAGATCTAGGAAGACTGAGGTTCACAAAAAACAGGTGTAAAACACTAGGTAGTCCTAAACCAATTGACCGATATGGAAGTGGCAAATATCGAGGACAATTGGTTTTGAAGGCTGAAGTTAAACCTACGTCTAGAGCTACGTCTATGGTGTGTCAACCGAACAGAGAAGTTGAGGACATAGAGTGAGCTGTTATTGCTGCAACAAAACGTACGGTGATTTGTGAACCCATGAGTCAAGTTTCCTTAGTTTGTAGGTTACGCACCCACCAGTCCTGTTAATTGCACTTTCGTCACAAATGCATGAGAAATGATATGAACAAATCCGATTGACACCCACGGGTCCATGCCTTTCGGATGAAAACGTCCACGTCTATTTGTGAGAAAACGAGAGATTGCGTAGCTTACGCCATGGGAAGGGAGTAACCTGAGAGATGCCACAGGGACTCCGTCATGAAAGTCAGGCCAGCGCAATAACGAAAGATAGAGTTTTCTTGAGGGGATTCAATAAGTACAGACTACTCAACAGTCTGCTTCACTTGGAGGCGATAAGCTGGCAGCTAGTAAAATATTGCTGTCCGAGTCCCGTTACTGCTGCGAGTAATACCGATGAGTAGTCCGGCAGTTAATGATAACAGCAGATCGACTGGACTGTCTTGCTTGAGGAAAACTCTCATAACCTCCTTTTTATTTTATTCAGAAGGTCGCAAGGTTGTAACTATAAAAAGCGGTTCCACTGTATAGTTGGGTGATCATGCTTCACTGTCTGAGCGTCTCAACATAAGTACATGTGACCCTGCGAGTGTAACTTATCTTCGCCCCCCCTGTTTCCTATGAGCTAGCCGGACATTCGTACCCGGTAGGACCGAAGTTACGACGAGCACACCCCCCTGGGGCAACATAGACGCCAGCTTGATAACTACAGCAAAACAAAATCATCAAAGAGTAATACATCAGAAGGCCCAACTGCCAAACAAACATGAGGAAACGAGTAGCCCTAAATAGAAAAAAATGAGAGGAGGGTACTTAATCGCCAAAAGCAATTGTCTACACTCAAAACGTTCAAAATCGAAGCGCCCGCATCTTACAAACCAACAAACGAGCTATAAGTGAAAGTATGGGTCAGCAGCTTCAAGTGTATTGCATCGTCAACTGCACCTCCTCCGTAAACCCCTTGGCCAAACAAGGCAACACTCACGCCACTAATTACGGTTCGTCGTCATCTCACCTAAATTCTCTAGCCACCGACTCAGTGAGTTCCCAGCGTCCCCGGCCAGAAAACAAATCCTACCTACAGTGGATAACCAGTTGATGAATGACATCATTTCTCTACGTCAGATCATTAGCTGTCCACTACGCACCCTACGCCAATCGGCCGAAGCATTGCAGAAAGTGTTCGATGTAGCAGACGACCAGCTGACACCCTCAGTACATGGCTGAACCATTTAAATCTATGCACACATAAATATTAGACAGAGGAACTCGCATGACGCTCACTGCCAAATATCCGCCTCCCAACGGCTTCGTTGCCCAACGTTGGGGCCACATGATACGAGCGCTCGAACGCAGACATCGAGACACGTCGAGTAAACCAGGACGGGTCATGTCTTCCACACCGGGCAACTACATTTCGTGGCCACTAAGTAGCACAGCTCTCACAGTCACCTTATATATACGTCCACTTAAGCTTCGAAGAGATGCCTCTGTCTCCAGAAATGTCCTAAATTAGTTAACACTGCCTTAGCCTAGTAGATACCAGCATCTATCCTATTCCTTATACCTCTGCCACTGCTATTACAAACTCAGAACTGTACAAACTATTCAACAACCTCCATAACTTCATTATGAAACGTTGAATCGACGTAATCACAATGATCTTGTAGAAGCACCTCCCAATTTTGAACGGTGAGGAACATTCCGAAATAACTGACAAACAGCGAAATCGAAACAATAGCAGGGTAAGTTAAACAGAGTTCAGTCTACCGCAGCCAACGGGGTACATACATTGTCGACGGCTGACGGGTAGAACTCTGTTTACAAGGTCACAACCTGACAGATCCAAACAAGTACGGTAGGCATTACGAAGAGTTAATTCTGTGTCCACAAATTGTGAACTGGAAGCCAGATGTGAACTGACTGTACGAACTAATGGAATGTTATCCGGTCACAATACAATTATCTGTAATAATATCTTTAATATGTATCTGTAATATTATTATGTCTAGGGGTGTTAACGCTCAGTTCCAATACACCTTTATGAAACAATGCAGATATTTATAAACGTGCAGAGTCGTTATAAACGAGTGCGACAGTCTCGTGGGAATTCTGAAAGATGTGGTGAGAAAGTTGCTACTATATTACATTATTGTGGTTCACGTGGAGTAAGTTAGCAAACAGTATGTATTGGCCTAGCCTTATGATGACTTCATAAACGACGTTTTATTGGCGTCTTCATTCCTCAAAACAAAATAGATGTCAGTCACCTTTTGTCTCGAACTCTACTGCCAGATCGGAGTGCACATTCGTAAACCACAATAATACACGAGCAATAGTTTAACAACCTCCAGAGCCTTAGAAGGGGAACGCGCGAAGACAAAGCTGAGTGCATGAGTTCCGGTCAAAATCATCATAATCTTTCAAATTATCGCATGTGAACGGATAACATGCACCCATTTAATCAAACGATGAGCAAGCAAAAGATGTACTCACCAAAATAATCCCTCATAACAACCAACGAAAGAGCGTAGATTGCCAAACTGATGATCTCAGCCAGCACCATAAGCAAATGCCATGTCCGAATAGTAATGGCAACCATGAGCAGTTCGGTCAGTAACAAAGCCGTAAACGTGATAGCAACCACGTGAATAAATTCGTCTTCGAACAGCAACAGCGCACCATACATGATCACACCACCTGCAGACGGGACAAGGCGCAAACGAAGAAGGTGGACTGGAAGACCGTTTCATAGATGACAGTTACTGAACGAGAATAGCTAAGAATTATGTTAAGCGAAGAACGGTCATAAATGAAGAGGAATGTGGAGCGAAATTAACTATGGCTGGACAATCAGAATTCGGCATATGGCGTGTGTCAATAGGAACGGAATGAAAAAGAGACTGACATGGTTTACAAAATGTCTGTGACTGTTTTCCGCTTGATTATACAGGCGGAACATGTTCGTGAGTCTCCATTCAGTAGGTATCCTTGTATAAATGGAAAGGGTTCATTGGTTCACAGAAGTGGAGACCGAAACCACAGAGGCCGTGAAACGAAGGACAATTATCGGTCCGTCCAATCGTTTAACATAGGTAGAACTAGCGTTCTACATTAGTTTTAACACAAAAACGTATTAACTAGAACCAAACAGCTGAATAAGATGTCAGCCGAGCAGCATACGGGCGCTATAGGATCGGTCGCAATCGCACCACCTTGTTCAAAGGCAAAAACAAAGCGCTATTCACCGAGAATGATATTCAGAGAGCGTTTATCGTCAATTACTCGTGCATCCGAACATCCCATCAGAAATACAGAGGTTCGCCGGCAGGTCATAAGGACGATCAGAAGCTGTTGACTACTGGATATAACGATCCCGCGTCAAAGGCTACAGTGTCTCACACGGGACCAATGTATCACAGCTCATCGCTTATTAAGTTCGGTTAGATCTTGAGCCGAAATCCGGTCTTTATTGTATTACCTGGAATCGTGACACCGAGACTTTGGTGTTACAGCCTGTCACAGCGAGGACTTTTCCGCCTTCCGATCAAAATACAAAACATAACAAAACACGTGTGATTGAAGGCATAGTTGCTATGAGTTCTGTGCTCCCTCAAAGCAACGTTTAATAACTGTATCATGCTGCTCCAAAACAGTACATCTATGGACGTCATCGGCACTACATATGATGAAGTGGGTAGATATCGCCTGCCTGGCTGGAGTCCTCGTGACCACTCAAATTATTAGCTACGAACGCTATCCGAGATGGCGGTGTGCTACAGTCAATAGAATACCTGTATCCACACCGTTTCCAGTTCTTCCACCTAGTCATCTTTTGTTTCAACCTTCTCGGCAACGTTTCCTCTAAGATATTCCACGTCACTGTTGAGGTGAGCAGCGGCCCGAGCCACAGTACCTTTTGGTTAAGCTGCTATGATGAATATGATATATGATGAAGTACTGATTCTAGCGGTTCTGCAAGTGACCGTTTTGTACAGAAGATGCAGCTTGCCTGTTGTGGCCCGGCGTATTTGGGCGCGTTCACATGATTTACTATCCATGGCAGGTCAGTGGGTCCGTGTTGTCGCCTACATCTACGCCTGATTGAACTGGGTTAGATGGCGGAATCGGACCCAGCAAATGAACCTTAAGATATCCAGACTTGCGCGGTATTGTACGAACTATAGCCACACTGTGCGATCGAGCCTACCTGTTACAGCACACTTATACTACGCAACTAACCGTTCTACTCACAATCCCCCTAATGGGCATCAGTTGCATTTTTGAGCACCATGTACAAACAGTCCCTAGTAGTAACAATCCACCTGTGGTGATGAAATATCCATGTTTTGCTTAGTCTGAAATGGGATGGATTACACAACATGATTGATGGAAGGTGACGCAGGATTCACCTTGCATGCAGTTCAATATAACAGAAATGCCTAGATTTGTAAAAACGACCTTCATCTAACAAGACCAGAAACATCCCCAACACAGTGCCGAGACAATCGGCATCAGAAAGTATGTTACGCACGAGCTAGGTCGTGTGGAATTGTAGTGTGACATAAGTTGCCAATGATGAGCATTGGCGAACAAAAGAGACAAACTCAGGCGGACAACTCGATAATCGAATAGTAGTTGATAGGCCACTAGCCGTCAGATACAGATAATTTGAACAGTATCTAACCTTGGTAGATGCTGATCAGAAGCCAGATGAAAAAAGCCTTGAATGTGATTTCTCGACCTTTTTGTAAGGTCTTGTACAGCTCTGGGTAGGTGAGCGCGATACGATCCGGTACATCCTTGTCCAGCACCAGTGAGAAAACGGGAAACATGGTGAAAATCGTGGCATAGCCGACCAGTAAGAATCCGGGAAACAACGGCACAGACACAAAATAAAAGACAGCTGAGAACACAGCTTGCATTACGCTGATAATACAGCCTGAAATAAACAAAAAAGTGCAGTATGAAAAAAATATGGTTTGGCGGACACGTGAGATAGAAACAAAAAGGTTCATTTGACGATTTTCGTATATTTCCATCGAAGAGTTTGATAAGCACAATAGTGACTTAAAGATGGTAAATCGTCAGTAAAAATGTAATCTAATCCGAGAAAACCTAGACTGGATGGAATACCATAAATCACACAAAGGTAACATCATTATATATCGCACAGGCCAAAGCACGATAGATTTTGGGGTCAAACCTGATATACGATTAGCAGCCGAGATAGTAACTACGATGCGGTCGTTGAGCCACGAACCTACGAACCACCTCAACTGACAGGCAGTCTGAACGACATTTTGAATGGTCGACTTCAAAATGTAACAAACGGTTAGGTTTTGACGAACTTCATTTCCTTGTTTACATACACCAACCGAGCATTACGTTGAAGAATCTTGATTTCCCATATTACACACTGCCCACAGCTTGGTCAATGAGTCAACCATCAATCAACGTGAACCTGAAACTCAGTGGCAAAGATTTGGCGCACGTTCGTTCGTACAGTTTGTGTGCAGCTGCGCAGATCACGTGAGAACAGAAGTTTGTGTACCAAGAAAAACTACGTGTTACGCAAAAACAATAAACAGTGTTATTTGATGTGACCTAGTTACCATCTTTGTTTTCTGTGTAGAATGCCTAAGTGACAATGAGAATTACTCATGAGATTACAAAATCAATGGCCGCAGTCAAAAATAAAACAATATAGACCCAGAATTGGGTAAACTTCCAGTTCTAAAAGCTGTACACCTCACCTCGGTGAATTACGAACAGTGCCAACGCTGCGGTATTCTTATAGAAATTCCGTCCGTGCACCAACAACAGGCGAGAAGCATGACGAAATTGCGTTAGACTGAAATCAGAAGCCAGGCTAGCTTGTCTGCCTTCTTTGCCCTCAAGACCCAATCCCAAGTCGGCCGCCTGAATCATGCCCACATCGTTTCCCCCGTCGCCGATTGCAGCTACCCGTGCCTTAGTATGGTAGCGGACGAAACGGACGATTTGCGTTTTTTGTGTGGGTGAGCACCGGCAGACAACGACCGCGGGGGACTGTCGAGCAAGTTCGATGAACTCATGCTCGTAATAACGCAAACATGTCTGTGGAATCGAAGAAAGGAACCACCGTCACAGACAATAAACTGCGAATGGACTTGCATAAACAATCGATCAGATGGGTTACTGATAAAGGATGGCTGATTCCCAGAAAAAAAATAAAAAGAAACTAACCTCCATAGCCGAACCTGTGATCAGCAGAGCATGATCACACCGTTTACGAAACGCGTTCAATTCCAAATGGGCATCCATACGGCTCTCGACCTGCTGGAATGTATAGACAGGCATATCCCGAGCGACCAAGCGAGAGGACTTGGCAATACACTCAGCCGTCTCCAACTTATCTCCGGTTAACATCCACACTCGGATGCCTGCGTTTCGGAGAGCTTCCAACGTGGGGCGAACCTGTTCATCAGATAACGGAGGTGGCATGAAAAAAAACTTCCCTCAATACGAGAATCAGCTATTAGTGGTTAAACACGAACAAACGAAAACGGAACATACTCCCTCCTGAAGCTTGTCCTCTACGCCAGTAAGACAAAGAACTTCCAATCCCGTCTCGAGGGTGGCCACGACAGCTTGCATTTTTTCCACCCGTTCGGTCAAGGCCATTTTGGCAGTGTGGTACCTGAATAAAAGAACAGATAAGAAACAATATTAGTGACTATTGTGGCATAACGGGGGAAATTTCGAGTGTTTGGAAAAAGATGACCATGAGAAGGTTGAAAGAGTAAATCGGAAGTGAAGCATAAATCTACCTAATTTGTCATCCCGAACACGCTCTTCATAGACCACAGTGACAACTATGAGCAGCATAGGGAGGTTTCACATGACTAAACGGGGACAGACGATAGACCTGCACACGACAAGCACGAAGTGTAGGCAGAACCGGATGATATCAGAGCTATCAAAGACAGTAACAAATCAATGGTTGCGTGTGATGTTTAACTGTCACACAACTGTAAGAAGCAGTCAGGGACTAGAAATCAAACAGGAGAATGGATGGAATTTAGGATACACGAAAACTTTGCTTCATCATCAATAACGTAACAAGGTTTAGACACTAAACCAGAAAAAATCCCTGGTTTGAGGATAAGAGGAGACGGTTTTTCAATAGCTCTGATAATGCATTACTCTTGCACTAAGGGTGGCTGTAACATGATGGCCTGGCAGTAGAGCGCCGCACCATCAATCCTTCGATGACTGAGAGACTACGAGGATTAAAACATCGTGAGAACGCGCGACAAATGTCCAAATCGGGATGCGGTCGTGCTCTTTGCGGTCTTCCCAGATGAGCTATAGAGCACTCCAATGATCCGGATCGACGACTTTCAAGTTCGGAACGGATAGCGAGGTCATACAGTAAACACAATCATAAGGCTCATCAAAAACGCAAGGAGTAAATAAGGGAAGTGATGATAGTCTGCTCGATATGTTGTCAGTCACTTCATTGTTGAGGTGCTACACTGGACAGTCCGCACGTAGAATGAACACAACGCAGTGCCTAGCTTGTGTGCCGTTATGCAAGTGTGAATTCCGATTTCGCGCTTGTCACACTGACGACTTGTTTTGACATATCATCCAGCACATTGTCTCCCCTCATGTTATGCTTCTTGGAGACCTGTTCGATGAAGTAATTGAATAGTTGCGAATGTGTACTTCGGATAGTTTTGAAAGTTTGTACAAATTCTTTAACCGCTAAATCATGGTAATGTTAATTCCTTGAACAAAAATTCGATGTTTATCATTTTCTTTGGGGGACTGAGCAATCCGTAGTCGTTGTTACAAGACAGAATGGTTCATACATCAACGTTGAAAGGTTAATTCGAATTCTATGCATTTGGTTCCGTGAGAAGCAAGTAACTACAATCGTAAGCACCATCCGTAACACTGGGGGCTGAGGTCAACGGACGTTGGATGGAACACGCTGAAGCGTTTTGCACGTTAGAAGGTGTATCCAGCAATTGCTATAAAAAAACCGTTAGAATCAAAAAGGTTTAGAACAGAATGAAACACCGTAATCATTGCATGTGAACAGTAAAAATAAAATACCGCATCAATAAACCAATTTACAAGGTAGAAGGGAGCTTGAGACAATGAACTAATGAGCGGTTACCAGATACCATAGTGCCTTCGACAGTTGTCCCTTGGAAGATCAAGCATACAGGCATAAATTGAATGTTCCGACCATAAAAGCTGCATAGGGAGGTGCATGTAGCGGGCAAGAAACGATAGCGCAACTTAAAGCATGTTGCAAACGAACGCAAGAAAACAATGCAGACACCAAATACCTTTGTGAAAAGTCCTCATACTGCTCATCAGTGAGATAGCGCGAGGCCACGACTAACGTTCGTAAACCCTCGCGGGCCAGATTGCCGGCCTCATCTTCAAGCCAGTCTGTGTAGGACACCAGTGTGGCCATGACCGTGTCCGCACCCTTCACGTAGAACGTGATACGGTTGCTAGCTCTGTCTCGCACAATGATGCCCATACGTTTGGATTCAGAAGAAAATGGAAACATGCTTAAGATGTCGAAGGACATCAACGTACCTGAAGAACAGGTAGATGAGTTGGTGGGGGCGAAAAAGTGCAGGTGATTAAGCTTAACAAGAAAGTATAGGCTAACGCTGCACAACCTAGCAAACAGATATAATATCAAACCATTATGTATGCGCTTGATTTGGCAGCTACTTCAAAGAATCGAGACACTGGTAATCACGTAGTTACTGGTTGAAAAAGTGACCTTATTTGAGTTTAAGAACTGCCTTGGATATGTGACCACAAAATTGGGTTAACTCCTAAAGAGTGTTAAAATGCAGACAGAGACGCAGTAGACCGGACGATACTGTCCTAATCCGCGCTGTATCAAGTACAGCTCAAGACATCCTCAACGGATTGCTGGCTTCAGCCCGCCAGTTTGGCATGACATTAGAACCTATTACATCTAAGATGGCATTGCAAGATTGGCACGAGCCCAACGTAATATTCACATTTGACACCTTTGATGAAATGTCCAACTATTCGTCCTACATATAAATGCATTCTACTTGTTAAGTACGTCAACTTCAACGGGATTTTTTGTCTTACAGCCTTTCTCTAGGTTACAACTGTTGATTCACCCATGCCGCTCGATTGCATTAGTTTATTTCAATGGGTGTGGTATGTTGAACGAAAAACGACCGTCCATATTCTGAACACTTGAAATATCCTCTGTCAACAATCAGATTTCTGTATGAGAAATAACATATACTTAGAACAGTTACGAGAAAATGGAATTTTGAAACATTACGCAGAACTCTTTGCCACGTGGCATGCAGATCATCATGAGCCGTTATGAAGAAGTAGCCCGAATCTACGGGTAGTTGTTGGGCGTCGTTACCGTTTAGCCACTGAGAGCTCAAAAACAGGCATTTCAAAGGATACGGTTGTACCTAAGTAAAATGTAAGCTGGGGGTGTTGAAAATAGTAAAGTTGGACGTGTGAAACCAAAAAACACTAAGTGTCCAACCTAGTTAAAATTGGCTGAGAGCTCGTGTGTCAATGACAACCGATATCAGTCTAATATGAGCGTTAAAAACCACTCTGACCTATCAGGTTTGTCGCACATGTTTAATCGATTTAAGCTATATACACGCAGAGCATTAGGTGGATCAATGGTGGAAGCAATAAAAGCGAGTGACTTGACCACACGATGCTGGTCTGCTGGAGTTTCATGCATGCCATACAACCAGAAAGAGATCGATCG
Organism: Paragonimus westermani; assembly: GCA_008508345.1. NCBI lineage: Eukaryota > Metazoa > Platyhelminthes > Trematoda > Plagiorchiida > Troglotrematidae > Paragonimus > Paragonimus westermani. Next base: position 179,547 of record QNGE01000696.1, on the reverse strand, counting down.
AACTAACGGTGCACTAGGGAATGCGTTATAACGATGAGCATTGTTGAAAAACTGGACACAGGTCAAAAACAAACTCAAAAGAAAGTCAGCTAATCAGAACAGAGCAAAAACGTGGCGATACCGTGGTGCGTGTCAAACAGTGAGACTAACGTCTAATTGAGGAGAGCGCCAAAAAGTACACGTAGATACGAGTTGGGACAAATTGTCGTCATGCAATTTTCCCATTAACGGTGAGTTATTCGCGAGGACGACGTTAAAAAACTTCATGTTCGATCGTCAGGGTCCTCATATAATTATACATATGGGGTGGGACATCGCAATGTGGCTGGTCCGCTTGATATCGGAACAGGCAAGTCTGATATTTCGGTCCCAGTATGCGGTCTTGTGTAGATCAGACGCGTTTTGCGAATGCCAACTCATAAGCTGTCGCGCCACTTCGGAATCTGCTTAGTTTGACCCTTCCTAGTTGGTGACAAAAAACACTTACAGCATGCTCAGGACAGATTGGTCATCTTACAACTCACGGAACACAACGAGAGACGGTTGACTGCGAAACACAAGTGACCAATGAACCTTATCCTCACTATGACATCTTAATTAGGCAACCGATTACATTCGGGTCTGATTGCAGTATACTTGTCACCAGAGAACGGCACACTTGACATCACAGACGATCGACCACAAGCAAATATGTGGAATTTCTCAATCTAAACATTATTCACTGGCTGTCAGCAGTGACCACAAGAGGCGACAAATCCATTTGTAAAAACTAATTCACTGGACAATAGGTATACCATTCGGCAGACGCAAGCTCATATAATGCTGATCTCGGTAGACCAAGGTCACGCCAATCGTCGAAGTCCATGTGACCAAGGCGATCTCATCGGGTGAACTGGCCTGGTAACCCACTGGGTTGGTAGTCACGTCTACCTGGAAGAAGGGTTGTGAAAAGGAGCAAATCAGAAAGTCACGCTAAACACAAAAAGTGTCGCTCAGTTTACCAATGGTGAAAACAAAACAATAGACATACAATCTTAAGGAACACATTGGTAGAGAAGAGGTTAACCTGTAAACGCATAAAATGCAGTTCAAGCCTTCTCGGTTGAATTAACGTGGCAACACTAGCTTGGATTACACATGTTGAGGAACTTCAATAAACCATGACGTATTAAACCGACTCCCAATTCCAATTCCACCACCATCCTCCAAATCATTCGCTATTTTCAGACATTTCTCCGTCTTATAAGCGACTGGATCCCACTAAATAACCAAGTGTGCATCGGAAGACTTACCATATCGGTTAACCCACTGATATAAGTAATTGTATTTGTTGGGGCTCCTTTGGTACGTTTGTCGTCTTTGTCTGGTATAATGCGGAACGGTGAATTCGTTGAAGCGTGTTTAGCTTGTTTGTAAAAAGAGGATCCTAAATTTGACTTTACTAATCCCTGCTGTGTGCAGTAAACGATCATAACTGCACAGTAGTTTCTTTTATAACTATCATTGTTCATCTAGTAAAGCTTTCCTTTTTGATATTGTTTGACATGTACCCACTTTCATCCACACCCAACTGTTTTTATGAGCTCATTTCCCGTTGACTGGTGGCCGTTGGCGGATTCGTGTTTTGGTTACTCTATTTTGTACGCCTTCATGCTGGATAATTTGTGTATTCGAATAATTCACATTCAAGTTAGTACATCCGAACCGTACACAGCACATCAAATTTACAATTGAGCGCGAATTAGTGAACCATGAGCTGAGTTTCCTAGACTGTAGAATACGCAAGAGAGCCGACGGCAAACTGGACACAGACGTACACTGAAAGGACACCCATTCTAATCGGTACCTTTGCTCTAGCTCAGAACATCCCATGTGCAGTATGAAAGCAGTCGCATCCAGTTGATTTCACAGGGCCTTGCTATTAACCAGTTCCGAGGACGAGCTCTCGAAAGAATACAAGATTGTGAAATCGATAGTGAAAGCCAACGGTTACCGTGACGGGATTCTACGTCCAACTCAGGAGGCACATTGCAACAAGATCAACGAGCACAAGAACTGGCTATCGACTATTGTCTTTCCGTACTGAAGGAATACATCGGAGGATCTTAGACGGATCCTCAATCAGTGCAATATCAGCGGCATTTAAAGCGACAAACACGTTAAGGAATAAGTCAGTCTACTTAAAAGACAAACGAACAGTTCTCAAGCAGTCAAACTGTGTTTACCGAATTATATGAAAAGATTGCCAAGCCTCGTACAATGGAGAGACTGCTCGACAACTTGGAATACGCACTAAAGAACACGTAAGGTGTACTAAGAAGCCCCCGACCGACGCTGAGCAACTTCCGAAATTAGAACATGATTCAGCCATTGCTGCACACGCGATCCTTAAGCAACACCAAGTTGACTTCGACCATCCGACTGTGCAAAAAGGTGGTTTACGTAACCACAAAGAACGTCTACCGGCAGAAGCCTTGCTGATCGCTAGTACACCACAAGCGGTGAATCGCTCAGACAGCCTGGAATTGTCAGTTGTATGGCACGATTTACTGGGTGGTCAACTGTGACACCACGTCGGAAAAGGTGTACAGATCCCTGTCACCCACCCCATCCCAAACAGTCTACACACATGTAGATCGATCGCATATATGCACACACACCACACACTATCTAGCCTTGTTTGCGCATGGGCTCGTCACATGATGACCTCAAGTGAACCGTGAACCCATACATTATGTAGCGAGAAGGCGTTCAATAAAGCACAATCTTTATTGTCCAAAACGCCAGTCACATGCAACGCGCGCTCTCTCATTTACGAGTCTTAATCCCAACCCAAAACACCCCCCGGTTTCCGTTCACACGTCGTGTGCACTCCTAACCGATTTACGTGTGTGATCGGTGCCTTCTATCGGGAGGTTTTCCGCTTGCCATTCCTCGTCTGTTTGTCCGATTTCGTTGCGCGATGGCTCGTCCGGCTGATCGTGCTGTCCGCCATCCACCCAATGTTGGCCTTGACCGTATTCCAACAT
>QNGE01000696.1:81092-163764 GCA_008508345.1 Paragonimus westermani | reverse complement strand
CATCGCGCAACGAAATCGGACAAACAGACGAGGAATGGCAAGCGGAAAACCCCCCGATAGAAGGCGCCGATCACACACGTAAACCGGTCAGAAGTGCACACGACGTGTGAACGGAAACCGGGGGGTGTTGTGGGTTGGGATTAAGACTCGTAAATGAGAGAGCGCGCGTTGCATGTGACTAGCGATTTGGACGATAAAGATCGTGCTTTGTTGGACGCCTTCTCGCTACAAAATGACTGCAGATGTCGCATTCTCATAGACATTTCAGACAGCCTCATTCGAAACGAGGCATTATACTGGGGCTTCGCCCTTGGTGGAACTCGTCTGTGGTACATATTATTGCCAGGACCAGGACTAGAACTCCGGTCACGCTATCATGAGGAAACCGTGTTGAACCCTACTGCACTAACCACGCATACCGGGCAGGATTGAACTATCACACAGAAAGCGTTCAGCCACATTCGCGTTTACAGCTGTTTTGTGACGTACATGGGGGTGTTCTAGGCTGGACAAAAGGTACTGATTGCAATTGGTCTCTATTTTGTACACGTCTGTGTGAAACTTACCGTCAGCTCCTTTGAGTATTCCGCAATCTACAAAACTCAGTTCCCAGTCCATCAGTTCGTGTTCAATAATAAACTTGGTATGCAGATGAAAAGAATGTGTTCCATAGATCTGCCAATCGTTCCTGTGTCTATCACCACTAACGTATCATCGACACACCCACATCAAATTCTAGGTGGATCAGGAGAGCTGAACAACAATTTGTAATTCGAATTTCACACGAATAAGCTAACAACAGCAGAGGAGATGGGCAGGCCTATCGTGACTCCGTCTGTTTGTTGACAGAACATGCTTTTGAATGTAGGGAGTGGACAGTAAGCAAAGCGCCGTGGCTTCCACAATCACAACTGACAAATGGATTCTTTCAGCTAAACTAGCGCCCGCTTCAGTGGGGACTTTCTCGCACAGGAATCTTGGTAAACAATGAAACGGCATCACAGCTGACCAAGCATTTATCTAGACTTAGGCTATGCGCCATCAGCTTGGTAGTTAGTTGTGTGGATTTCCAGCTAGAATAGTCTACGACCTCCTTTAAAGTCTTAAGACTACGAGGCAAAACTCTGACCAATTAGCCGCAGTGGTACCTCAAGGTTTTCGTATTTGAGGTGAACCGTAAAAACTCGAAGTTAGTGCCATTTTTGGATATAGGGTAAACCGGAGTGGTTTACCCACGATGACTTTCAACTTGCGCAGCGTTTGATCAGTTCAAAGTGGAGTTCCGTTTGTTGACAGAAAACATGATGTAGGGACCATCTGAAGAGCGACCCTCTGCTTTGCGATGATAATTCACTTCGTTCAGGATTACCACTAGATTTTCTCTATCCGTTTCCGTAATGAGCATTGACTGACCAAACGGCAACGTTCTGAGTCCGTCTAGCTTTTTGGTGATCAGACCACTTGACTGGGAGTTCTGAATTTTAGTGATTCTGGTAATCCGCACCTGAGCTTAGTTCACGTCACCAATTTACATTTACAAGTATCCCCCAATTGTCGGAGGTATACAATTAATGTTGAAGTTGAAACCATTGTTCAGGAGGTTATCTTTAGGTTCTAAAAGTACGCGACTCCACAAGTCCATCATAGGCTGCATGGGAGCACATCTCTCTCGTCTTGAATGCCGAATGGTCGTTTCCTAGCTTAACCAACGAAAGGATATCGAACGGTATCTAATGTCTTGTATTAAAAGACCGCTCGTCAGCTGGAAATATGCACCAAAGAACATGTGAGGTGCAGTAAGAAGTCTTCTCATGATGATAAGCAACTCTGAAAACTACAACATGATTCGCCTATCACTGCACACATCATCCTCAAGCAAAATCATGTTGACTCTGACCATCCTACTCTGTTGAAAAGTGGTTTCCGTAACCACAAAGAGTGTGCACTGGCAGAGGATTTGCTGAACGCAGATATACCACAAGCGGCGGACTGACGGGATGGTTTGGAACTGCTGTTACCCTTGGTCTATCCAAATACCTTGAATTATTAGTCAGGCTTGTGCATCTCATCGATCCTAAGGACTATGCTGATTAGGAATTCGTTCTTTGCAGGTACACCCATCAGACAAGCCGAAGGTGAACAGTAAGAGGAGAAACAATTGCGCCCACAAGTTTACACGTCGCAATGTTGACCGTGTAGGAGTGCCTAAGTAGCAAAACTTTTTATAGCTGAGGCGCTTGTTTCTCAGCTGAAGAAGTGGGTTGGAGACGATATCCACAAAAAGGAGCACTTCGATTACATAGCACCTGGTCGTGGGCGCCACGGCATTGTCCAATACTTTGGGTATCATTCAAAAGCCTGATTTAGTTTCGAGTGTACTCACTGTGCGCAGCAGTGGTCATAATCAGACGGCAATTTCTTACTCACTGCACCCTCCGGCTAGTCTGGTCTCTCACTGCCAAGTAAATCAGACTCCTAAGTCGTGGGTCCCGGGAAAGGCCGCGCAGGAAAGCCCTATTTCTGATTGCCTCATAGGTGATACTATTGAGTGGAATACTCCTAGATGGATCCCCCGAATCAACCTTCTTCCACAGTATATGAGAACGGAAAGTAGCAGAAGTTATCGTTATGCTGACAGACCAGCTCGCCCTTTTTCACACTCCTCATCGTCTACTGTTGATTTTCCACTTTTCAAACCAAAACAAGCAGCAAACATTGGCGCTCCTAACGTCCACACTCTTCGACAAATAGGTCAACAAACTGCTCAGGCGAGTGCCCTCTTGTGTCCGGAATCGGATGTGTGCTATGTCTCCGAAACGCACTTTCAAGACCCTAACACTATCCATCACTTGAATTCACCTGTGGATAATGTTAATGGCCAGTGGCTCCATCTCAGGGTCACTGGTGACGATGAAGCCGAATCTTGCGGTCGAACTGCCGTGGGAAGTGCACTGAGCTATAAGGCAAAGCAGAACCTTTCCGATTAGATTCCAGTGAGTGATCGCCAGTGTGATCAGATCTACCGTTTCGATCAAACTGGATCCACACAGGTAAGAAGGACATTGTTCAATTGTCATATCTACACGTGCTCTAACAGACAATAGTTCACATACAGTCAAAAACGATTTCTATGGTAGCATGTTAGTGCTTCCGAGATTAATTAAATACAGGAGAATAACTGAGCTCACTGATGGTATTAACGTATAATCTGGCCGTCCTATTGTAGGAAAGAAGGAGCTAGGTGGTATGCTTAGTACCTGGGTTCAATGTACTGATAATGGTGATCGGCTATCACAACAACACACAACTTACGGACTTTACATACCTAAATGTGTGTTGGGGCACAGACGACGGCGATCAGTTGTGTAGACCACCCGGTGAAACTCAACCATGAACGCAAATCCGTCATATCGCCTTCAGCTACCGATGGTATCAGTCGATTAAAGTGTCTTTCATTTTGGAGTAACCACCTTGACTCATGACGTTGTTCGTGTCCGTTTCGTTTTATTGTCTACTCAGAGGTCATCTGCCCATAAACGTAAACCACTCAGTTGGAAATGGGGCGACGACGGTACCGGGAATACCAATCGGACAGCACTGGCAATTAAACTGTCAGGTCACCACAGTAGCGTGACCCCAAGCAACACGGCAAAAATATCAATAGCCATCCGAATTTCTTGTGAAGAGGTTTATTCCAAAGGAGGATCACATATACGACAGAAGTAGATTTCCGCAGATTCAGAAGATCTTATGAACAAAAGGTCGACTGATCTTCCCTGCCTCCGAATACGACAAAGACCATTATGAACTGAAACGCAAACATAGGAAGGGTCTGTATAAGGAGCATGAGGCTTACTTTCCAGAGCGAGCCAAAGAGATAGAAAAGGCATTTTTAATCAGGGAATAGGCGTGCTGCTTCCTCCGATACGTGGTTGCACCAAGCATCGTCAGGGTGCTAGTAGGATTTGTGAAGACGGCTCACGAGTTTACGGTTTGTCGGGGCGAGTTGAAAGATGAGCTGGGTACTTCGAGGGACAGTGCAACTGGCCTGAGCCAGTCCATCCAGCTGCAGACGATGGAGATTGCATAATTGTTTATGAAGTTCCTGACAATCATAGATCGGAACCGGAAGTGGCCTTGTAACATAAACCGTCGAAACATAAAAGGGTCTCTAAGATGGAAACAACAGACTGTTGTCTAAACCAATCACCTCTTTCCATTTCATGTGGGAAACTGGAGAGGTGCTTCTTGTGGTGGGGCTTGTCAACAGACACTGCAGTTTTCAGAAACGATGCCAGGACATCTGTGACAAGCATACAGGTGTCGGCTTGCTCGCATCCAAGATGTTCACGGGTCTGAATATTAGGTCAGGCTTTAAAACAGAGAACCAAATACGACAAAAGCTGACAGGTTAACGGCCTGGTTGACGGTCCATCGATTATGGATTTACCTTGTGGCAGACACTGAAGCATCAACAATCCTTCCCTCTGCTCAACGGTCGTGGTATTTTGTAGACCTAAAGGCTGTCTTGACTCGGCTGTGCGACAGGCACTCCTGGGCCGTATCCATCATGTGGGAGTGATAGTGAAATACGTCAATTTTCTAAGGTTGCATGCCCGCTCAGAGCGCATGAATCATGGGCAGCTATCCCCGACTCCCTTCATATCAAGTACCGTTCGACAGAACGTTTTTCTTAAGGGAGCACACAGAGGCTACGAGGATCTCAAGACAGTGGAAATACACAGTCTTCGCCGGCTGAGTCACTTACTCTGTATGCCAACTGAGTGTCTGCTGCACCGCGCATCGTTCACTGTGGCTTTAATGAGATTGGAGTGGAGCGGCTTCTTGATTGAAGGAAGTTCAGTCAATCAGTGTTCGCGCACAGCCTGCTACAGACGGAATAGCGGTTAAATTGGCGCCAAGTAATCACAAAGGGCAATCAGCTGCCATTGAATGCGTATCTATTTCAAGCAACTGAGTTGCTAGATGAAAGTTCGTGAAACAACATAGCAACGGACTAGCCAATCAAAACGCGAGAATGCTTGTCGCTTAGTAGCAATCATAAATACTGCTGTTCCTCTATGAAAAGATGCCGTTTTCCCAACGAGCACCGCCCACATTCCTGTTCTGGATTTTCTCGATTTGGTAGCTCGGCACACGACAGTGGCTGCTGACAGTTTGGAAGAAACCACAAGTCGGCCATGCAATGGCGCGGTTACGGGTTGTGAATGCTACAGCAGTTCCTCTGAGCAAGGTTGGTTGGTGCCATTCACCTGGTTGGAGAGTTTGCGACCATCCACACCACCGATTAGAAACAACATTTGACAGGACAGTGTCACAGTCAGTGAGGAGGTTGTGTCCGCAAGCTTGTTCACTTTTTTCTTTCGCGAAACCCAACTGTTGTGTGTTGTTTGTTTTCATGCCCTTCTTCTTCATAATACACCTGTGCTTATTCATTAATCTACTAGGTCGTGGACCAATGTCAGTGTACAGGCTTCTCTGGAGGAAGAGAAAATTCTTCCCAATCCATACCCAGTCTCGCTAATCTATTGCCTAAACTCTAATCGAGCAGAATGCGTGCCTGTCCACTCTCCTCCCTTTGACCGCACATATCCGCGTGTTCTTTGTTTTGCTCACGTCGCATCCATTGATTGCCAACATTTTGTGAATTCCATTGGCCCCCTATTTCACGTTCGACGTCCTGTTGCTACAGCTTCATTCGCTTATATTCTCTTTGTGTAACAGTCGTACTCGTTGGTTCGTTCTGTCCGTAACTATTTGCTTGGTTTCGTTGTACGGTCGAAACTCACCCAGAACTTGGAAAGAACTGAGGTTTGCATTTTGTTTATGCGATAACCCTTAAATCAACAGTACCCTTGTTTGTGTCATTTTGTGGTCTTGGGAATCGGACGCGTAACTCAACGTTTATCTGGTGAACGTTGGAGTCAGGATCGAAAGGAGCCCGAGCCACAGTGCCTGCGGGTCCGCCTCAAAGTAGGAAAAGAGTATCTCTTGAGGGGATCATAATGACACCATGCGAAAGGCACGTTGTAGTCTCGTCACACATTCTATCATGAATAGTCTACACGCATTCGGACATACATGTGCACACAACAACGGTCCAGTCCTATTTGTACCTGGGCTCTTCATAGTGGTGAACAATAAGCCCATCCACTTGATTGGTAACTATATGTAAAACACCCCCAACAGACGCCATTCGACGGCTGCCTCCAACGAAGCTTGTGTACTGTAATTTTGATGACTGGAATCGCTTGACAGAGGCTCTCCGAGAGGGTTGAAATGTTACAAAACCTGTAACTCTTGAGATGTTGACTTATTGCAGCCCAAAATCGTTATGTAAAAGGGATAATAATTCAGTGTGATCTATCTGTACCAGATAAATAAAACTACTGATGAAACTGCAGTGGTTATCCCAAACGCTTTGTTTGGTTAGTCTGGCAGTGAATACGGAGGCACCCTACACTAAGTGAAATTTTAGGATTACAGTCTTCAACTCTTACTGTCAGGTCAGACGGGGACAACCACAGTAAGCGAAGGTTCAAACCCACAGATGTGTGCGACTGGTAATCTGTGTCGTTGTCAATGTGTCGCCTTGAATGCAAACTCAGAATCCTTCGAAATCTAAACACAGATGTACCAAAACGGAGAAACGCAAACACAGTCAATTAAACAGGGTTTCAAGAAGTCTGAAAGTACCTTGATTTCCGCACTGGTAACTCGAACTTGACCGTGCCGAACGATCTTCGAATAGCTCGTCTGGTTGACCTCCCGATCACGCAGCCATCGTCGGATATCATCGATTGCCTCACGAATGAAGGTAACACAGAGTACGAACCCCAAAGGTCCCCAGTAGGTATACAATTGACCAACCCGAAGGTCAGGGATAAACTGACTGCACGAGAGTACCAGGTATATGAGATTCAAGAAGATACTGAACTGCTCAAACAACACCTGCAATAACAAAGGACAGGAGAGGTATGATGTCATAAAGACGGAAAAAGGGATGTCTTAAGATTTTAACATTCGCATAACATAAGTTTTAAAAACATTTCCAACATATGCGTCAAATAAAACGCGACATTCACATAGGCAAACACGTACACTATCTAAAATTACTCGCGTGGTGTGCGCATGCTGTACGTCTCAGTATGGCACTATGAAGGAATAGTTCTATCCCGCGGGTGTTCGTACGTACGCCTCCGGTGTAAAATCTGTTACTTTCGAAGACAGATGAGCTGAAAAAACATGCACACTCAGGAGTATGAATGCTGGCTCCTGAGGCTACACAATGCAATGATCAGTTGGTCAGGATAAGCAATAGAATAGAGCAATATTCAGCCATAGTTACACTCGTCTGACAACCTACCATGTTAAGGGTAACGCTTGCCACCCTGCCAGCCTCAGAAAATTTAGTATACCGGCGTTTATGCGCGTTGGGTATTGGGCAAACGACAAGCTTTGTAAGAACACTGAATGGAGGAGCAAAATCCAACGTTTGATTTCGGTTCGGCCACCGGTGAGTCAGAAATAGTGGGAGGTTCAATCGGCTAGGCACGTTAGCAGGGCATCGGATATATAACAGGCTCTCGGTCCTGTAGGGAAGAACTGTGAACAAAATCGATCGTGTGCGAAACGAGCAGTTCTATTCATACTAGTATATCAATAGGTTACGACTACACAATGTTGGGCCGAGAGCAGAGTAGAACTGACTTTGTTACTGGGTGAAAGTCCATAGATATCCCGAAACAAATGACGAATTCAATCGCAGAAAATCAAACAAATGTCAAATTGAGTTCTACGATAGAATAGAAGGGTGACAGAAACAGGGGACCTGCGCGATAAACCACGACCTGGAGATGAATGGTGACAATGGAAGAAGGGACCACATCGGAAGTAGTCCACGGACTTATTCAACGCCACCCCGAGGAGTAAGCGCGTAACACCTCACCACTACTTCGGATGTGTCGGCGATTTTGGGGTTAGTAGTAAGCTGATGTATGACCTTCCAGGAGTGTTAAAAAACACTGAGAAGTGCTTTTTTGATCCTGTTCGGCAAAAGGCAGTACAAACTGGCCATCTGTGATGGATAATATCCACTTAGATCGAAGATGTGAGCAAACCACATCCTGAAACAGCCGCATATAATGACTTAAAACGTTGAGTCGGTGAATGAAGTGATCGATGGGGTAGGAACGTCCAAAATAGAAAAAAACAATGAGCAAACCAACACACATTTACTGAAAAATGAAGCGTTCGTGCAATATATGACGTACCAGTGGAAAAAAACTCCAAATGCTATACTTCTGATTATTTATTTTATTCGAAGGAAAATGCTGGGTTTTTGACGGACGGCCCAGATTGACCACGCGCGCATGGTAAGCCTTTTCCCGAAAGAAACAGCTATGACAACGGCCAGCACACCTTCGAACAAGAGCCGGGAAAACGAAAGAGAATATGACGTCGATTATTTAAATATTGTTTGAGAACCACTGCAACATACTTGAACTTGCGATGTGTTCAAAAGACAAATGAGGGAGTCACGGGTCATCCGTTAATAGTTAATCGCTATGTCTTCATACATACACTAATTCCGAACGCACACTGTGATAATAAGTGGTTGTTGGTTAGCGACTAAGACATTAGGCACGGAGGTAACTTGAGACAAATCCATAGAAGTGATTAAAGCACCTTCAATAGAGAGAACGGAGGTGATGTACACCCAACGAAAGGTTGCGATCGAGTTACCTCATTGGGTTATCGATGGACAAGATAATACCAAATAGTTGACTTTTTAAGAAAAAAGAACGAATATTTGGAACGCATTTAGAAGCAAAATTTTTTGAACGTTATCATGCAAAACACCACATTTCCACCATCACCTACTGTAGTAATTTCGTAAATATTTCCCCACGAATTTGATTCTTATGGTGTATGCCGCCCTCCAATTTGCTCGTAACGTCGTGTTATTTTCAACCCATTTACCTATAATTTTTTACAGTTGAGGCACTGATGACGTTCGGTTAGAAAATACGGTGTGGGAAAGAATATTGTCAGAGATAGCATTCTGATCACCCAAAGGCTGACCGTGACTGTCAGCATGTTATCCAACACGACGGAAAAACCTTCGGTAGCATAAGAAAATTTGATGTGGTTCTGATCATGTCTCCTGCGTGCGACAGTGATCAGAGTCAATGTCTTACTCAATATCTTACGTCTCCAAGCTAGGCAGGCCACTCAGCCAAGTGGGTAACTATTGAGTTATTCGCTCCGGGTAGAGTCCCTAAGAAAATTCTTTTCCGCGACATGAACGATCGAGAAGTATCAACAGTTAGAAGTCTCCCGACAGACCTAATTCACCCGGTCACTTTTTATCTCGACTATACCACCAATTCTTCCGTCTTTCCTGTACCGTCGGGTGATAAATATTTTCTAAAGCTACCACAACTGGTAAACATTGGCGTTCTCGATGTCCGTACTCTCCGATAAGTTGGTCAGTAGGCTGCTCTGGCAAGTGCACTCTTGAGTCTGGAGCTTGATGTGTGCTACATGTCGGATACGCGAATATACGATTCTAGCACCGATGTTCACCTGAGCTCACCTCTACGTATCTTTCGATCTAAGTGCTTTCCTCTCAAAGCCCCTAGTGAGGGCGAAGCTGAATCCCGTGGTAAAGCTAGAGAGGGAATTGCGCTGAGTTCCAGAACAGAGCAATGTTCGCTCGACTGGCTACCAGTGAACAGTTGCTTATGTGATGTCAGATTCAATATATAGGTTAAAATCCATCGATGCAAATCAGAGAAGCGTTATATAATCATTAATTCGGTGTACCATTCAACAGAGTTGTTCAGGTGGTACCAAATGTACGTCTTACACTTTGTCTAGAAGTAGCAGAAGGTTTTTTCTCCAATTGGTTGTACTGACCGTCGAGCTGGTGCAGGTGGGACTATATGTGGAGAAGATGGTTTGCTTACTATCAGTGATCCTTGCTGACTCGATAGGTACCTTGAACGTTTTGAAGAAGAGATCAACTGACATTAACCAGAACACAGAGACGACCGGGTCCGAATAGTCGCATTTCAGGCAGTCCTCCATCGCAAGCAGAAATGGCCCAGAGACAAAGTTGTTGAGGTTTTCAGACCAGACCTATTACTTTTCAGAGACTGGGGTGAGACGTTGACGTAAGAACTGATGATACTCCTTCAGACATCTTAAAAGACTGAATAACAGCAATAATTTCCATCCTTAAAAAGGCAGCTGACAGTCTTTGTGATAACCACCCGATGTCCGTTGCTTTTAAGCCGTTCACTGATCACACCTTACATCTGCTCGCTAAACCCAGGGAGAATCGGATATGAGGAAAGAAAATAGGGCCCCGAACCAGTCGAGGGTGCACGGGTTTTGGATCATCACTGCTCAAATAGGCAGTCGATGGTCGTGGTTTTTTTAAGACTAAGGGCTACCATCAATCCGGTTGCCTATCTCCTTCGCAAAAGAGTTTCAAGGAAACATGAATCAATTAAGATCATCGTACGCCCACCCTGTAAGCAGGGTAATATTTTACGGACAACTGTCTCGGATGTTCATCACTTCTAGTAGTGACTCCCAGATCTGTCCGATCCTTTCCTCCTGCTCAATTTTGTCGTGGACGACATTCTAGAAGATGCACCCGAAGAATCCAGTGAGGGTGACGTTGAGCCCTTTCTTGGGACAAAGTTGACCGACGTGAAGCGTCCGGATGAGGTTGTTTTGTTCAGACCTTCTGTTGATAAAATGCAAGTCATGCCGAAAACAGTGAATGACATGACTGATTTGCAAGAAACGCACATCGCATCTTCAAAGTGTAAAGTGCTGCTCCAGGACTGGGGGATTTTCATCCCGGCACTCTTTATTGCAGGTAATGCGTTTGAGACTGCGCACAATTTCACATACCTGGGTAGCGCTATTACGTCAGTATTTAATATTGCTGGTGAGATATCAGTGAAGAGGAAAAAGGCACGTGTTGCCGCTTCCAACCTGCGTAATGTGACGTTGGAATTCCCTCCGTCGAAAGGAAGAGTATGTGATGCTTGGTCCACGGTTTAAGCACACGGTCTGATTGTGAAGAAAAGACTTGTATTTGACCATCACTGGCCCCTCCAATTAGACCACATAAAATGAGCTGATCGCATGAGTAATACAGTCATTCGCCTGTGCATACTCCGGAACGGTCGGGATGCCAAATCAGTTGTCACCTAAATACACCGCACGACAGCTGAGCGTTTAGCGCATCGGGCGTTATTGACTGATATCACTAACATTTGAGTTAAACAGCGTGACGGCCAAGAAATATGAAGATCAGAGCAACTGCACTGTGTAAATTGGACAGGTGTCGCCTTTCAGGCTAAGGTCCTCATGACCACTCGAATCACTGGCTACAAGCGTCACATGAGATGTCGACGTACCGCAGTCCTTGTTGCACTTAGAGTCGTCACTTCTAGGTCTTTTGCTTGGACTTCTTTTGGCAATTTTCAGCTTTTAGTAAACTGTTCTTCGTCAATGTTCACTTGAGCGGCAGTTTTTGCCACATTACCTTCTGCTGAGATTCCGGGTCATTGTGAGTGAATGGAATGTGAGCGAACTTGTAGACCAGCCGGAAGATGGCGGAGACTGAGGATTAGGTGAGTAGAGAATTAAAATAGCGTGACCGCAGCTTCAAGGAGGTTTTGTCCACTATGTAAGAGGGTAACGAAGCCCGGATAGTATATCAACGACAGGTATAACAACTGGGACGTTTCGCCCACAATGTAAGTGTACCTTGTGGATTCGATGGCAGAATATGCTACTGAACATCGATGCGCTTCGCCGAGCAGATTATAAGTGGGAATAAACCAGAGTTGATGCTCAGATGCTGGCTAGTACAGGTACGTCAGATGAATGAGGAAAGCATCCCGAAATAGTGGTTGTACGGATAGCCAAAAGCGGGCAAGTGAAACTCCGGTGGTCAGGAGCTGAAATTACAAGATGATATTCAGTTACGTCTTTTGAAGGGAAATACAAATCTTTGATCATGGGAAAATAATATCCTAACCAGACCATTAAGAGGAATGCGACCCAGACGGGTGTAGAGAGAATCAACACAGCTGCGCAAACCATGAATTTAGAAGAGCGGTATGCAGGGGACCTATAAGCGCCATAGGTCACGGTGACGTGACCGGGTGGCGCTGCAACGAATAAGGTCGCGAACGTGTTGTCATTGTTTAGTAAGCTATCGACTTAACTACAGCGAACCGTCAAAGACAGTATTAGACGCAACTTAACCTTGAATAGTTTTCCCGTATCAATTAACGAACCACGTAGTTTAATAAAAACACTTTTTTCTCTGGAACAGGTCACAGTGATAAACTAGCTTCTCTGTTTCAGCTTCGCTGATGAGTTATATCGTGAAGGCTTAGACTGGTCGGTCAAAATTGTTACGCTTTAATAACCTGAGTTCCAGGACCAATTCTGCTGCCGACAAAAGACCGCTTAGAACAATATAATTAGAGATTCAAGTCTCGTTGTCTGTAAGGTCCAACAGGGGTCAGCTGAATGGCTCCTCAAAATGTTCAGTTGTTTCACGGTAGTGCGACTGGCAGTTGCTATGGTCTCACTCACAGTAAATCAACCGGCGGCACAAACACGGATCAGGGAGGATAGGTTTCCAGTATTTCCGAATAAAAAGCTTCCTCCGCCTTTTCCCGTCATTCGACCAAGTGATATCCATAGTCACTGCTCAAGCGTTGAGCCAGCCTGCGTGCGGGTTCCTGACGGTCGTCATTCTATTCAGAGCCAGGTGGAATTGAGTGATGGTTGTTCGCAAGGTTTACTGACGTGACGGAAACCCAAGTATGTCACAGCTGCACAGCCCCTCGGAACATACCTCTTCACAGCTGCTGCGATTTGTTCCTAATGTTTGTTAGATACATTCACTCATTTGATCTGGACGATTTGTTAGTCATTGCCAATAGCCATATGTTCCCCAGGCTCTCTTCACTGGAATAGTACCTAAAAGTCCAGGCAGAGGATAGGACGGAATGGAAAAAAATAACAACGATTCGAGACCACATAGCCGATGTAAAATGCATGTCGATCAACAGGGCGACGTCACTCGTAACTGACTGCTGTGAGATCAATGCGGTCATGCCAGAGATACGCACAGCGTCTCCATGTGATACCATGCCCATTGTGGTGAAATGCGGCACTCGACACGCACGTCCTTAACAATCTTTCACCGTAGTTAGTGCGTTGTGCTCGTCAACCAAATACACCACCAAGCCGATGCTCCTCTGAAGTAAGACAACCGGGGTGAGCATTCGAATTGTCTGTGAATACGACGGCGACTAGGTGTTTGGTTTGTTTCACACCGCACGAAGCTCCATATCTAAGAAAGCACTCGTCAGATCAACACGCTGAATTACTTGTCAAACAGCGTGGATACTATATGCACTAGGCAACCAGTTGGCCTAGAACCCGGTACCCGAGTAGACTGGTCGGATGATTCAAAGCCACTAAGAGCGTCCATAGACTGCAAATTGGGAAGCAGTCTTCTACGTGAACACTGATTGCGAAATAAACGGGCGTGAAAAGTGAGTGGCGGTACTACTAGAGTGTGGAGGAATCACGGTTTTCTGCCGGGTTTCCCATAAAATACCACAGAAGCCATTTGACGGCACTATGTCATGGTGTGTGTTGCTTTGCCACAAAAGGGTTTCCGACGTTCCCAGCAGAAGCACATGGGCTCTCGGACAGCATGCTGTACGGATGTCTCCAGTCTTCGCCAACTCTGTGCAAATCCCGTAGAAGGCGCACGATCCACCTTGGCAACCATCGGCCCAAACGGGTATGTAAAACGTGTCGGGTACCTTGAATGGCTGGACCTCACTCTACAGCGTATGAACCAGTCTGGTCGCCAGGCCCTAGCAACAGAAGGGAAGCGTCGCAAAAGCCCTTCGGCCTTGCATACCCTGGCCGGCGGACAGATCCGTACAAGATCCGAATTCCTTGGCAAATCCTCGAATTGTTGCGCTGCTTCCGTCGCAACCCCATGCGGGGTGCATTAGGCACCTCGGATGGACGGACACTATCCGATATGCGTATTAATGAAACCACTACGGGTCACCGGCCCCTAATGGACTGTGAACTCTGTGTTTCGCCTGGGTACTCTGTGAGTTAGGTTCCGTTGGACCGAAAGTTTCAAGTAGGTGCCCTCAAAGTAACCCTTTTCTTCGAGGTGGGCAGCCGAAAAGTATATCGCCTCATTAGTATGAACTTCTGAACTTGAATTAGTTGTGGATTTTGTCCCAAAGCTTTACCGTAGCTCTTTGGTCGTGGTGTCGGCGGCCGGCTTTATTGCCATATGGAATGGTAATGCGTCAAACACTAGGATAACGTCTGCTAGACGGAAATAAACTCCTACTCGCCCCCGAACACAAATTAAGTTCACCATCTTTTATGTTCGAACACCTATGCAAACAGGTCAGCAGGTGGCTCTTTCACTTACTTTGGAGACCCTGACCATCAACGTGTTGTCCTGCTGAAACACGACTTCGAGATTCTATCTCAGTGCTACAACTTCAACCTCCATCAGCTGCTTTACCATGAACATACGATGAGTGCTTGTCCGGAGATCGTGAGGCTCAAGCTGGTCAAGTCGGTGTTGGAAGTGCCATAAGAGCATATGCGGAGAGTGCGCTGCTTGACTGGATCCCCGTCAACAACCGCCTTTGCGCTGTCAGACTCGAAAGCACGACTAGGGCACCAAAGGACGCTCATCACAAACACTGTCGGTTTGCTGTTACATCACATGTCTTCACAGATTGCAGCTCCGACTGTCAAGCATGATTTATATCACCAGCTCACTAAACTTCTACATACTGCACGGCGTACGGACATTTACTATTGGCTGGAAACTTGAACGTCCAAGTAGGCAGGCTATGCGCTGACCAATGTGATTTATGTGGTACATACTCGTACGGTACTCGTCGAATAGAAAACAGTGACGGTTTGTTGCAACTCCATGCTGACAACGGTCTGTTTCTAGCAAGTATTAATTTTCGGCGCTCTAGACTTTAAAGCGCCACCCGGCGACCTCCATCACCGATTGGCCACATGACCATTAGCTATCGGTGGTATGGCTGTTTCCAAGATTGCAAGTCAATCTGGAGCACCTGTGTGGATTCCGACTATGCACTGTCATATGCCAATTTCGCTTTGCGCTTTGGTGGGAGACCACTTCGCCGTCAACCAAAAATTGACGTATCTGAACAAGAAGGGAGACGGGCCCTTTGCGCTCACCAGTATGCGCTTGCCTCCAGTTCGGGTCCTCACCAACCTGCGGACATTGAGTCACATTAGGCACATATACGACATATAATGCATAAGTGTGGTAATGCTTTATTTGGAACTACTACTCGTTCAGCTGCGATCCGCTGGGCCTCCATGCGACCACAGAGACTTCTTGATGCACACCGAAACACTCAATTTGGCCCGCAAGACTACTCTGTTTGAACTCAGAAAGCAACTATGAAGGTATCGTGAGGCGTGGTGGGCATAAGACACTAACAAAATGGAACGAGCCGGTGCTACTGACAGTTTTCGCAAACATTCCCGCCTCATCAGAGCAACCGGTAACGGAAAACCGGGTGTGAGCAGAGTAATCTGCAAAGCCAGTGTTAAGTCTACTTATAACGTGCAACCGCGCTGAAGGTGTGGCGCTGTGCACTTCCCACAGTAGGTCAGCTGACCACCCGTGCCATTGACTGCCTTCAGATTATGCCTGTGTTCATTGGTCTACTGATGTATCTCCGCCCTCAGAAAGAAATCCCAATAGAGATCAGGTTCTTGAGATTTCACAAGGTACTCGGCTCAGACGAATTCCCTTCTGCTCTTTTTCGGAGATAGAAGTCCAGAAGTGGTCAAAGAGCTGACGGCTCTGTCCCAGAAACTCCGGGTCAATGAAGTTGTTCCAAATGACTGGGGTGTGGCTAACATCAAACTCATTTTCAAAAGGGGCACACTGTTATATTTCTCTTCTACATCGTGTTGTGCTCTTTCCTAGCCTACTGATTCCTCCATACAGTATAATTATTCTAATCTACCTCCTCTGTTCATTACGTCACATATCACGTGCCTCGTTTTCTGGTCGATCAAAGCCTTCCTATCAGGCGTTGTATTCTCACTCTCTCGGTCTCTCCTCACGGACCCACCCGTTACACTCACGTACTTCAAGTATAAATCACAGCGGGATTAGCCTCATTCACGTTACGTCAAGATTGATCGTAACCATTGCGCTTCGTGAACTAGGTGAAACGCGCGAAGAACACATTCGTAAGGAGTAAGCTGGGTTTCACTCTGGCCGTGGCTACACTGATCACATCTTCACACTTCGCCTGATGCCCGAAGTCCACCAATCATTTGAAAGGCCAACAGCTACTGTCTTCTCGAACATCAGCGGGGCCTTCGATCCCGTTGATAAGGATGCACTCGGAGATTGTCTATCGAGGAGAGATGTGCCTGGGAAATATGCGGACATTCATAAAGCAATTTACTGTCACATTCGGACGGGTTAAAACTTATGGCAGCGCATGGCCGACCTTTAGCATCTCAAGTGGAGTGCGACAGGGTCGTCCAACCTACCTTTTCCTACTCAACTTTGCAGTAGGCGCGATTCTAGAATGTGTCTGACAGACTGCACAGATGTTGGTGTAGAATTTCTCCCAGGCACTCGATTATGAGACATAGAGTGTAAAGACGAAATTGCTCTAGTCTGCGAGGGCTCACCGATGGCCCAGAACGTCCTAGACAGATTAGAGGCTTTAGTTCGTCAGTTTGTTATGGCCTTAGTACATACTGAGTGTAAGGTGTTGTTGTAAGGCTAGAAGGACTCCGCGTCTGCCCCCACCTTTGGCAGTGAGTAGCTGGAAGTAGTCGGGAAGTGCATGCACCTTGAGAAGTGTATCGGCGCTGGTGGAGTGTCTTGTGAAATCAGAAATCGCACAGCTATGGCTCGGATGGCGTTTGCCAAAGTACGCTATTTATGGCGTCGGCATGATTTCAGCATTTCTGTGAACGGCCGACTGCACAATGCCATTGTAAAAGCGATCCTATTGTATGGCTCTGAAACCTGATATCCGTTTTTGACAATCGGTTTCACCGAAGCATCCGTGGCATGTGGTGGGAACACCGTGACAGCAATGACGAGGTTCGCCGACGTATCTTCGGAGAGGATAGACTCTGTCGACCCCTGATCATGCTAACGACGTCTTACGAATGCAACTCACCGTCCGTCACACTGTGCCTTGTTTGCGAGTGGTGGGTTGGACTGGACGCCGCAGCTTGGTGGTCAACAGATGACTCGGGTTCGGGATATGAAGGCACTCACTGTAAAGTTTGCTTTAGTAGGGCGCACCCGGCTTCCTGTTTGGGATCCGAAGGACAATGAACACATTTGGTTAAGGATGCCGTCCGATATAGCGAAGAATAGAAGTCAATAGCGCTCGTGCAAGGAGGCTCTGTGTGCATCGGCACCATGTGTGTGTGGAACGCCCATTTTTCTTCTCGTATTGTGGCGGGTTTGCCATTCCATGCGGTCTTCACATGTTAGGTATAAAATGTAGAATAAAGGTACGGGTAATGAAGGGAAAAGGGAAAGATAATACGGTAATGAAGAAACGTCATTGTTGGCAGGATGCTAACTCCTGACACTTTTTGATGACCCATAGCACCGAAGGGGCTGGCCTAATAGAGCCATATCCGAGTTTTCGGCTCAGATGACTGCCCAACAACACAACAGAAGAGAGAGGTTTCTGTAGAGACTTCATTCGGAGCAAATGATTCGTGAGCTTGACTCACTTAGTAAAGGGGTACAAACCAGCCTGCAGACAGTAAATAAGGCAGCAGTGTTTGATTCTGGGCAGCGCTGCGCGTAGTGCCGTACTGAGGGTGGCATTCGGCTTAAGAACGATATATAGTGCTTCAACCGTACTGGGAAACATACTGTCTATCACGGTCAACCGCTGGTGGTCGGATTAGATGTTTCTGGGGATACCTTCTCGAATCGCTTCTTTCTAATTCGGAATATAACAGAGTTGCAACCCGAAGAGTGCGATCTTTGTCCTTTGCTATCTGTCTAGTTGCTCTCTTTTGGCCCGTCTGACGTGTCGTCCTAATCAGTCCTCCGGACTAAAGCCAAGGTAGTAGTATAAGTCGAAATTACTTATTGTTCCAACTCACAACCCACCACTACAGTCCTGCCATTATTTGTTTTTATCTGGCTAGTCAACACTGAAAGATTGACTTACGAAGATGTCTACCGATGCGTCATCTGGCCTTGTCCTTTTAAGCGTACACTGAATAAATGATGTGAATAGAATCACAGCACAAGTCACTCGCGGCAACATATGTGTACAGACGTCCTTCGCCTTTGATGACTGTGACAATAATCCGGAATTGGACGCCAACCATGGTGTAGGCCGGAGAAACTGATCTCCACCATAAGTGTCCGCTCATTGGGACGAGGGAAGTCACAATTCTGTACTGCGGAGAATAGTTAGTAAATAGAATATCATCACCTCACAGGTGTTGCGTGAGCGGTGAAAAACTTTCGCATCTAACGGCTGGGAAGCAGAAAGCCTCTCATTCGCATGAGTGCCCTCAGGACGCATGGATGACGACGCTGACCTCTTAAGAATGGACATGGCGCAAATGGGGGAATCATATAAAGGTTTCTCTTTACGGACAACGCCGCTCGTTATTGAAACACAAGAGTAACCGTTAACACTCGAGTGACACCTGCGCTCCCCAAGTGCACTGTAGTTATTCAGGTGGTGGATCAAGAAAATATGCGGTCGCTACGGTGCAAACTCCAGAAGTCGTTCCTTGAATACAGGTGTATGTGGATTTCAAAAGTAATACAGCGAGGAAGAGCATTTTCATTATACAACGCACTTTATCACACACACGGTGTTAGATACAGTCGGGTGTTTCGGTCAATGCTTTTTCTATGACTGGTTTTTGGATGAGGCTCACTCTAGAAGTCATCGATGAATCATGAGGTACCAGTGACAGCTTTTGTTCCTACATGGAAAGAGCACCACTGGACTGCAGCACAGCAATCTTAGAATGGCTAAGTTACCATTTCACAGCCCTTAACAACTTCATCGATGTGACGCCATCTTTTGTATTAATAATCATCACGGTGCCTGAACGGCTCAGAACATTTTAGAGAAGCAAACCAAAGCGAAGTCCAGAACGTTAAAATAATATCACCTGGTGTGAATAACGCGCTCCCGTATCGCTCAAAGAATGTTAGACAGTGCGTATTACACCGGAAATCTTTCCACATCCTGGGAAAATGAGGTCATATGATCGATCCAATGCTTTATGAATGAGCTGCTTGTCGTGAGTGAGTTCCACATCAATGGGCGCAGATGACAGTATAATGTGGTGCCTACGAGGCTGTCACGGGAACGAAGATCATAAGCAATGCCATCTTGATGATGATTTGCAATGGCCCACAGCCAATCCCAAGCAATAACTCAGGTGAGTGACCTAGGAAGTCTCCTAAGTACGAACCTCTGCACCGGTAAAAACATTGGTACTGACAGAAAGCTGACATCTGGCTTGTAAAGCCCACCGAACTCTTGAATACCCCCAAGTAGTCCGCTTTTAACATAGCTGTAATGTCCCAGCTGACTCTCGTCCGAGTCGACCATACGGTTATCATGTTTCCAAATGGATACTGCAACACTCAATTTTGTACGGTATCATGCAACGAACAGTTATGTGTCGTCCGGTTGACCACTTGCGAAGCACCGGCCGAAAGTGCTCGACAGTCATTTTGGCTTCAATACACTGTCAGTCTCACCTTTAAAGTCATTATAACATATTATGGCGTCGGTCTCGATGCGTTTATCCAGGGACTATGCATATTATACCGACCAGCTGACTGAATTACTAACTCGTACACTGATCTTTTGACAACCTGACGGTCATGAGCTGTAAACTGACAAATAACTTTGAAGCTGTAACTTCCCTCATAAGAAAATGCCTTGCCGTAAGCTGTCACGCACGAACCGTCAAATTTGTACACTGACAACGATTATCAACTGAGACGGCCATTCAAAGCATTTCACAGGCTCTGGAGCACTCACTCCAGCACGCAAATACAATACCTTGCCCACACGTTTGTAGTTGTTCATAAGTGGTCGTACAGTACTCTTCCCTTAATCTTTTTTCCTCTTGCATCCTCATATGCTTATTTCAAACCAAAAATAACAGAGATGACATAGAGTACAAACTGACGAACACCAGGCAAAGATGCCTTTCACCAAGGACGTTTGATTACTGATGTCTAACATCAATCCCAATTTTGAATCGGAACTCCAGGAACGGCTGTCGTGAGTGTCATTTCAGTGGCGCCCGTTGGGACGTGGGTGATCTGTGATTGCTACCTTCTTAAGTAAACCAAAATATAATACATAAGATGCCGTGGCCCAAGGGTAGGCCAACATAAGAAGGTAAGATAAGAAGATGGCGTAACAGTAACGCAAGTGACGGAGAAATGAGTGATAGCAACCATGGACAAAGGTTATATAGCGCACATTCCACCTTTGACGACTTCTCTAATCCGCGAGGGAATAACAATTCTTCAGCAATGACCCAGCAACATCCAATGAGCAATGAACCGGAATGTGCCGGCATCTTTAGCTAAGCAAACAGACGTTCCCACACGCATATACTGTGAAAAACAACGGAGTGTAAATTAACAACGCCCTTTAACACACCAAAGTGTCTACCAATTTTGATGGAAAAAGTGCGCAAAAAATACACATCGGAAAAAAAATCGAAATGGCTGATTTGCACCAAATCCCTAAAGCAATTCGCAGGTCCTAAGTTACAGGTTGCATGTATCGAAAAATGGACATCAAACATGGCAAAAGTTGTTACACGCGACAGACGCATTTGCATCGGAATCAACCGCCACGAATTATCACTTACGAAGAACTCTTGCTTGAACATTTATAACTTCCTTTATTTTTACCGAGAGGATCTAATAGATTGTCCGAAGACGAAAAAACCATCTCGCACCCGCCAAACCGCTTATATTCAAATTGCGCGCCTGCGTTGGTTGCAAATATTTTTCAGATCAAGTTGACTAGTAAGTTCAATAAGTTTGGTGGGTTTGTGGCAAACCTGGGAAGAGTCTGACTTTCGGGTGACTCGTGTTCTAAAACTTATGGGAAGCAGTGAATCTTCTGATAGCCAGACGTTTGGGAATCATTTGATATTTCATTAACATTGCAATGATCTGCACCTCTGTTGTTGAAAACCAATAAGACGGCGTGGTGCCTGAGGACGGCATATCGCTTGTTCGGCGAATAGAGACGTGAAATGAGTGGAATAACGGGGATAAAGAACAACACTGACTGCAATCGTTCAGGGCATATGCAGTCTTCAGACAACCAGGACAAGAGACACATTAAGATACCCACCCCATACGTCGAGAACTCATCATGAAAACAGAGAGGACTCCTTGAAAAACGGTTTGCAAATGGTGACCCCTGGAGGACTTTCTACCTTTTAGTCCGCCGGCATGCACTGTGTAGACTAAACAGTGGTGGCGGCATCCGGCTCGAATTAGCCTGTCACAGTGACCGAGGCCAAGGGACCCCTGCGGGAAATCATCATCAAACTTGGTCTGAGCTGGATTACTTGTGGATCCACTCACATACAGACCAGTAGGTCAGTGAGTGGTGCTTTTGTTTTCAAGTGGCAAACGCCGGTAAGTCAAGTGATTGGCTAGTACGGAACTGAAAGGCCCACCTCTCGGAAAATAACCAGAGAGGTTTCAGCGGTAAAGAATAAGAATATTGGAAAGATAATGCAATGAGTAATTCAATATAGAAGCACATGTTAGTGCACTGTAAGAAGATGAGAAGGAAAACAAGTTCGAAGTTGAACTGGAAGAATACAGAAAAACATTCATCATGCAATTCACTATCAAAGCTGAAGAATAAGAAGGCTAGAGGGCCATAGAAAACCAGGTTCCCAATAATAGGGGCAAACGCGCTCCAAAAGTGGGTCGTGGTTGGTCATTGAGGAGAAGAAAAATGGATTTGGCCTATTTGAGACCAGAGTATTCGCTCTCTCTTGGACGATGGTGTACTATGAGTACGATGGTTACCTTACGAACCGCGCAGTTTCGTTTTCGGACGCGCAAAAGCTGCTGACCTACGTTGCGTACGCCCACCCAACTCGTGTTCCTTCAGGCCGTCCGGCTCACCGTCAAGTCTTTCAAACACTTACAATCAATGGCAGAACGTGAAAGGTCTATCCGAATAACATCTTGGCACTTCGGCTTTTCTACACCAAGATTTTGCTCATTTGACTTTGCTTGGTCGCACGGCAGCTGTTCTGGAATACGGTCATCGTTCGTGCGATGAACGTGACTTAGCCAACAAAACTGATTTAATAATAGCAGGGTTTCTATTCCGTCCATGACTACTCGCCGCAGTACAACAGTTTTCAGAACCGCGTCCGAGCACACGAGATGCGCCACAAAAACTGCGAATGGAAACGGCTCAGGTACCGCATGTTCCACTGACAAAACGTCCACGTCTCACTGCCGTACAGCAGTATGGACAGCACCATTGGACGGAAGACACAGTCTGGTGGCCACCTTCAGGCGTTGGTTCTTACAAACAAGCCTTTTGAGACGTCCAAAGCGTTTTGAACACGCCTTTTGTACAGCATAATTCTCATTGCTTCTCGCATCTTTTTAACTTCCTCAAATTCACATATACCCTCGTTTAAAGCATGTGAGTTGATTCAATTAACAAAATACACACTTCCAATGTCGTGAGCCCTGTATTCTCTTTCTGCGTGCGTTGTCACGTGTGTACGGATTTTGAAGGAGTCAACGGCTAACGGAATTCGCATTTATTTAATCACATTTCCAAATTCATCCGTCGTCGAAATTATCTCCGTTGTGACTTCTAAAGTTACGTGGAACTATACGACAAATCGATTGGATACTTCATTCCTTGTGGTGGAACTCTGAACGTCGTGCCTTCATGAACTACTGTTAGTCAGTTGTTTTCAATTTTTGTCACAATTTTGATTTTGTATTCACACTTTAACTGTATATAGAGTTTAGATCCACTGCACAAATTAGTGAGCCTGAATGTTTCCATTTTGCTCATTGTACATATATACCTTTTTCTCGTTCCGTTATCGTTGAGCTCAGAACTCCTAGTGCTTTTGCAATGCTTTCTGAGTCCGACGCTAGGTTATTATCCGAAAACGCTAGTAATCTTTAATTATCTGCATTTGGCACTTTTAACTCCTGCGTTTGGTTCACTCGAGAAGAAGCATTTTTCCGTCTTCGTAAGATTACCTCTCAGGCCACCATGTTCTCTTACGTCGCTACACAGTTGCCCACTGACGTTGTCTCCGAGGTAATTGATATACTCGCCCCCATACCGAACGATTTTCCATACGATAAGCTGAAGGCTGCCTATTTGAAGCGTACCACGGCTTCGGACGAAGGCAAGCTGCAACAGCTGTTTTCTGTTGTCGAGTTAGATGATCGCACCCCCTCTTAGTTACTTCGCCACATGACATCTCTGGTCAGCGATAACAACATAGGCGATTCCATCTTCAGGCAACTATGGACGGAATGCCTTCCGCCCAATACCTCCGTTATTTTTCCCTTACGAGACCCAGACACTACACTGGAAAAGTTAGCAGAAAAGGCAGACAAGGTCCGTGAATTTTTCTTTAAACGTTCCATCAGCCATGTACGTAACCCATCCACTCGCACTGACCCACAACAGGATACTCTCGATAACCTCCAATGCCAGGTGTCTCAGCTGACACTTACTGTGAATAATTTAGCTGGATGCCTTATGTAGGGTCCAACTTCTCGCGCACCCGATCCCGATCTCGCTCGCGAGCTCCTACTTCTAAAGCCCAATCCTCTAAAGTCTGTTATTACCATAAACATTTCGGTGACAGCGCCCGCAAATGCACCCAGCCATGTGCATATGCCAGCCCACTCTCTAAGAGAAGTGCGAATCAGGGGAACGACATGGCCAGCCAGTAATGGCGAAGGCTGTCATTGGCCGAATCAACAGTCGCCTCTTCTACGTCCACGACAATTCCACTGGACTCCGTTTTCTCATCGACACCAGTGCCGATATCAGCGTTAGACCTCCGGGTAAATTCAAACGCGACCTCAAACACGTGGAGTGCACCCTACAAGTGGCTAATAATTCTAAAATCGCGACCTGTGGCCAACATCTGTTGACGGTCGACTTCCAGCTGCGTCGAAGTTTCCTTTGGATATCTATCATTGCAGACGTTCAACACGCAATCGTCGGCGTCGATTTTCTCACAAAGTGCGGTTTGGCTGTTGACGTCAGCCGCCGGAAGCTGGCAGACAGCACCACTACTTGATGCGCTCAAGGTGAAGCCACCACCATCGGTTCGATCGGACTTCGAATGGCTTCACCAGAGGCCAAACGGTATACAGTGCTGCTGCAACAACTTCTCGGAATATACCAACCAACAGGCAAACGCCACGGCGCCGAAACATGATGCTTTCCATCACATCATCACCTGAGAACTACCCAGGTTCGCGCGTCCATGCCGGCTGCCTCCATAGGAACTGAAAATCGCCAAAGAGGAATTTGCGGAAATGCTGCGGCTCGGAATCATTCGTCCTTCAAGCAGCCCGTGGTCATCGCCTCAACACATGGTCCCCAGGAAGACGGCTGTAGGTTGGAGACCATGCGGCGACTACCGAGCGCTTACCAACGCAACTGTGCCGGACCGCTATCCCATTCCGCACATCCATGATGTCTCCATCGGCTTATCTGGAAAAACGATATTTTCCAAAATAGATTCAGTCAAGACATATCACCAGATTATTGTGGCATCCGTTGACATCGTCAAGACAGCGATCACAATTCCTTTCGACCTATTCGAATTCGTTCGTGTGCCCTTTGGCCTCAGGAACGCCGCACAAACATTTCCACTCTTCATCGACCAAGTCCTACGTGGACTGGACTTTGTGTTCGTCTACATTGACGACATACTTGTCATCAGCAGCAACGAGCAGGAGCATCTGTCTCACTTGAAGTCTGTCTTCGAGTATTTAAACCACTGCGGCGTCCCCATCAACACAACAAAATGTATCTTCAGTGCCTCTTTCACTGACTTTCTCGGTGAATGCATCGACAAAGAATTCGCACTCCACCCTAACTAGAACCTGTCTGCCACTTTCTCTACATCAAGCATATCCTAATCCACTGCGCCTTGGAGAAAAGAACGGTGAAATTTCTTTCAGCGAACGCGTACGGCACTTGAAGTCAGTGTTACTACGTCTGGTATAACAAAATCACTGGCACAGTAGTGACAACTAAGCCTTGGGTATTTCCACAACAATGTACATGAATTAGTGCAGCAGGCATTCCTCCAGTAAATTTGTAGAGGTGATGACCTTTCTTACCACTCCACATGGATTCGAAATATACACACTTTTGACATAGTATCTCCTGTCAAATGCATTTCGGAGTCTACTCATCAGCAAAACAAAATTTAACTTTTCCATGTGAAACTTAGACAAATCCATCGTTTGTGAGCAGCAGGATAGTAAAGATTGGCAATACCATTTCTCTCAGTGTTGTGGCACTATTCTTCTCTCTTTTGAGATACGAGCCGAGGAATTTTCGCACGAACAGTGATTTCACTGGCTCCCCGCGTAGTTGTGAGTGTAACACTTGACGGGAAAAGTGTTTCAGACTTGCGTGATATCCCCATTTCGATGTAATACGGTTGTAATCGGTAGCAAAGGATGTGTCATTTCATAATAGGCTGGGCCTCTGTATGATATTCAGATCTTTGTCCATCCGTTCCGACCAAGTGAACTGCTTAAATGATGAGACCATGCGAGATGTGTTGACAGTTGGATTAGCTAACAGCAATCGGGCACCCAGAGGGGTTACACCATTTAAATGTATAACAGTGGAGAACTAAGGCTAAACGGAGAATTCACGGAGGAATGAAGTAGAAAGGTACAGACGAGAGAGGAAAGAAATCACAGCAGCGGAGGTATACGGGTTCATTTGTGCTCCACTGCCAACGACCACCTTCGGATAATCCAGTCGTCTAAAGTGCATCGACTGACGGTTCTGGGGCTACCGTTCTCGGAAGTAAATTTCTCGTCGAACAGACTCGGAAAGCAAGGCGATGCCGTCCACATAGGGGACCACTGCGTGGTATGAAAACCTTATAATTAAGGCTCTTGAGACCCACTTTGTGGGCCAGCGTGAAAACATTTTTGTTGGGTCGACTCGGGGAGCATAAGATTTCGTGCCCTAGTATAAGATCGTCTCACAAACGCATATAGACCAAGGAGAATAATTCTGGTTCGGATGGACGGTATTCAAACAACACCGAGGCTAGATCCTCAACCCTCTCAGTGTTCCGTCTCTGGAAGGCTTCTCGAGAAGTGAAGTCTTTCTTCCGGTACGGTGCACATGCCCTGAATTTCAACTCCCAGCAGTGGTCTCACCAAAGTTCCATAGTTGCTTGTGAAGGCCTTGATTGGGAAACTCCTGAGAACCCTACTAAGCATTGCTAGCCCGCTAGTGGTTTTCCTTACCAGCAGTCAACGTTAGGGGAGAGATTTGATGTAACAACGGTACCTAGGTCACTCAACTGGTGGACAGTGATTTAGGTTGCGCCAACAACACGAGGTGTTTTAATGATGTGATGACGAACGCGGATAGCCTTTGACTTGAGCGTAATGAAGAGCAATCGTTTTTCCAAAAACCATGGATTCAGTGCATCAGGGTCTCTTTAGAGGTCCTCTGCACCTTCAACCATATGCGAAGACGCACCAAAGTTTCGTATCTTCAGCGTACAGCTCAACGGGAGAGTTACGCCCGGGGAGTCGTTAACGTTGACTAAGAACGACAGAGAACCCAGTATAGTTCAGCGGTACGTGATTTGTGGCGTTGCATGACCTGCAGAGCTTATGTATGTATGCAAAAGGATAGGTATCGTTTTCGCCAGAAACAAACCTCTCCACGTGAGCCAACACTATATAATTCTTCCGGAGGTATACACTGATCGATTTCGTTGAAAGTCTCAGGTAAGACTGAGAACTCAGCGTCAACTGGCAGGCGTTCTTCAGCAGCTTTGGCCTACGAGTCAGCAGTACTTAATAGGCCGGCTGTGCACGCGTGACCACCTCTGAAGCCGTGCTGCTCCGGCATGTAATTAGATGGTTCCTCAAGAAATAGTCTACCATGCTCTTCCTCACTTTTGAAATGTTTATCAGTAGAGCGGTCGGTCTAAAGTTATGGGCGTTTGTTCGATTCTCACTTCTGTAGATGCGAGAGACGACGACGCGCTTCCAACTGGCTCTAGTAAAACCGGCTATGTTGGGACAAATGAGCAAGCGGCTTCTGCAGCTCATATACGTATTCTTTCAGCGTGAGCGGGCATCACATCATACGCCGGAGACTCATCAACACGTAGTAAAAGTAACTTAGAGCGTACGTTAGCCGGGGTGAAGTTAGGAGATGAATCCGGCGGACATTCGGGATAGCGCATGACTCTGTCTCAGATTCGCAGTGAGCACGTAATGTCTTTGCTGCCTCAGAATTAGGGAGCAAATTTCTGAAGGGCTCGTGAGATATGGCAGGTTTTGATTTGTTCGGGGAAGCCGGGTGCCTGGAGAATCTTTGAGAGCAGTCAGCGATGGAGTTCGCAAGTAATACTTGTTGAACCTCAGGGTCGGCGCTTACGGCTACTGTGCATTGACAACCACAACATTTGCAAGCCAGATGTGGGAGACAAACTTCCTCAAGATGAAGTGCACCACACAAGGCCCACTTCTCTTTCATTAGAGGCTTGGTTGATGGTTCAAGCCAAGACGATTTGCAGGTAGGGTGTGTAATGTAAAGTGGGACTGAACAGTTTGTCGCGGTATACGTGTGTAATGTGATACGTTCTAGATCTTCATCTACCGTGGTACGTTCTCCAGATGGTGGCCAGCTGGTTTGAGGTAGGCGTTCCCGCATCTTCCGGAAGTTGGCTCATCTAAAATTTCTTCGGGCTGCCAGCAAAGAGCGAGCGATCATGATATCACATATTAGGCAAAAACTGACTGCGGCGTGGTCGCTTGCACCTAATGGTGAAACGACTTCGAGTATACCCACCATGTGGGAATAAGCAGTTGACAACGCTTTTGCGGAATGGCCTGCGGCCTTCTCTCTACTGCGCGGGCTAGTTTAGGTGCGCAGTAAGTGCCTCTTCCTGTTTGAGATTGCGGAAATCAGTGACCATAGTACCGGACGTTGGCCCGCTTGAGAGACCTGCGTGCGGGAGGATGAAGTCACCAACAACGATCGCGTGATATCCAAGGCCTGAGGTAGCCCTTCCAGTCGCACTGTGCATTCTTTCATCCCTTTCTGGGACCGCAGATCTTGTACGGTAGATGACGCCGACAGTGACGTGTGATAAGTGAGCTCCTAACACCAATCCACAGGGGCTCTTCAAGTGAAAACAGAGCTGGGTCTCTGTTTAGGGATGTGCGTAATCTTGCACAAACCTAGACCGCCACATCTCCGCTACTGCAGGCCAGCCCATCTCCGTGACGAATGAGCTAACCAGAAATTTCTATCACCTGATGGGATAGGTCCGGCGCTAGCTACCTCTCTACCACACCTGTGATCTTGAGTTTCTTTCAATGGACGAGCTATCGCAATTACTGTACTTTGTTTTTTAGAGGAAGAACATTGGTAAACACCCACCACAAGCTAGATATGCGCACCTGCGTACCACCATCTGCCCTGGTGTCTGCCTTCAGATGTTTAACGGGTAATATATGGGTTGGGCCGACCCTTCTGTGGTCGGCTGTCCCAAGATTTTTGGCTCTGCGGTGGGTAATAGGCTACTGATGACCTACAGGATCTTGCCACCTTCACCACGCTTAATGTCATAGAAGATGTATCAGTAAAATTCGCTGGATGCCCGGACCTTGGTCTGTCTGCGTGAAGTCAGAGCTCAGGTGATAATTTTTTTCCAGCGTGTACCATCTCCGAAGAACAGTGGACAACATGTCTCTCGTGGAGAAGGTGATTCGCAACAGTCTGGCGGCTGAGGTGAACCTCAAGTGTGCTGGGCACGAGAGGCATTGAATAGGCCATGTTCAGCATTCGTCTACACCCAGGTTTAGTTCGGCCCAAGCAAACTTCCGGTGGTCAATATCGGGCTTGCGTGCACTCAGCGCATCCGTGTCCTCCAGCTCTTCTACGCCTTGTGTAATCAAACTGCAAGTTCGATCGCACTGCAAACGTTAAAGATCACGATATGAGTTCGTCGAGTCCCCCTGACCACCAAACAGAGGTCTCATTTCGTCTTTAGGCAAGAATCGTTGAGTTTCTCAGAGAAAATGTCGTTAAAAGAACTTCTTCAACATCATCTGCCTGGTCAGGCGTCACGTGGACGGGTCGAGGGCATCCGTCTTGACGAGACTTAAAGAGTATGCATGGCGTCGGTTTATCCTTTCTACCTAGCCTGAGTACATCGCGAGGAGATTTTCATTGTAACCGATTATCATCCTCTTTCTGGATGAGCACCGTGCTTTCGCCTCCTATAGCGTTATAGATAATGATATGATGTCTAGTGAACTCGGGACAGTGACTATACCCGGGCGTTTATATGCCTTATGTTCTGAGCTGGGGGACAGTTGTGTGATGACGACATTTAACTAACGGCTCACAGCTTTCCTGGTTCGTGCTAGTGGCCGACTTGGACGCACAAACTTGTTGAGACACAGTCACAATGCGTTTACCACGCTCTCGCTTAGTGCATTCTGCTGAAACCGGTTTAGTGGTTAGTATAACAGGCAGAATGCTTTGGTCGTGTGTAGCTAGAGTAAGGCCGGCTGGTGCTGACTTATAGGGGACGTATGTTGTAGAGGGTGAGGAGCTTATTAAGTTATCTATTCTGATTTTGTTCATGGTGATATTACCTTCGGAAATTTTTAGTCGGTAAGCGATACAGTGCTATCTGAGGGCCGCAGTTGGTGAATATCGGAACCTTAAGTGCTATTCTATGGGGAACTCGGGGTCGTACTTGCAGTGGACTCACCAGTTACAGAAGTCAAGCCATTGCTTCACCGCGAAGCTCTACTATCTATGAGCATGATTCGCAAGCGTCGATAGTCGGATTAATTGTGTCTCATACTGGCTAACTGACCTGCAAAAATTGTAAAGTTTATAAATATAACAAGACGAAAAGTACGGTGAATACAACCTGTCGAGTGTGCTTTCCGGTTAGTCACTATAAGGTGACGAGGTACTGCTGGGTTGCTGCAACAAATGATAAATTAGTGGCATCAGGTTCACGTGGTGAATTTTGTGCGGCGAGAGTCAGTGGAGAGTGCTTGAATCCTCTTAAATTGGTAATAGCGCTTCAAGTAGGCGGTTGGTGGTAACAAAGCCCTTTCCCTTCCTCGTTCAAAATCCGTCAAGCAAACTTCGCGCGCCAACGATGGAGTAATCTGGTTCGACACAACATAACTTCACGCTTGATCCAGAGGTTAATTACCTCGTTCTTAGTGAGTTTTCGAGTGGCACCTACGTACACCTACCTAAAAGAATCCAAATCTTTCTGAGGGCTCAGTAGAGGATGGTTTGAGGTCACACTGGACATCCCCAACAAGCGCAGGTAATACCCGGGAGCTCTCATATGAGCCACTCACACATGAACCAACCGACTTGTGTTCTGAAGAATGCCTGCAGAAGATTAATGGTATTTTATTGCAGTTCAAAGTGGGTCTGAGCAGTTGAGGGGCGATACGATTTTTACATATCTTGAGGCTGTGTCATGGTTAATATTAGGAAATCATGCGCTACTGATGGTATGGGAAAGTGGTCGATTCCGCCCCAGCATACTCTTCCACATCACATTACAGCGTTTTATAGAAAGAAAGAGCAGTTGCTGGTATTGATTACTCTTTTAAAGAGCGCTTCTTCCAACCAGTTGGTTGAGACCTGGTTCAGGAGCGACAACAGTGACAGTGAACTGAGTGTCCCCGGGTATTCAGTTCACCGGACTGACGCCGCCTGAAGAAGAATGGGGGTTATACAATTTTCTTTCAACCCTGTCTCCCGACGCCCACGGTTATTGGTAGCCTTCAGCTCTCTGATATGTGCGACGCTCTTTGTTTCCCACTAGCACTGCGTGACCAAAACTAACTTCTAGTGGGGGGTATTTATCATTCAATCTCATCCGACGTCTCCGACGACGATACCATTTTAGGGAGCCTAGCTAACACCCGATGACTAAAACGTCTTAATCATCTGCCTATTATGGGTGACTCTGATGCACCCAAGGTAAACTGAGCATCAGTTTCTCACCGGGACTGTGGAAAATATTTCTCGACCATTTTATGGACGTTGATACGCCAGAAAGCGTAGATACAGCAAGTCAACACTCCGATGCAACATCGTTTTGGTCAGATTCCATCTCTACTAGACCTAATCATCACCAAATAGAGTCATCCGGTAGGTAGAGTAGTCATCAAGTCTCCACTTGGACAAAAGGACCACTTTGCTAACCTTTGATCTTATCTGTTGCAGGTTAAAATAATCGGCAAAAGGGTCTACACTTGGAAACCTTTACCAGGCCGATTTCAACCGCCTGATAATTTGTATAGGTTCACTTCTTCTTGACCGTGATTTCGTGGGCCAGAACTACCGTGGTTTTCAGAGCGCAATGCGAAATGCGGACGATTTACTTGCACCGCGCCAACTGTGCACCTTCTCTTTTGGGCCACTCCATCGCCATCTCGTTCACCGATCCCGTTTATTTGCGAAGCATAAACTTAAAGGGAACCCAGAGGACATGACTGCGTTCCACACTGTTCCAAATAGGTGTCGGCGGGTAATCTGTGCACACACCGAACTTGTACATGAAAAGATTATCGTCGAAGCCCGCAGGAACAAAACTTGTTTTCAGACATACGCGACGGCTGAGAGAGATTAGACTTTCAGTCTTTTCTTTGTTACTGCCCGACAAGAAGACTTTGCATGACTCCCAATATTGGTCGAGTTATAATAAGAGTACTACTCAGCAGTTTACGTCGTCGAACCACCGACCTGGCATCTTATCCGACCGGCGCAATAATTCCGGCAGCTACTCGTTACAGCTGACTTTCCTGTGGATTCTGGCAAGATTCATCACAGAATACTCAAGGAAGCATCTGCCAATCTGACAGGACCTTTGTATAAACTGTTCAAACAGACACTGCGCAACGACATTCTTCCTAGTGCTCAGAGAGATGACGGTTGAACCCATATTTGAAGCAGGCCACGGGCGCTGTCGGATTAGCTATCGGCTCATCAGCCTTACTGGCATTTCGTGCAAGGAAATGGAAGGCCTGTTAAAGCTTGCCATCCTGAATCGATTTCTATCAAACCATTTTTACTCTTGCACCCAGCGTGGCTTCCTTCCCAATCGGTCATGCATAATAAACATGCTTATTTTTACGGATGGTCCGACGGAGGCCAAAGACAATGGCCTCCTGTCAGGTGCTGCTGTCTTTGGTTTTGCCAAGGGTTTCGGTCGTGTCTTACAGGGCCCCTTGAAACACAAAATGGAAGCTTATGGAATCGAAGGAAAGGTTCCTCGATGGATTTCCTATTTTCTTGGTAAAAAACTGATCTCTGTTACATTTCTGCGGGAGTTCCCCTAGGGCAAGTGCTGGGTCCCTCGTTATTCCTTATTTACATCAATGACCCCTCAAACGATGTTTCCAACAACGCTCTTTTATACACTGACAACCTCGAAATCTGAAATGCCACTGATACCAGTACACTACAGATAGAAATTGACATGATCGAGTGTAGGTCTGACGATTGGAGTCTTCCACTAGATGACAATAATTGTGCGCACAGGTAACTCGTCAGAGATTCTGACAATTCTCTCGTAGTGCGTCTAGCACAGCGGGTATCATGAGAAGCAACTTGAAGAAAGATCTGCGCATCCGGTTGCCATCTAACTTATCCCTCGCGTACCACCACGAGATGGCAGAAGAAAGGGGATTTGCCACTCATAGGATAATCCAACGCACTTCCCCCAAGCGGAAAAGAAAGCGTTTCAAACGCTTTATGGGGTTTTATACACGACAGCTCCTCGAGTATGTTAATCACATCGTGTACACCAGCATGGAGAAAGATACATTAGTTGTTGAGTGTGTCCAGCGCGGCCACCGTGTTGGTCATGTACGGATCTCGAGTTGAAATTGTTGATCTGCACCCACTTGAATATCGACGAAATCGCGGTGATTCAATTCACACAATTTCTTCTCAAGGGTGGGTCTCGTAGGAAAGTTCTTCAGAGAGGTGAATGGTGACAGCCGGTGAGGACATAGCAGGAAGCTTTTCAAACGTCATCCTCGGACCTTCCTTAGGCAGTAGTTCTTTTCTTACGGAGTTATCAACCATTGAAACAGTATTCCTTCTGAGGTCGTCAGTAGCGCTTCTAGAGATTGTTTTGAAGCTCCGATTGATTCTCATTTATCTGAAAAATTATTATGTAGGAAATCTTATTCTGTTCTTGGTAATCACAGAAATCTCCAAGACCGGTGCTACACCATGTTTTCAATGATAGTCTTCCAGATCAACAGAAGCCCGTTGACAATGAGCGAGAAAAAAAGACTGGATATGGAAACTTTGAGCTCTTGTCTCGAATTCGTGTATCAGTTGCTGAAATCGCCGAAATTCCTGAATTGTAGTTGACCAATTTTATTTCTTGATATACTACTGTCAATTTGCAAGTAGTTCAATTTTATTCCCGATATATTCTTCATAGTGGTTGAATGCCGAAATTTTGGATTACTGATGAGTAGTCGGGGATTTGGTTTATTTTCAAGTTGACCATCACTCACATTTGATCGCAGCGTTCGCATTCAGATAGACTTTCCAGCCAACCACTTTCGAAAAGAAACAGGCGCTGGACTCGAGTTTCGCTCTTATTATGTAGCGAGAAGTCGTCCAACAAAGCACAATCTTTATTGTCCAAATCGCTTCCAATCATGAGGCAACCGTGTTAACCACTGCGCCATTGACCTCACATTAGGCACGACCGAATCATCAAATCTGAACGCTCAACCACTCTCGCTTGTGAGCAATGATCAGGTTGCCCGATCGTCTCGAGAGGAGACACAGTAACTGTACTGTTAACGCCTGTTATCTCCTTGTAGGTTTAATGGAACCAGTGATTTCGACCTGTCTTGGAACTCCTAATCGCGGGGTTATCGATTGGAGTTAACAGGCAGTAACTGTGTCTCCTCTCGAGACGATCGGGCAACTCGATTATTGCTAACAAGCGAGAGTGGTTGAGCGCTCAGATTTGATGATTCGGTCGTGCCTGATGTGAGGTCGATGGCGCAGTGGTTAACACGGTTGCCTCATGATTGGAATGTCCGGAGTTCAAATCCCGGTCGTGGCAAGGATATGCACTACTGGTGAGCTCTAATGAGAGCGAAACTCGAGTCTAGTGCTTCTTTTAGAAAGAGGCTTGCCGGAATTTTTGTTCCATTGTCACGAACTGAAAATATTTTCAAGTTCGCCTTCATTCTGCTAGGGTTTCCGTGTAAACTTTTTTGAAGCAAAGTGTTTGGAAGTTGAAAATATTTCCATCATTTGATTGCCCAATCATCATTTGGACTTATTTCGCTTGCGGCGCCTATGTCTTAGTGTGTGGTCCCGATGTTTCGGGCACTAGACAACGCATTTTTGAACTTTTTCTCCACAATTTTCTACGTGATACTTGTTTACTGACCGTTATTTTTCATTAGTAATCACTAGCTGGGCAACGAACAATGTTTCTACCAACAGTAGTCACTTCTCCAAGCATAACGACCCACCTCCTTGTCTATCATGACGCTCAATCAGCTAACGCTACTAACAACCAACAGGTAAGTTGAGTGAGAGACGTATTGGCATTATGTAGTGTACGCTCTAAAAATAATGAGCCCGCGACCTGCAGAACGCTACGCGAGAGCGGTTGCTCTCTGTCTCCATCTAGTGAACAGCTGGAACCACATAAAAGTACCCACAAGCTGAAACTCCTTTGATCCAATTCAGTGCATTTAAGGCGGAAATAGCTGTAGACCAAAATTTAAATGAGCCTAAGTATGCTGGAGCCATTTTGATATAGCCTTTACAATCTGCTTCGGAATGTTGGTGTCTGTCAACTATGTTCATGTTGAACCATCAAATATACTCGTTCTTGAGCATGAATGTCTTATCCATTCTCATCAGATGCACATAAAACAATTGCTCATCTTTTGATGAATGTGTTATTGTTGTGCAGTATTCCTGCGGATTGGTCGACAGTTAACCAACTCAGAGCTCTTTTTGGATTAGTTACGACAAAGTAATTCATTTTGAGATAGCGTTCAGTGTTCGAGTAGTGATTATACTTGCAACAACAAAGCTAAACAACACAATGAGCGGTTATTAACAGACCAGCGATAATCGACTTTATTAAATTTCGTGTACCGATAACTTTAATGTATCATGCACACACGTTGTTTAGGAAAACTGCGAGTACGTCTGCGTCGTATATAAATGCATGTATCCACATGACCGGAGGTTTTCTCACGTGAAAGTTCACCGTGCTCACCTTACGAATATGATCGATTTTTGTTTGCTTAACGAGGTCGCAGGTTTCGACAGCAAATAGGACACCAGATCAGAATACACGTTTAGTCAATCAGGACAAAAGCGGTTTCTCCGCAGCATCGTCTTTTGTGTGGCAGTTTTGAACATACCCATTTATTCACCTGTCGGGTAAGTCTGCGGATATAACCAGGATGTAGTAATTAACTCGTCATAGGTTATTATGCGTTATATGCGTATGAAAGGAGTGAGAGGAAAATTCCGGGTATATTTGCTCGCGTGCTTTCAGTATCTTTGCAGACTGACAGCATGCACGGGTCCGATTTGATGACAGACGAGTACAGTTTGGATCACATCATTTATCATGTGTGTTGAAAGTAACATATCTGTCTTTAGTCGTTCCTTGTTTATCACAACCTCGAACGGCTGCCTTACCCTCTCTTCTGGTGTCGAAATTTTGTCAAATTTGAATGACTGAATTAACGTTGTCTTCCACCGATCTTTACTCCGTTTACTGTTTACCTCAGGGTTTGATTAGACTGTTTAGCATTGTCGGTGACAGATCCATTTATCGTTCGAAAGAACATAGTACGTCTTCGTTTTCTTAGGGTATACTTACATCACTCAAAGCAATGTTTTTACTTATAGGGTTCCTTCAAGGGAGTGAGCCCGAAAAAGTTGTGGAGTTAATGTGCCATACGCTATTCTCAAAAATCTGTACTTACCAGTGTTGGTACAACTGGCAGATCGCTGTTTAAACTTGTTGTTTAGCCCGGGATATGTTTTTGTCTTCATCAAACACACAACCGACACCAGGGTGTGCTCATTTTGACTAACTCACAAGATTATGTTTCATCGACAGCGTAAGTTTTATTAAACTTGATGCCGGTTGGTCCAAACCTAGTGAGTTTCTGGAAAACTAATTGCTAGTAGAATATGAACAACAGGATAGCAAAAGTTCTCCTTGTTGAGAGGTAAATGTCTCACTTTAGACCACTTTTGTAAACTGATTTTTAGATGTCTTTATTCAATGTGTCCTAATGAATCCCATGATTAGCGTTCCAGAAGCATTCATCTGTGAACAGAAAACCTCAAACAGTGGTGTATCAGTGAACCTTGTATGACAGAGTTCAACGGTCAGACTGAACTACTGATGCACAGTCAGTTGAAGACATACAGTAAATTGCCACAAAATCCAGACAAAAGTACAGAAAAATTCGGCGAGCAATATGATGAGAAATAGTGTGTTCTCCATATACAGGGTTGTCTTTGACACTTATTCTGTTTCAAGGATTATTTTTATACGCAAATGTACGTTTATAGTGGTTGTTGAATCATACCAACTGTGTCGATTCATCGAACAAATTGCTGTTATGTCATCGGCGTTCATCGTTCACAACACTAGTTTGTTGCAAATGCATTACAGTGCTATTAAACTTTGATCAGATGAATTCCTTCTCAACAATAACACGAGTGTGTATAGGACAATTGATAATGTATCAGTGTTGCATAACGCATAAGGCGTACCCGAACTCGTTAAGGAAGAAATGATGAAAAACCGATGAATATGGCTTTTATCTCTCTTCTGTCCATCATTACAGGGCAGACGTATGGGCGGGATAAGGAAAGTTCATGGTGTGATAGGGCGGTTCTCCAATCTTGACAATTTATGGTGTTTCAAACAGACGTCTACATTTGAATACTGACTGATACGGTTATTTTTGATAAAGGTGTCCCCACCATTTACTGTGTTCGACTGATCATGACTAAGACCTGTATCTCATTTGAACTTCATTCATGAATGGAGAGACTCTACGTCGGCTGACGTCCTACAAACGTTTGTTTGACATAGCAGAACGACTACTTCCCCATTAGAGAGGCAAAAGGCCACGAAATCGCAAAAAGTACCTGTACAACTGTGACCTGCAACTCCAATTATATGATAGCCACATGTCTTTCGAGATGGTCACCTGCTGCAAACGATGTTATTTTTAAACAGCATGTTATTTCCAATTCACATCAATCTAGTCTAGATAGCCGGGGATCCTTGTCTAAGTTATTCGCTGTAGCTGACATAAATAACACTAGAGATTTTAGTGATTACTTATAATACACCACGAGGAAGTCCTGCATGGTTAGTAGAAAGATAATTTTACTCGATACACATTCAGCCCTGTAAACTCCAGTCAATCACTAAGTCTCTGGAGATATTAATTAAGGTATGCAGTTAAACAACAAAACGTTGTCAATAAAGCCACTATCTACTTGATTAAAAATGGCTCATACCACCGAATGACACTTGACATTTAAAATATAAAAATATGCTGAATTCCCGATTTTCTTCCGTACGATCATGTGTACGAAAGTTCTGCGGCCTTCACTCGACATGGTCATCATTCAAAACGACTACGTTACTTATTAACTTAATAACGGTAATGCAGGTTTCAGCTGTTTTCCCAGCTCCCGCTAGTTGTTCTGTATTGCCTGTGCTATGTCCACTGTCAGAACCTGAACAGGTATTACTTTCTGGTTGGATACGATACTTTACAATAGCCACAAATTTTCAATCCAATTTTTACGACTGAATAACGTATCAAACGAGCACGGGGGCAGTCTTAACTAGCAATGCACAGAATGCTGCAACTGCCACATTTACTGGCTCAAACAACATAGGTGCAATACATCTAGTTTTGATCATCACTATTGCGATCGATTGTTAAAGTGAATAGGTTTACCCCTAAGTAAAAAGGCAACAAAAACATCCAATAAAGGTGATCACTAGGAAACTGACCGGAAAAGACCTCACTGGAACTCCGGCTGTTAAAGGACATCTATTGATTCTGTAAAAATAAACCCAAACTGTGCATTCTTGGGGTTTTACTGAGGGGCTGTCATCTTAAACCAATATGGCTAGCCTTTGAAATGTAGTTTCATAGAGATTCCGGCATGATAAGTCGTATTCCTCTATGCCTGTTCTGTACCCATGTCCAGTAGTTCTCTTATGACATGTCACACCAATATAAAAACCTTGCGTTAATCTATATAGGTGTTCACCTAACAGCCAATGCCAGCTGAACATCACGATGGGTTATTACAACTTCTGACCCATTGCGTACTGTAAACAAAAAACGAATAACTGCTTAATCGCTAAAGGTAGTACGGT
Organism: Paragonimus westermani; assembly: GCA_008508345.1. Lineage (NCBI taxonomy): Eukaryota > Metazoa > Platyhelminthes > Trematoda > Plagiorchiida > Troglotrematidae > Paragonimus > Paragonimus westermani. The sequence continues at coordinate 124,857 of QNGE01000696.1, read as the reverse complement.
TTTAAAAAAATCAGGTTGTGCTGGACTACTGTCATTTTATTTGTTCGCTGAACCCATGTAGGTATTGATAGTTTCGATATAGTACAAAATCCAGTGAACTTAAATCTTTCAATCACCTTGAAAGGATGCACTCTGTTCTTTCTAATTCACTGTTGTGGCAGGTTTGTGTGATTCTAAGCAAACACGCAGACAGTGGCTGCATGATTATAATTTTTCAGACGATTGTTCGTTAGCGGTGTTTTAACCAAACTTTTGCTCACAACAGATCTGATTCTAAAACCTGGGCATAAAGTTTAATCTTTTAGGCCAGCGAAGATTTTAGACACGTACATGACTCGAGAAGAAGGCAGATTTTCAACATACTTACGGTTAGATGTCAATGAATCTTTGAGGTTGTCATTTTAGCGAAACTTGCAACCGAAAGTCTGCAACATAGCAGAATTGATTTGGATGACCAAAGTTTCGTTACATATTCCAAACATACTCTCCATATGCTCAAACTCGCTATGAATCAAGATGGAAGATCTTCCGGTATATAATTTTTTAGTAACAAACCAACAAGTAACTTCATAAACAACCACCTACATGTCAAAAAATCTTTGCCAAAGTTAAAAACAACGTTTTAGTCGGGTGAACAAAATCCATATGACATTGCCTGATAAAACCTTTGACAACCAGGGTATTCTTGACTTACGTTAATCCACAGAACGTTGATTCGTTGGCTGCGCCGGAAGGCAGAAAAGCGGTGTCATCACTGAAGTAATACGAACTCTCAGAAGGCGGCCTTGAGTTGTTGTTTTGTTCTCCTTTGAACATGTGTTGAAGTAATTTTAAGTACTGCAATTGACAACATTCTGTAAACCGAGGAAACAAAGAAACCAATAGTTGCCTTAGTTACTTTTACCAGATCGGATTAAAAAGGATCAATTTTAACGTTAGATAAGGGTTGAAAAGTGAGCATATTGTAACTGTGACACGTTAAACATTCGTTACTTAACCGAAATTATATAAAGCTGTTGGTTTATGGTAACAGCTTAAGCAGGGGCTCTAAGTGATGGAATGATAATTCAGGATGGGCATTTACTATCAAACAATCCATGAATATCATCTCCCTTGTACAGATTCTTCAGACACAGGATAACTGAACGAAGTTCGAACTGGCGACCGGTATGTACCGTATCAAGTTCCCAACCACTGTAGAACCCTATTCAGGCTAACAGTGTGTAATGAATAAAAAAAGTGGGCAAATTTAATAAGAAACAAAAAATAACAGTGCAATACGACAAAGTTCAGTCAACTAGGCCCCCCCCAATCACAACAGAAAATTGCTGGTCCACTGGCTAGTGTTGGTTCCAAAAAAATATTAAGTTTGTTAGATTTGGTCTAAGAGCTGACTAAAATGTCGACCATGTAATCCGATCAATACGGGCCCTTCTCTTGACATTGGAAGCATGTCCACACACGCACAAACGTTTTTTGTGTACTGATAGGCGGTAACAACACGTTCTGTGATTATTTGATGGGATAGTCACAGTACCGTGTCACACTAACAAAACTAGCTGGATAGGGAGCAGTTGGCGTTAAACGGGTCTAGTATTGGAGAATTTTAAAATATGATTCAATGATGTGTGGTGAAATGTTTTGTTAAGGCTAAAGTTTCGCGCGGATGACTGAAAATGGCTGTCAGATTTTAATGTCACTCCACGTATGTGTAACAAAGTCAACGCCTAGAACGCAGTGCAAACAAGTGTCCAACGAAGTCACGGTAGATTAGGTCAATTACAGAAAATAATGGCGGCCGACCTAGTTGATCAGTTCAGCTTGCGGTGTAAGAAGAAATCAATTTGATTATCATCGACTAACATACGAGAATATCGTATTAGGAGTGACTGTCAATCAATTTTAAGTAGTTTGTGACCATGAGCATGACGTAGAGTCATACACTTCCGGTAATCTATTTTGTCCGTTAAGCTGTCGGTATGTATATGCAATTATTTAAAAAATAGACTTCGGTTTGTTCGTACGGAAGAAAACAATGGGGCAAAATAATGTGCACCTATCAGAAAATAAAATTTGGTAGACACCTTATAATTGTGTGGGTGGAGGAAGCAAACTGAATGTAAGGTGAAACTGTGGAGTGCATTAAACATCTAAACACACGGGAGCGGCACAGTAATAAAACTAACACACAAATAAGCAGAAAAACAGACAGAAAAAACAATCTGACATGTAAACGTGGAAACACGTATGGTGATTCGTGGTAGTGTGTTCATGATGTAGTCAAGTTCAATTACGTGCATGTGCCAGTCTAATGAAAGTTTAAACATGTCAGTTGAATCAGCCGTCGTCACAGAGCTCAGTAGTATATTCCGAAACCTACAAACACTATCTGAAAAGCAGTTTTGCTTACACACTAGCCTATTCATCTGAAATTCGCGTTCAGGAATCTGACCTATTAATCGCTCATTTTTGCTTAACTGGCAGTGGTCTACTAGTGAGTGACCGGGTACATAAAGTATTTTATATATCAGGGTTAAGCTACTGCCGAAACACCCATGGTTTATCCAGAAATGATTCGATGCAATCAGATTTTCTAGATGGCAATTCTTCCTGAACCCATCTGCTACGTTTTTGACAAATGCTACAGCTAGGAGTTTTGAGCAACATATTGACTAGTGCTTTTCTTCTCTGATGACGGGATGAAGGTCACTGTTCCCGTTCGCGATCACCAATCCTGACGAATCGTAGGAATTAATTGGATGCCAAATTTTTCGTGTCATACGTTCAGTTTTCAACTAGAGGAGAAGACAAATACACCCGCGACCAAAACACAAGTAAACAAAATCAGGTTTCCGTCGTCGCACTAAACTTTAAAGATTTGACCCACACACACGGCTGAAGATGTCATCGAGTATTGGTTTATTCACTCCGTCATTTGTTAGGCTCAATTTCTTTCATGCACTTCCACCTCAATGAATGTCAGTCACCGTGTGACATTCTTTACCTATGTACGTACGAATTTACCGTAATGGAAGTGCACATGCTTGAGAGCATAAAATCCTGTAAATTATGACGTACGTTTATGATTAGATTTTTCAATCAGTCTTTTCCGGGAAAGGAAGTAGACTCACGCTGTGCTCTTGCTATGCATCATCTGTGGTATATATTCATTCCACGAGCGGTATTCGGACGCTTCCTTCTAGAGGAGCCGTTTGAGCTGCTGTTTTACCGACCTGATTGTAGGCATGAACAAAATCTCAGTTGTGGCAGGGATATATACTACGAAAAACTCAAAGAAATGTCAAACTAAAGCCTGGTATGTCTTTTTGAAGGAAATTAGATGAACCGTTTATGTGGACATTAACGCTGAGGTCAAACGTCAGTAGTGTTCAGTTCAAATCCATAATACATGGACTAACAAGATATTGCTCAGCAGTTTTGACGAACTCTAAGATTGGTTGACGATGCAATTTAACCAAGAGTCTCGGTCATCTTCATCCTTATTTACGAACGAAAATGACTGATTACGTAGATGCAATAGTTCCTTAGTAAGCAAGACGGGGTCGATGATGCAGTGATCAACGTCGCGGATTATTGAGCTCTAGGACAAGTCGAATTCGAATTTAGCATTTTTCTTTCCGGAGAGGGATGGCTGGAAAGTCTAGCTGATTAAAATCGATGCGATCATATGTGAGTTTTGTTTAAGTTGACTCAATGGATCCTCCGGCTGTACATCAGCAATCATAAGATGCAGGTATATCGGTTTGGAAATGGGTTCAACTTAAGTTGATAGGCCAGCTGTGTGGAGTTTAAGGAAGACTGGTGAACATTGATATTCTCACTGTTTTTCGCCGACCATCATGTAAATCACAGACTTTACTCAGATACCATTTATTTTTAGTAAGACGCGAAATTTCTTCAGTTTGACAGCGTCCTTGTTGGTGAATCTTCATTATCAAGAGCGTTTAGCTTGAAGATTTTTAATGGATTCTTATTATGTATTTATAATGCGGAACCCGGCAGTCGACAATAAACAATTAACTTGATAAACTGAGTAAAATTACTGTAAGAAAACAAATCAAACTCTGAAATGCGACGTATATGTTATATATGTTGTCCCAATAGCATATCTTTGGCGTAACCCTTTCATATGGGAACGTGATAAAGTTCCTCTGATATATGGCAAACCAACAATATTTAATCTTGGCACTTTTGCAGTCGATTGGTAGGTGTACTCAAGGGAAAAACGGTATTGTACCGTCACAGTAATTTCAAATTATTCACAAATTTACTCTTTTCAAACGTGTTTGTGTGTGCATGATAATGAAATGAAGCCAAAAGCCTACTAGAAACCTGAAAGAGAATAAATATCGTGGATTATACAAGCAGTGATATAACAACTGGCAAGTTCGAGAAACGGAAACACAGATGAGAAGTACGCCATTTTTAAGATGAATGGAAATTGTTATGTAGTAGAATATGAAGGATTCAACTAACGACTTAAGTAGTTGAGGTTAAACAAGAACATTCTTTAACAGTTGACTCAACAGTGCCTAAACTAGCGCAGAAGCGAATATAAGTGTTGAAAAGTATGATCTATGAAAGAGTGCCAAAAATTGAACAAAACATTATACTAAATTTAGGAGTCTTTAGGGATTTTCCGAAAATAAAACGATGTAGTGATAAGTCAGACCTTAGAAAACAAATTTTTAACATAAAGTACCGCGTCTATTTGAAAAGGAATTATTATACAAAGATATTCGACCTTACAGCATTTTCTTGTTGGCTAAATTTAGTCAGTATCGACCAAAAACAGTTACACATAGATTGTAACCTGAGTTGGGATAACCATAGTGCGATTTTGGTGGATTTATTTGTTTAAGTGATTGTAGAAATATATAATTAAAGCGATCAGATTGAGTAGACGATAACACAACGTGTACAGTACTTTTGGTGACGAAGTTCTAGTGCTTTGCAGTAAAGAGGTGACATTGTGTTATCGTGTTGCAACGTTCCACCTGCTCAGTTTGTTACTCAAGTGCAAAAATGATTCCGGAAAACATTTCGACAGTTAATCCGTTTTCTGCTTTCCAAGTGGCTAGTAATACCTGGATTTTCATCATTGCAATTTAAAATAATCTTGGATATGTATCTTTGAAGTAGCAGTATTCCCGTAAGGTGAACGGTACCGTACAGTATGCTCTTGTCCGTTGTGTTTTTGAATACACATCTTCCTTCAAATCTAGATTGGAACATTTTTATGCATAACACAGCGTTGCTTTGAGTTTTACCAAAAATCCGTGTTATTCACTCTACGTAAGTGCTACGATATAATTAACGCAATATGGATAAGATGTTCCATGGTGAAATATGTTTACTAGACACCTTAAGAATGGACGTGCAGCAAAAACTTGGAGACCTGACTCAGTTTTCATTCCCAGTGTTCCCTTGCATCGAAGGTAATCCTCATCTGTTAAGGTCGGGCACTACGGCCTGTACCAAAATGACTAAAGTGTAAAACGTTTACTCGTTACATAAGTATTAGTATCGTGTTCCTTAATCCCATGACTTATCTGGATTGATGTTATTGTTTTCATATTGGAAGCATCATCATATTAGAAAAAATTGTGGGTTTTGGGTTTAGGTTGAACAGAATAGTGTAAGGCCTTTCAGGCAAACGTAGAAGGTTGATTAACTCATTGGCTGACGCACAAAATTAGTCCGTTTTGTGTTTGTTCTCTTGTTCGGTAGGTCGCCTGTCGAATAATTTTCCTCCCTTGACCATCTACTTTTTACGTCAACTTTCCTGGAGGAGTGCCTTGTAAGTAACTATATACTTGTAAAGCGATGAATGTCAAACTCATTATACTTAATTTTAACTCAGATACTTTTGGATGTGTCTAGGCTACGTCGTAGTTATCATGAACAAAGTGTGAAACTGCTTGAATCACGATTCACCTATTAGGGCAAGCAGCAGTTTAAATCAGTTTACTCTCTGTCAGTAATCGATTGACTCAATTGAACACTGTACAAGCGGTCGATGTACTTAAAGAAAACATGGGTTAACTTCTTGACATGTGAAGTCTAGAAAAATTGTGACAGATTACAATGACTACCGTATTGATTTGTGTGCAAAATGCCGTGATCAATTAATCATTTCCATTGTGAGTATGAGATCGTTGGCACTGTACTGGTTTCCGCAAGTTTCAATCAACGCCCCCAAAATAACACTGTTGATGTGATAGTAAATGTCAATTTTTGGCTCACAAGAGAAAGCGAAATCTTGTGAGATGTCTTACTGACTGACCACACAAAAAGTGTTCAAACAATATGCCATTGGTATGACGAAGGGATCTGGTTACCACCTGCTTTGAATTTACCCAGCACCGGCATATACAACTTGGCAGCTTTCATTACTTATACGTCGGTTTAGCTCACACTACTACTGTACATTTTGTGATGAGCAACTTGCTAGTAGAGGGAGAGAATGCTCGGTTTAAGTAAGTGAGTCCGCACTCTACAGACACACTGACGCGTTAAGTTTGTTGTACAGGTTGCGGATAGTCAGATCACAAGACAAAACGAACCCAGTCAGTGCATGCTCGCATTATTTGGAAACTCTGTTTCACTAATATATGACATTTTGAAACAAATATGCTCATTTTATTGATGGGCAATGGATTAATCAACAATGTACCATCCGATGTGGTTAGTTCTAGAATCGCTGAGGTCCTGTACATCTGCGGCTGCTGCGAGATTGGTTGACTGATATTATTTGATCCGTTCAACTGACTCATTCAAAACGATCGCTTGAGTTCGAGGGCACAGTCTGAGTGGATGAAAGGTCGTATACTAGCAATTGCAGGGGCTGTTGCAATTCCTCTACGTTCATTTCTGTTATACATCCAAAACCTCCCAGTCACAACACTGAATCTGCCTTGTCTGTGCACTCATACCCGAGCAAGATTTACTGCGTACTTGTGATGAGTTTTTCGCAAATCACCTGATAGTGTTTGCGCATATTGGGCTAATGAATCAAACCGAGCTGACGGTAATGGTAACTATCACTTGTTTTACCGATGAGCTATCCAACACGCTTGATCAAGCAATATAAATGTTTCATAGAAAGTATGATAGTAAAACAAGCAAAACATGCTGGTTAGCTTTGCTGTTATTCCCATAACTCTCTTCCAATCTTGGTTGTACTGCTCAAAATCAATACCTTAAGAGATGCAGACATTTGCTTTTTTGTCGTTTTAATTGATTGATTATAAGTCACACCTTGTAAGTAGTGAAGCTGAATGGATCTGGTTGCTTAGTGAACTCGATGTTGCACTTGCTCAGTTAGCTAATCAGAACCAATTCTAAGCAAATAACTGAAAGGCGCATAGCCCAGTCAAAAACGAGCATACTTAGCATGTCAAACTATGCTCAAATTAAATCTTTCAACCACACCTGTGCTGTACAAAAAAATAGTTACGGAGCTGATGTAATGCTATCGGGGTCACCCGAAACATGTTTCGGGGTTACATTTACCGAAAAGCCCAGGTCCAGTGGTATCAAGGTGACAAACTCTTAATTCCAACAGCATAACTGCTGACAGAACGTTTGGCATCGTCATGATCAACCCATGTCTTTCATTCCTTAAATTGGGCGGATAACATCAACTATCATGAGAATTTTTTTTCATATCTCGAAATCCGATTAAGACTTTTTGAAGAAATTTCTGTGGAGTTCCAAGCTGAGTATACCGTACTGTTGTTGAGAGATGGAGGATAGAACCAAGACCATCATACATGAGTGTGGAACCCATACAAATGGGCATTCTGGTTGAGTTGGGTTGACATCAAAATTGTATGGAACACGCTGTGATGATCGAGCTAGTAAACGTGATTCAGGTAGAGTGCACACATCCAGGTGCGGCGAGTAAAGCCACGTTTCAAAGTTGCACACTCACGGTCCGTCGATCCAGTTGGGTTAGGAGACCTACTGATGTGGCCCCTCTTAATTTTCGCAACTTCACCGTGGGTTTTTCGTACCTGCTCACTGTTCAACATTCTAGTGTAATTTCTTAGTTTAGTCAACTCGGTGTCAGCAGAGCAGTACTGGAGGCAAATTAACGTAGAATGGAACATTGTGTGTCATCTGGAACATTTGAGGTGTGAAGATTTAAAATTGTAATAACATTTACTCTGACGTTCTTTGTAAAACCTCCCCCAGTTCGTCACCCTTGAAAACAACATTCCACAAACAAATTTATCCACTTTTGGAATGGCCACTTTGCCGATCCTGTGAAATTAACTTAAGACTAAAGCTTTGGCATTAGTTAACAGATGAATACTAGTGCTGGTTTACGACTAGATAAGAGTGGGGCACAACGAAAGTATAGCAGTCACTTGAAGCAAGAACAATGTAAATTTGCTTGCCTTGAAACCGACAAAATAATTTTTACTTCATGTACATTCTGTACCTCTTTGTTGTCATAGTCTGAACTTAGTCGTTTGTTCGTGTTTTGTGTCAGAAGAGGTATGGGAAAGGTTCAGGAGAATGATTCGTTTCAGTGACCCTAAAAAAAGGGATTTACCAGTGGCTGACGGTCATTGACATGTTCACTTTTGTGCTGAACTATTCAACGGTACACAACTAAACCACACAACCAAGGGGGTTATTTGAAAAATTGTGTCTGGACTCGGCTAACAAAAATTATTTTTAGACTTGTGTTTGTCGGGGTTGATATTATGTACTGAAAATTATGGACAGTATAATATGATTCTAGCTATCAATCAAGGGAGTGGTGACTACAGCTGTACTTTGCAGGTTTCCGTACAGTAAGCTTGGCGAGTTCATAATCATATTTACTGAGACTATGAAATTTTTTAGATTCAACTACTTCCAGCATCAACGAAGTAACTTTTTAAACCGTTGACTTTACTGAGTAGCTCTTATGCGGGCTAGCAACCACGGAATCGTGCACTTCTCTCCAGTCCGTCATTGAACTAACAGTGAAACTGAGTTAGTTGTCCTAAACTTGTCAGGTTTTGAAGTAATTTGTAGTGTTTCATAGCACCTATTGAGAAAACTACAGAATCAAGTTTACATTCCCGTCCACTTTTCTCCACAGCGATACATCTGGCCTAGTCTCATCGATTGCGATTATGTACGATTAGCTCTTTGTGGTGCTGCGTGCCTAATTCCTAACAGGTGTGTTCCTGAAATATCGCCTCCTGGTAAAGCTGGATAATAGAAGATATGGATATTTTTATGAGATATTATTAACCAATGGGCTCATAAGCTTTTTTGTGTGGTCAGTGCTCAAAATTATGAATACCTATTAAACACCAGACAGAAGTGATAGCATAGTTTGCAACCCAGTAACCTTTTTAGTCAATTCCTTTCAGAGAGAAACACTTTGATATTTTTTTGCTATTGCTGCCCGCCACTAATGCATCCTTAAAGATCTGCACCACTGACGAACCCTAACGAGAGAGACCATTAACTATGTCGCCTGTTTTTGAAAGGGACCGGTTGGAAATTCTAGGTGACTGCAACATCTGCTATCAACTTTGACCGATGCTCGAGTTACATTACCCAATATCCCCTACTACTAACATAGGTGAGCGATACTGCAGCGGAGAAGTTCACGCCTTGCTTTGTATAGAAGCTTGAATTCACGGCGTAACCATTAGTCACACTGGTGGAACACCACGATCTAAGGAACGTTTCCGATTTGAAACAAGTAACCGTAAAAATATACGATCGAGTTTTTATGTCATTCTAAAGTTGAATCGATCACGTATAGTCCATGTGAAACCTAGTGAAAGTGTACATTTTAGCAGTTATTCGGGTAAACAATCTGCATATCAGTTTCTCATCAGAAACTGATATAATTCGTTAATGTCAAAGTTCCTTTCAGAAGCTCAAAAACGCGTTAACCGTTGACAGAAAGCAATGTACGAAGATTTTAGATACGTTAGAAGCAGTTTTAGTTTCACAACGATTCATAAGGGTAAATGGTTTTCAAGCCCTGTGGCATTTTTGGGAAGTCCATTGTAACGCAAGCACTAACATTCAATGGGGAATTGAATATTGTTAGCAGCCCACATAACCTCAGACGGAATTCGCGATTTCAACTGAGATAAGAATTCATGAGCACGGGGTTATCTACTGCGGTACCTAAAACTGTAATTGTATCCCGTCCGAACAACATAATGCGGTAATTACTGCTAAGTTTATGTGAGAAAAGCGTGGACGTCGTGAATTCCGAGTGCCGCTTGTGAGGTTACTGGTGTAGTAATGACTACATTGGTTACAAGATTACGTGAACCTGGGGTTTTACAACTGGTCAGAATAAAGGTGGGCTTAGCAACGTTTCCTGAAGAATACCGACCGGGGCTGTTTGCCCAAATGTGAAAATGACAGTCAAGTATGTAGGGTGTATAACCTATAACAACCAAAACCTTAGTTAACCGTCGGAAATCAGATAAATTCTGATCAATCTTTAAAACTCCTGCGGCAGATCTCTAAATCTTACAATATTCTGTTCGAAACATATGTTATAGTCGGCCACATGCTGTACGTAATCCAGATCACATATTAAGGGTAGCGGCGTCAACATAAACTGTTTGCCAATAGATTCCCGACTATTCGCTATTCGAAATAAACGAACGAAAAACACAGAGTAATTAGTACGGTCAGCGTAACTACACATGGTTGATAGTAACACAGATTTTTAGAGGAAATAACAGGCACTCCGTTGAGATAATCCACAATGAAAGTCAAAATTTTCACACTTAGAGAAATAAAAAACTAAGAACGCGATACTCTACCACTCATTGAGTACATATTAATTAGAGTCCGTAAAAATCTCGTACCCCTAGTCTCTTTATTCTTCACAAAGATTTATACTAATAGTCCTTGTGTCACACAGTATGTAATCGTTACTACACACATATGGTCATATATCACTGAGTATGTTTCCAAATGATACAATCACCACCACACGATAAGAAACTATCCGTAGGTCCGTGTCCCGCGCTTTAAACCGGCATAATGGGTTTCCTGTATGTCAGCCTACTGCTCCAGCACCGGCAGAGTTCTCATTAGCATGGTGGCCACTAGCTTTTGGATACCTCGGATGAGTTCGCGCTTGTCTATTTGGTCATCAACATATTGTGAATTGTTAAAAGATAAAAGTATGCGAAACCTTTTCAATTTCCGGCAAAATGAAAAATCACTCAGCATTCTGTGTTGACAAAGACTGTGTCTATGGTATAGTGAGTGCTACTGCGTTCTTAATGTTTGATTGAATCATACCTAGTTATTGAATATATCCTTGCCAGTTATGATCGTGGTAAGGAACCATTCTTTGCTTATCATATTCTCGAAAGAAATTTAGTAATTTCTGAATACGAACGATGGACAGCCGCTCCTCACTTGACAATAAATAGTAGTATGTAATTTTCGAATCTTTCCACCCGTATTTCACTAGTGAACGCCGTGTACAAATCTCTGTCATATTCATTGTTTAGCCTTAATAACTTCAGATTTTTATGGCAGTTGAACTTACAGCCAGATATTTAGACTGACCAGGCTTACGTTGATTACCACTTCTGTGAGAAACACCGAGAATACTGTGTACCTAAAGGTTATGCGGATTTTAAAACACAGGGCAAGTGCAAATGTAGACATTGGGGATCCCACGCGACCTTCTGCAAGTTAGCTGTCAAGTCGCCCTTTACCTCGAAATCGCATTTGTGTAATTTGTGTAAGATTCACATGTGATTATAGCGTTCGCAATCGGATAGACCCTTCAGTCAGTCCGTTTCGAGAAGGAACATTTGGCCCGAGTTTCAGTTTAGTCAAAGCTCATCAGTAGTACATATCTTTTCGACGAAAAATAGATGGAATTTAGACTACGTCATTTTAAAGTAATTAGCATGATTGTTGCACCCGTGGCTTCGAACTAGGCACGATAAAAACAGAACTCCCCACCCATTTCCCCTTTTTGAAAGGTTGTTGATGAAGTGTCCGTCTGAATGCGGAAGCTGCGGTCAAGCATGAGTGTTATTCAACTTATTCCATCTAGCACCCTGGCATCAGCTTTTTAGTTAGCAACCTGAAATTTGTGTCATTGGGAGCGCTGTTTCCATTTTGTACATGTTGTTAAAACACTTTGTATTTGACTATTAATTTCGAATGAACCGTCTTCTTTGTTAAGCTGCTTTAAAGATCATTCCGGTTTGTGTACGGTATGATATCAGAGGTACCTCCCAAAGTAAAGCTGAATTGTAGATAGACTTCCAAAGAAATGTGTGCGATGTAGACCGTCATATCTTACAATGTATGTCGTATCCCTGAGTGTCACTTAGGTGCCTAGCTTATTTCGGGTCTGATTGTTCGCTGATGGCTAGTCCGTAAGCACCCTAGACTGTCTCAATCCCTGACGTTTTTAAAGTGACACAATGCCAAATGTATAGTTCGTTTAAAAAATATATTCTGTCTCACCAACTTCACTATAAATCACTTCTAAAATTGGGGCCTTTTGTTATGCAGCCAGATTATATTTAGCAGTTTCAGGTTGGTCTTTTCTTGAGTACATCATTTTCACAAGTGTGTTTATGCAAAAAGCACATGAAACCGCACCTGTTTTACACATAAAATACATAAAATACACATAAAATATATGTCACATCTGCTCAATTTTACAAGTATCGACAGCAACAGTACAAATGGTTAACACCCATTGTCACACGTGTTACAATCAAGGGGAGAGCCTTCGCGTGATGACAGAAAAAATTAAAAGGTTGAAACGTACGCATTTTCCAACCGCTCATGTAAAAATTAGTGAAATTTTCATGCGTTTTTTTGCTTAAGTCAACTAAAAGTCCGCAATTTTTAATTCCGCCGCTACTCAGATATCTTTTCCTCCATATAATTGTGTATTTGCCAAATTTCACCAAAGTTTGCAGAACCCTGTTAACTCTGTGTGTGTAACCATGATTTAGTTTAGGTGACCACTAACGAAGTAAGCAAGTATATTATAGGCTCTCTTTCCCATATTTTAGCTCAGCCTATGGTCTCAGGCATTTGTGCCAGGGACCCGGACATTAAGTTCACTAATTCTGATTACTATTGTTCGCATCCTTTTTCAAAGAACACCGTGAAGAATGTACATTATATTCAGGGGGTACTGATGCAGATCTGATATCTTACGAAGAAGTGATGGTTTTTATAACGAGAAATATATTCCTCTCCGACAGTTCTGTTACATAAATGACAGTCAGTGTTCAACATACTGCCAAGCACCAGAATAAGTCTTGGTTCTCCAACATGTGAAAGCGAAGTTGTGCATAGCGGCCGTATCAATAGTGGCGGTACAGAGGGTGAAAATAAGGGTGTATATACACGGCAATGATGAGGTTAAAAGTTACACTTGGGAAACACTGGGAAACAACGCTGTTAGTTCTGAGATCGCACTGTTCACCTGTGTACTAGGCAACCTTGTAAAAAATGCCTCGGTGAGCCACATTTTTGCGCGCATGAAGTATCACAAAGGGGAATAACTGTTAAACTTTGTTAGGTGCCTTAGTTAACCTAAACAGTTGGCATTCATTAGACTCGATTTACCAGACGCTTATCTATTTTTAGTTGGCAAACTAAGAGTACCACAAAACTTTAATTAAGAATATACGGACGATCGGCCTAAACGTAATGAATCGTCAGTTACTACCATCCTGTTATTCATAACTTACCTGTCAAGCGCCACACTCAAACCTCCTGACTACATTCGCATTAAATTTGATGCCGATATTTGCTAATGCTTACGCTTCGTTTGTGCGTCATTTTGGACTTGATTGCTTCCACTTTCAGCTTACTAAAACAGACATTTCTCTTTTTCCGTTCTTTCTTATCTATCGACGATAAATTGTGTCGAAATCAGCTTTTTATCAATGTATCACAATAGAAATGTTACACACGAACTTTGTTTGACTTCTTACACAAAGTAAGGATCTACGCTGTTAGCACCCACTGAAAATATGTGACCAGTGACTTAATATCTCGGTTTGTATAAGCACGAAGTTGATGTATGGATTTAGTCAGTCATATGATGTTTGCGTCTTTTTGCCTTGGATCAAGACTAAAAGGGAATAGTTCGTATTATATGATACACGGGCGTACTCTGTGTCTACCCGTGACTTACGTGTAAGAGCCAACAGTGCGGAAACTGTTTTCTTCATCCTTGTCATAACGAACCTGGAAATTACGTGGCTATCAGAACAGCGATACACACAATGGAGCTGTAGGAGAAACGCCCCTTTATCGTCAATTGCACTTTTATGGTGACCATAAACTAATGGCACGGCGCCACACAGAACTCACCGACATAGCGGATGATTGGTTAAGTTTAACGACAGTACTGACTAGTAGACGGAATTTTCACACATAAACTACTTTAAGAGGCACTTACGTGACTGTGATGAAGACAGTCATGTTTCTATCTATCGCATTTTGGAAGGTTTCCAATTGGCAACACGTTTACAGAAACCGGTTGGATGTGGTAACCTGTTCGTATACAGCGTATGTAAGCGTCCGCACTTAGTTACGGATCGAAAGTCAATAGGCGCGTTTATGATATCTCGGGATTACGTCACAAGTCTAGGCAACACCACGGGTAATCACTTCCCCCAGCGTTCCGTTTGGTACGCTTGTAAGTGATTGACAATGAATGCTTTGTGGCACGCAAGAAGTCAAAATATTAGAGGAAAAGTGTCTTAAAAATTGTACTCGCCAGAGTTTGATATTTATTGATAGGTAGAAGGGAATTTTAGTTAGCATCACTTGGTGGCAACCCAATAAAATGCAGCAATTGAATTCTGATAGTGTTTTCAGCTAGCCCTGGTCAAAAACTTATCGTACTCAAGGTTAGTTCTTGTTACAGCTTGATGCTGGCTCATATCCTTGTCAGGGCTGTGAGAGCTACTGATGACTGGAGTAATATAGAGATAAATGTTTGAGACAAATTCACAATCAGGTTTAGTAAAACTTTCAAATCAGGCCATCTAACTGAACACCCAGGCATCATGACTGCTCTATATGTTAATCGAGTGTAAGATTTGCGGAGAATAAACTTCAGCGTATTCATTAACGTTATCACAGCACAACTTGTAGGACAATGATGCCATTGTTGACTGGCGAATACTTCATAATTCGTTGACTTACAAGTGATTTTATTCTCAGATACTTCTACCAGAGCTAAGTTTGTGGATAATAAAACGATCGTAAAGGATAGATAGTTTCATAGAACACTTGAACCACGCTGCTATCTATCAGTTAGATTTGAAACATGTGAAATTAAACGCATTAATTCTGCGCCTTACTTACAGAGTCTAGATCTACTCATAGCAATAATACTTTTAAGTTGTGTATCTTGTATTGTACAAAACAACCACAGAGTAGTTCGTATAGGTTAACGACCATCAATGTTTTATTGCTGAACAATAATGAGTTTTGTATAACCTTTACTACTTTGCTCAGAGGGTACGGAGTGGACGTAAAAGCAAATAGAGACATGTAAGTATTTGTCTGCAGTGATGTCGGGTGTAGAATTTTTTAATCATGCTACACAGATATTTTACCGCAGTATTTTTGGCTTTGTACACCGTCATCTCACCGACCTCATATTTTGGTGCTAAACGCGGAACTCTAAAAAACTTCGCTTCTTGGACATTGGCAATCTATTGCATTACAATGGCTGTACCGGAAACTAATTGGTAACTTTTCTGTGTCCAAACAAGCAATTATCGACCTTCACAATCTTAGTTATGTTCGTACTGTAGTGGCCTTTTTTGATGTAACCTACGGCTCAAATCTGTGTCCTATTTAAATGAGATTTATTAATAACTCACACTTGACCATTTCATACACGGAAATGACAGTTGTTTCAACTAGGAGGTTTGCTTGATGTCTCTCAAATCAAGACCAAGAAACGCTAAGCTCAGCATTTTAGATGTCGATCACACGCAAAGGGTTTCTAAATAATGAACTATGATACAAGATGCTCCTTGTGGTACTCTGTAAAACTAATCAACTTGTAGAATTGATTAGTTGATGCGCATTATGATCCTGAACATCTTGATATACCTCGGAATATGCTAATGATTACTGGGATAGGAAGGTTGAACTTACTGGACTATTCGCATATTTTTATGAAGAGAGCCTTTGACTGATTTGAAACTAATCTCTATCTTGGTTAACACACGGTATCTGATGCTTCCATGATCTCACGATATCCACACTTAGTGTTTTCATTTGTTTTAACAGGGCATATTTGTGGTTTTTCAAAGTGGAAACCAGTCGGATTCCATCTCGACTTTAGTACACTCTCACCAATGCAAATTTGATGGTTCATAATCCTGAAATAGCAAGTGGGAACCAATGTCAATACCGTTAACTTGTCAAACTTCGTTTACGCTGCCGAACTGATTGGTTGGGTCGGAACCCATTAGGTAAATATTTGGCGAACGAATGCAGAACTTCTCAGATCTCACAATTTGTCTTTCGATTGGGAAATCGTTGGCCATTTTGGCTTACTTGATTATTTACGTTTAGCGCTTTTGATGTTCCCACAATAGATGTTGGAGTGCTCATTTTAATTCAGATTCCAGAAGATTCCTTGTCAACTCTGCTCTTGCGCAAAGAAATTAATACGTTGTTAGTGAACAACTTGGACGCTTTTTACGACGTACTGAACCGTATCGGGTTGGTGGTTCAAGCTCATATTCAAAATCCTCGAACGGTTTTCATCCGAGAAGCACACCTCTATAATCAGCAACTGCTCTCGAGTCGTTTTGTCCCCAATTCCGAAAGTCTCTTACGGTATAACCTGCACATAATGATTTGTAACACCCGTCACCTTACCAACCGCTATTCTCTTAAGTGATGTATGAAAAATTGAAGTGTTTTGTTTGGCTGAGGAAGTTACATAAACGTAAGAGTGGGTCCCTTTGCTCATACAGAATCTCTTCTACCCTTTTGCTGAACGGTACTCAAAAGCTTGTCAGTCATTTGAACACGTTGTTCACTGAGTCGTTTGAATGCAATGCTATTTTCACGAGCTAAAAACCAAATAGCAAAAAATCCTACTTAAAAGTGTAATCACCGCAGTCCATCTGATCATTACGGACCGATAGTCGTTCGTTCCACCTTTACCAACGTGTTGAAACCACCTACGACTTATCTACTTAAAGCTTTCCTTTTGTTGTCTGACTCACCAAAGAGCGCTGATGTACAGCAAACTTCCTAGTGTCCACTGATGCCCGAACACGATCAGTTGGTCTTGGCACAGAGGCAGATGTTTCTCAGCTGGATCATGTTGAGGTAATTGGCCAAACAAAACACATCACCTTTCAAAAGACTACATTACCCTGTTTTTAACGGCGATCTACTTCGGCACATTTACGCATTCTTGTTCAGCCGCTGTTACTTTGTTCGGGTCAGTCCTGCTTTTCTGACTTCTCTGAAACGAATCGTGAAGTCCTCTAGGTCCTAAATTTCGAACTTGCGCTTTTTGTCCCACAGAAATGATGTACTCTCTTCAATTTTTTCTCAGTTCTTGCCAATTATTGGCAACGTCAGACTTTGGTTTATCAGAAAAGATCTGAAAGATTTAAACACTCTAAGTTCCAAGAGAACCTAATTCTTGTTGTGGTAGGGACTCAGTTAGACACGACGTATTTCAATCAGTTGTCATCCTTGCTCACACTCAACCACTGACACTGTAGCTTACCTAGTTAACTCCATTCTGTTATCGTTTAATGCAAAATCAAAAGCCGTTCGAATTTGTTTCAGACATCAGGGTGATGCACCTAGAAGCAGTAATCGTGAAAGGTTATTTCGAATTCTCAGAGAAGACGAACTTCTCAAACGTCGAGCGTTCACTCGATTGCTTTACGAACCAAAAGCGACCTACTCAGTCCAGTAATCATGCCTTATTAGTGGATTCAATGTCCTACTGCATGCAATCCTTCTCGATGTGTTGATTTTACCTCGCCAGATTGACGTCAGTTCACGATTACACTATTGTGATCAGATAAAGAAACTCAACTCGGTTATCTTCTACCATTCTGTTAGATATTGGAACTGTCAGGTCGATCGGAATTCAACGTTTTTTTTATACAAAAATGTGTTGACGTTTTGTTTCTGCTGACAGAAGGCAACCCATATAAGGATCTTTTAATGCATACTTCTATTCGTGGGAATAGTGAAGTCCAACCCTCACCTCATTCTGGTGCATATTTGAGGATCATCTTGAGCACTAGTGTTACAAGGTAGCTTAACGTTATTGATTCTTCACTAAAGCTCGAATATTCCCGTTTTGTGCTCGGTGCTTATAAATTCTCTCTGCATTTCACACCGGTCGATCAGTCGACATTTTGTGGCATATATACTACCCTACCGTAGGTATTGTTTCCGGTCTGACTTCCTAGTATTTGTCGAAGGACTGTTAATTTCCTTAGATTTCGGAAATATCAGTCGCCTTACAATAATTTCTTTCAGCATTTCACCGATTTTATTGTTTTTGATCACTTCACATTGTGGAGGAACTCGTCAACAAAAAATTCCACCGAACGCAAACTGTCTTTTCGAGTCTTTGTAAAGGTATTTTTGCAATTTCCTCTAGATTCCGGCATAAACATTTATCTGTATGCATCCGTTCTTAATAGTATCTCGTTACTCCATTTTTGGCTCAAATTCCACGCATACCCAGTCAACTTGTTCGGGGGGTCAGCCACTAAAATGCAGCAGTAGATGTTTCGTAAATTATACCAATTTTGATCGTTCGTTAACTTTGTAATGATATCTGCGAGAGTTACTATTTGTGACTCAGACACACAGTTAGTTTTTCGGCACTTGCGAAAAAACGTGACTACTTGAACAGATGAAACTTTAACCCTCAAGGTGCATACAACATGTCGTTGGCCTGACTTGATTTAAGTTGGTTAGTCTCAGAACAACCTTTTGGATTCCATTGTAGAAAAGTGCAAAGTACCAAACATTCGGCATACCTGTAGCATCATTTACTACTATTCGGTACATATCGATCATGATAGAATAAGAAACATTCAGTCGAAATACTTTCAATCTTCAAAAGGTGCTGTGATAAACTTCGATCCACACGCTTTAGAATGCTTTATGACAACCTAATTCGGATTCAACTTGAAAGCGACATCACGTTCTGACCGCCTTAACCTTAAAAAATAAGATCCTACGTGATCCTGAGAATACACGCAGTGGAAGCATCGGTGTGAATTTGAATGATAAAGGGGTCACGGCTCCGGTGACGCCACTCGCGCACCGTTTTTGCTTGATGTCACCGTCACCTCCAATCAACGTGTTCAGTGTATGGCTAGCAAAGAACAAGAATGCTGGCTGGCGAGGGTCATCATTGTTCATGTCTATCGCGACTAGATGACTACTTTAAGTCACAACGGATGTTCAAGGTTTTCCTGACGAAAGATATGAGGTTGTAGGCCACTTTGTTTACCCAGATTACTTAAGATTGTTAGTTGTATGCGGTGGACGCAAGAAGGATAGCCTTTGCTCTTATTCTGATTTGGTTTCAGCCAAGTGCAGCTTGGTTTGGATGCGGTTTGTCTCGCATCACTGAACGGTTTCGGTGGCAAATTCACAACAAGGTGGGCGTGCACTTAAGTGACAATAATTTTGTCCCTTACTAGCCGTTATTTTGCGTTAATTATGACAAAACATGAATAATGCTATTCGTTGATGCTTCAATGACAGCCGTTATATACACAATTATTTAGCTGGCTTCGCTCTGAACTGTCTCGAATGTTGACACACTTGTTTCCACCGCGCCGTGGAGCAAAAGTGAAGAAACAACGACGAAGACTAATACTTGTTGAGGTGTACTATACTTTCAGTATTGAGACTGTTGACATCAAAAGTGGTTGACAGTTTGGGTTTATCCCCCAGTGAAATCACCTCGGATTCCTTTATGCGGTCTATTTATATAGTAGTCTGGGCTAATTGACCACAACCACCTTCTTATCAGTATGCTAAAACGGCCAATTGCCTTCTGTGCCTTACATAAGACACTTACCAAATGCACACCTGAAGCATTACCAGATTGTATTATCGTGACGCGGAGAGTGATAAGAGTTTGCATGTCCTGTTAGCGTACAAATGTTTCATTTTACTACGGTTTTCGTATACAACTATACCGTAGAGTGGTGGGTATTACCACTTTGGTTTTTGACTGTGTAGGGTGTGATTTGTTGGACCTCTGACTTATGCATATCGGGTTTTATTACCATTCCAGATTTACGTCGCGAATCTGTTCTTTACAGAAACGCTGTTTTCCGGTGTCTCCATTGCGTTACACGCTACATAATTCCTTCTGACGTTCGGAATAAGTTGATCAGTAATAAGAAAGACGCTTATTCTTTTTTTACTTCAAAACCCATCGCATTATCAAATTAAACAATATTAAATGTTTCGGAACTCATTCGAAATTTTATTTCGAAATCCTACTTCATAGTGATAAACCGGAATTGTCAAAAGTGCAATGACTTCTGATGATTATTTACCTAGTACTGACTGATAAGATTTTGGTTTACCTGACTACTTCTGGTTATTCCTTAAGTTGGTTAAAGTGACGTGTTTTGTTCTCAATTTTAACCGCAGTATTCATTTTTTGATTTAATTATGAAAGTTTACAGTGTGTTATTCCTTACATCTTTCGTTCGTTTTATTCAGGAAATAAACCGTTTTATCGTTTATTTTGAAGTGTCATTGAAAAACAGTGTAGTTCGGCAAACAAATAGATTCACAAATAGATTCAAGATGTCAGAATAATTTTCAAAAAGATTAGGGGAACTGTTAGAAAAATGTGTCGCAAGGAGTGCACTTGATATTTGACAATCGATTTCCATCTACTGTCTCCTCTAATGAAGTTCACATCCTTTTGCTTTAGATTGCTATAGAATTCTTGTAAAAACTGTCACCGTTTTCAGGATTCCTGGATTTATACTACCTAAGTCATAGGCTTTAAATGAAATAAGATGATGGTGGTTTTGCCTAGCACGAAATTAGCTGCACATAACAAGCTTTTACTGCCTCATGAACTTCTTCCAGTCGCGACTTTTAAAAGACACTCGAAAGTAACCGTGCTGTTAAAGCTGCTTCTAGCTATCTGTAGCCAGCAAAATCGTCATGGACACGACAGTGAAATACCGTTGGAACGTTAAGTTAAATGCGATGCATTTTCATCGATCAGCAATTTCCACCCGCTTACAATTCCTCTCCGATGTAAATAACCTATGCACTCTTAGGGATAACCCAAAAACGCGAACCTTGTTTCAGTGTGTCGTTTGCGACAGTTTCACTAGTACCTAGTGGAGCAATTCGGGTTGACTAAACTGAACGTGGCGAAATCGTTCACTGTTAAAGAGGTCACGCTTTAAGCAGAATCCGCTTGACTACTCAGGAAAGGTAACACGAATTTGATTGTGCTGGCATGGCAAAAATCCCTCATCCATCAAGGAACTCTAGAGATCACTACACCCGTTACACGTGGATTGAATTGATTGAATGCAAGAAAAGAACGGTGCTACTGAGCGGAAGAGCTGCACGTGGTTGCCTTATTAGGGCTATAATTCGAACAATGCAAATAATTTATAACAGTGCTTGCAAACTCGCTCAGGTCAATCCAGGACTCGTACGAATGAGGTTACCGTTACGGAATAGGACCTCACATGAAGCCTGTGCAGGCTAGAAGAACTGTTTGGGGCGTAACCTATGGTGACAACCTGTCACCAAACATTAAGGATTTCAAAAAGGGTACGTTAAAGCAGTCTTGGAATGAAGGGCGTTTGGTGGTTTATAACTAGCGGAAGGTTAACATGAACGGTCAGAATTAAAATGAACTGCAGAATAATTCTTTGTCAACATCCGCCTACCTACTTTTGCTAGAAAATAATAAAATGAACTAACCCAAAATAGAATGAAGCACTGACTACACGCATAAGTATCAATTTGCTTGTCTAAACTAAGATGTAATTCATGTCCAGTTTCGCCGTATTCAAACTTAAGTTGGCTTCTTTGGTGCGATGTTTCTGTTTGCTTCAGTTCTGTTACGTTATCTGGAAACAACACAATCAGCAAACTGGACAAAACTCAAATTCACATTATTGAACGCATATGGTTTTCGGCTGAGCACGGAGTGGTTAGTCAGTCGTTCTGCTGTTCGAGTTGATCGTGCTATGGGAAATTTTCTTGTTAACATCTCTACCATTCTGTGTCATTTTGCTGAGTGCCTTGCACTTAATTTGACAGATGTTTACGAACGTTTGGTTTGTACGATCACCAGTGTTGGACGTTCGTGACCAAATGTTAGACTAGTCTAAAATTTCCACGCAAAACGCGGGTACTGGCGATGTAAAATCAGCTTGACCAGGCAACCCTGTCGAGTGACTTCACGGATGGGTTGTTTCAAGCAACATACCATAAATTCACTTCATCAGTATTTTGCATAATTTGAAAGAACGAATGCCTAAACGGCCGTCAGACGCGAAAGTATATAACAGAAATTCTCCGGAAACCGTTACCACGTTGAATGTATCCGGGTGAATAGGAACACTTTTGTTCGGTTAGTGGCGTTATATACACCTTGTTAGAACCACAGCTGAATGATCGCTTCACCATTGCATTCCAGGTAAGCATTGCAGAAATAAACTTTGTGACCATTCTCTCGCCATCCTTCTGAGACCGTCGTTTCCCATTCCCTCATTGCTAGTGTCTACGGTGGAAACCTATGGACGTAAATGTTCACCCTCATAACATTGTCAATGAAGCGCTTGGTGTTTCACTTGCCGGTATACAGTTTGCAACAACCAACGTGAATGTTTACCTGGAATCTACTGTCTATAATACATCATCTTATACTTTTGTTGAACGAATACGAAATCATGGCGCTTGTAAGGGCTATGGTGAGTGTGATCGAAAGGTAAAGTCATTCAATCAAATGTTGCACCTAATTTAAGTAACGCTTCCACACGGCAGATGTCTCTTCTTGTACCTCACTTCTAGCGGTCGCTGCTACGGCCGACATAGATAAAGTGCAGCATCTCTGGACGTAAACTACCGTTTACTTATTTGGTGATCCGATACTTGTGATATCTTTTGCAATGCCGACACTTCGAGGTGCAGACCGATCATGAATCTCTAACACTTGCTTTCCATGCCAAACCCGATCAGTGCTCTCGTCGTAATATTGGAAATACGAACTATATCTCCCAGTTCACCGTAGACATCCGACACTTACCTGGAGACAATTATGTCGTCGCTGGTGCGTTATCGCGTCCTGACGTCGAATTAACCCAATCACCACACTTCCATGGTTTGGCTGGAATAGTCACTGACCAATAAATTGGTGAGAACGTACAGAACTTCACCACTCGCAGGTTTTTAAAATTGTCTACCAAAAACTAGTAACATTTGGTGTACTATTTCGACTGGTCCACTTAGACCCACTGTCCCATATTCTTATCTACTAAGAGTTTTTGGCCATTTCCATTGCTTATCTCAAGCCGGCAAATACGGTACACAAAATTTGATTACAAAACGCTATATTTAGCTGTCTATGAAAAAAAATACCTCTTATCAAAAACGTGCCAAAGGAGTGAAGTGCATAAGCACAAAGTTACCACACCTGACCCATGCTCACAGCTGAGTATTCTTTATTTCAAAGTTCAACGTAAAATAGTTAGCGCAATAAAATCTTCCAACAATTTTGCGTGAACACCGACTGCAATCAATCGTTTTACATGTTAGCTTCTGGCTGTAACTGTTAGAGATGTTTTAGCAAAGAGAGATACCAAAATCTTCTTTGAGTATTAAGTCGTTAATTTTGGCGCACCATCAACAGCCACCACTGATGGGACACCCAGGTTCACTCTCCTTTTCTTCGTAATCACACGCAGTTAACGGGTTGCACACATTATAAGACGTCAGTATATGAGCCCTTTTCTGATGGTTTGGTCGAAATTTTTCGCCGGCAAGAGAGGACCTTGATGACCTTTCAGTCTGAATCGATGAGATGGAGCGAGTGTCTACCATTTGATCTCCTTGGTATTCGGTCTACTGTTGAAGAGAATATTGGCTGTATTGACTTTAATTTAATTTAAGGTACCATCCTACACTATCAAGTAAATCCTTGGTTGAGCCGCAACGAGTTAAAAACCAAAGAGTTGTTGGTTTCGCAACGGTTACACTCTCTCGGAGAGCCTTTTCGGCAACGTGATGCGTTTGGTTACGTGGATCTATGCTTTAGAGTTGGTTTAACTCGGGAGTGTATCAACCAATTGTGCAAATATACCGTTTACGTTTTATTTTCAAACTTCAGCTCAGGTTAAGGTTCACAGTGATCTAACTAACAGTTCCAGCACCAGGACCGTCTTTTACCAAAGCTGTCCGTTTTTATCATTTTCGTTCAACATTGTGAGAAACGACAAAGTAGAGGGTTGTTTTCGGCCGTCACTAGATGCCGTCATGGACCTCCTACCTAGTGAAAGACTGACTGATCTTGATCGTAATGATGACAAAGTTTCGCTTTTTGACGCTTTCCAAGCGGCACAACAAACGCTATAAGCTATTTCAAGATCCGCTAAATGCTTTGGGATTCCACTTGCAGCCTTAAAATGTAGAGTGCTTCTGCAAGGTTGCCGTGATAACGTAGATTTCTTGTTAGGTGGTGAAGTTACGGTGATTTTTGATCGGTTTTGTATACCTAGGAATCCGGATCAGCGGCGGCGGCGTCGTATGGAAAGAAATAGAAGTGCATATCGCTGGGGCTAGGGCGGTGTTCGTCAATCTGAGGCATCTCTGGGAACAAGGAGATATTGCTCTGATACCTAAAGTTTGCGTATATGAGGCGAAAATGAGGGCTGTGTTAATTTAGGGCAGCGAAACTTGGCCACCCTTGGTATAATATGTGAACAGTCGTCAGGTATTTGATTACCCATGTCTGCGTTCATTCGCTTGTATTGGATGACACCAGCAAGTAAACAACTAAGAGGTTAAGAAGCATTTGTTTGGTATTGACTATCATACGAGTTCTCTCTCTCCTTCCTCACATTTTCATCGAGTTAGATATTTAGGTCATGTACTACGGATGCTAAATAGTCTTCTGTCGCACAGAGCACTCTTTGCCGACGTTGTGGCTGACTGGCTTGAGCTGCGAGGTGGACAGATGATTGCCTGGCCTGGAGAAGTAAAATCTTTCACGAAAGGGTTGGCCACTATAGACTGGATTCCATTTCCAGGCTGGGGAACTCGTGACTCAAACAGTCAGTAGTGAAAGACGTTAAGTAGGATGACAGCTGATCGGTCTCAGTGGCATGAATATTGTCGTTGCTTGATCTAGCTGTCTGTGAGGTGAATGCATTTAATGAAGCGGGTCGGTGAAAGCCCTAAGGTAGCTGTCTTGCTGATGACGCCTTGCTTTTACTTACAGCCTGGATGTTTCTTGCAAGTTGTAGGTGCCTTGATGTCGAATGTCTGAATACAGCAGTAAATTTTTTAGTTGTTAGATCCCATTCCGTTTCTTTTCTTTTTTCTTCATTCCTGTTCGGAGTTTGCTTTTTTCTGTCTCTGGTGAGGAGGTTAGTGAGGATTTTAGGAAAATTGTTTCAACCTTGAAAACGTTTAGACAGAGATCCCAACCAAACTACATGTTTGCGCCGACACGCGTCCAGCCTTCGTCTTACATCAACTCGCTAACAGTCACGCCGTCAGTAAATATCTTCGGATTTACGCACATGTATATTGGTGTTCACGCGGCAAGATGCAATTAGAAAACCATCACAACCATGATATACCGACGTTTCAAAGTGGTTAAGCGCAACGAAAGTTTTAATCGCTTAAGGGCTCAAACGAAACGAATCCGCGTGCACTGACGGAATACTCTTAGCTTATGCAGAGAAAGGGGTTGTCTCACCTGACCCGACAACGACTGTAAGTAACCCTTCTCCACCTTTGGCAATATCACGCCCACCTATAGCTCAGCTCTTTGTGCTACTCAACAACACACCATACGTAAAGAACGTACAATGGTTGGAACAGTAAACAAATTGCAATACGTGATATAGCTATAGAGTGTGTGGCAGAAAAGAATGAATGAACTACAATAAACCTCTATAGACGACAACAATAGTGAAGTCAGGGGCTAGACTTACCAAAAATGTACAGTATTCACGGAATGTCCAATGGTATTTGTGAAATTTTCTGAGTGTCCCAAGCGTATTTGTCTGTGCAAGGCGCTGAAGCTAAAATTTAATCCAACAATAAAATTTTAGCAGGCTGTCAATCACCAAACGTTAAAGGGAGAACCAACGCGTATTCGTGACAGAATTCCATTCAAACGAGTTGTGTTCACCTTTCTCCAATTCAAACCAAAACGTACAGTGTGGTCTGATGCAATAATTACTCGATATCGGCAAGGTGAAATATGAAACAGTGAAACCACCACGGGCGTTTTGTTTGTTGCTTTTTGTTGCTATTCCTTCACGGCGTTTTTCGCCCGCAAACGTTGCTGTGCAGCAGCATTGAAGTCTGCACAGTTCACGGTTTTATTTTTAAATTTAATGAAACTCTGTGTATGGCTCGGCCATCGTATGGTTTGTCTGAAGATCTCAACTGCGACTGTCTTCTGGTTTATTTTGTCGGTACGCCCGATTCTTCGTACGTCTGCTATGGAGGGCGTGATACAAACCCACTTCTACTTTATACAATCGTGCAAACAAATGCACGCAGCCAATGTTTGCCTTGGTTCAAACGATTTATTTATTACTCCATTCCTCAGCGTCACTTAACCCGTACCTTTATGAGCGTTCTTTAAGACGATTGAAGCTTTCATGCGCATTTTTCTTGACGGTTTTGAGTGCCACCAAGTGGGCTGGTACCCACATCGCGTCTCTTCTCTTTCTCCTCTTGGTTTCTGATGCTGGTCTAATTTCGGTCAGCACATGCAACGCTCGTGAGACGATCAGCCGTTTCTAGATGTCCTATTACACTGTCATCTGGGTGAGTCGACTGAGTCATTTTTTACGCAATATACGGTGAAGTCACTCAATAAATTGGATTGAAATAATATTTGTCGCCACAGTCGTAACAGTCGCTTCATGATATTCATTATACTTTTCATTCCTGTCTGTAGTGACTTTGTTGAATGTTATGCGTCATTTTGAATTGTTTACTGGTGGGGGGACTTGGTCGTTTGTGCTCTGGGGCTCTTTACTTCTGTGACTTGCTTTCATGCAGAAGTAACACTGAAGAACACTTTCAAGAATTTCTGATGAGTTTGGTGAGTTCGCCGATGAAATACTAGCAATGTGCACATACTATGTCACGTCTAGATCGTGAATTTAGGATGACAAACGGTTCTTTTCTGCGCTGTTGTTTGTTACCAAAGAAGTTCTAGTAGACCCTTCGGCAGGAGGAAGTACAAAACGGTGTACTTTCGGATAGACAGTGAAATCCGTAAAGATTCATCGTGTGATATGCTCGCGGTGATATGGTTGAATGTTGCACAAGCTTACAAAAGCCAATTCAAGCTACTCAATATAAACTAGCAAATGACTGTAACAGTATTGAGATGCTTACGAAGAACACTGTGAGATTGTTAGATTTTATTTTTGATTCATCTCAAGTGCTTACGGGAAAACTAAAATACCTCCACTGTGTGCGACAAAGACATTGTTGACCTGTGAATTTTTATCGTCTATTTCTCGAATATATGCTAACGTATTTGAGTAAATACCATATTCCTTTTTGTAAGGTAGTCTTATCCCATGGTTGTATGCTTGCTAGGACCACTCAGGGGACACCCGGGTATCTCCATAGGACGGCCGTGATAGCCAAGACACGGGAATTTATTTTTCAGTTTTCTTTTGCCTTAACTATTGAATCAAACTTAAATTGGTGATGAAAAGAAAGGGGACTGCTTAAAATACCGTATGGAAGCCCTGGTGAGCTTCCCCACCAAGCGTTCAATGGATGACCTGGAAGTGCGTGGCTGGGACTGTCATGAGACATTCGTGATGTGGTCAAGGAACACTCACAGAACGGTCGTTCCGCCTGGAATATTAGGCTAGAGATAACTATCTATCGTATCACACAGTTTGTTCCCACATCATACCGTGTTCTTTTGGTTCATGTCTGTTCGGATTGCATACCGACTCTTCGGCAGGAAAAACGTTTCAAATCGTTAGTGGACGAGGGTCGATCGCACGTCACATTTGTCCATCACAGGTGTATAAGGAACGTAAAAAAGGATTTACAGTTGTGGTTTATTGAGTTAACAAAACTAGTTTTGTTAAATTCACGTGTGCGTTTGCTCAAAACATATCGTTTTTAAACTGGGCTGGTTAAAATAACGGGCAAAAGTTTACGCGCATTGCCTCTGTCTTCTTATATTAATTAAACTTTAGGCTGAGGAGTCAGTTGCACTGACTCCTTGCTTTTAGCTTCATATATCTGTGAGCCTGATAGCAATCAACGCTTCTCCATTGTAAGATATTGCACATATTTTTATATTTCATTAAATTTTTTTTCATAAAATCTGCGTCAGTTGTCCTTATAAAAATCGAACATTGTTTGTAATAATTGGTTCAACTAAACAATATACATTCGTGTGCACGTGCTTGGCGTTTTGGTTGACCTTGTTCCCTTTGGAATGGTCAGGCCCCGGCGGGAAACGACCTAGCCCATCAGTAATGGCGACGGCTGCCAATGGCTGGTACTCATATCACCTTTTTATGTATTTGACCGTTCAACGACCCTTAACCACCTCATTAGTACGGACGTCGACGCTAATGTTATCACGACCATTCGCGACAAACGTAACATCAAACCAGTGTCGTTTACTGTGCAGGCCGCTAACCGCACAACCATACAGACCCACGGATATAAACAACTCATCCTCGGATTTGGCCTGTGACGACAATTCTCCTGGACATTCACCGTTGTAGAGGTATATTACCCAATTATTGGTGTTGATTTTCTCACATCCTTTGGACTGGCGATGGATGCAAGGAGTTGGAAACGGCTAAAATGTAAAACAACTTTGTGTGTACATCGAAAGACCACATTGATCACCTTAATGACCTTAAGAGACAAGAGTTTCACAACTCTGGCTCGGCTGTTTTCACTCCCTAACAATCAGTCAGGCTCACCGTTACATGTGAAACACGACGTTTGTTGAAACATTACTACCAAAGGACCAAGTATTTTTACGAGCTCTTGTCGATTACCACCACAGCAATTCAAAATTTACATAGCTTAACTTAAAGATCTTCCACAAACTGGTATTATTCAGCCCTTCAGTAATCGCTGATCTCCACCCTTGCATGTGGTATCTGAAGCCTTACCTAGCATTTGGCGTTCCTGTGATGATTATCGCGCTCCAAGCAATGCCACTGTTCTTGACAGGTGACCAGTTCCCCACATTCATGATTTTTCTATATATCTGTCATCTTCCCGAAACTCGATTTGGTTCGAGCATACCACCAGATCCCGCGACTCCCAAAGACGTAGCGAAGAGGGCATTAATCACTCTATTTGGATTGTACGAATTTCTTTGCATGCCGTTTGATCTGCGAAATGCAGCTAATGCCTTTCCTGAGTTCACAGAGTAAGTCCTCCTCGGTCTTCATCTTGTGTTTTCTATATTGACAACATTTTTGTAGCCAGCAAGGAAACACTTCAACACACGTCATACCTCCGTGCAGTTTTTGAACGTTTCAATCAGCATAGCACAACCCTTCACCGAATGAAGTGTTTTTGGGGCAGACTGCATAGATTTTCTGGGGCACCGAGTCACTAGTGACAGTATGAAACCTCTACCAAAATAGTTGTTGTCCTCAAAAATAAAGCACCATCACAATTCCAGAAAAGCCAGCGTCGGTTTTTAGGTATTGTTACTTACTACTTCCGTTTTATTCCGCACTGTTAAAAATTGGTGAAACCTCTTACAGGCTAGTTAGAAGATGACCCTAAGCGTTTTGTCTTATCGATCTTAGCCAACACTGCGTACCTTGTAGCAAAAGATGCGTTGATAAAGGTGACGAACCAAATGCAGAAACATGCGTATAGACAAAGATTGGACTCTTACTTTACAGATTGATGGATCTCAGTCAGCTATTGGCGCAGTTTTGCAGAAGATCGTGAGCAGTCAAGTACAGCCTTTGTCTTTTATCATCCGCAAGCTTCAACAAGCGCAAACTCGCTACAGTGCTTTTGGTCGCGAGTTGCTGGCCAACTTTCTCACAATTTAACACAGTTTTCACCTGGGGGTAGGCCGGTGTTTTACTGTTCTAACAGATCTCAAACCACTTATTCTTTCAGCACCAAGCCCGATGGTTATTCTCATAGAAAACCTTGGCAGTTAGACTACATCTCATAGTTCAAAATAGACATACAGCGTATGTTGGGCGATAAAAACACACTTACCGACGTCCGATCCAGACCTATCTTAAGTTGCCTACACCAAAATGACGTCGTTGATGTGGAAAAAAAGCACGGAAACGAGAAAATGTCCCGGGTTTGCAACAGTGTTGCACTTCTTGTTCATTCAAACTTCGGGAGTTGCTTCTAACCAATTGTGACGGCTAAATCATATGTGATATCATGATAATCAGCCCCCGCTCATTTGCGCCAAAAGATTTCAGACGCTCTGTTTTCATTAGTTTTCTCCGTATGTCTCATTCCAGCATTCGTGCCACCGTCAAACTCGATTTTATAGCCGAATATGTATAGGGACATAAGAGACTAGCGAGAACCTGACTTAACCGCCAACGCAGCAGTGTCTAACGGCGTACCATCACGGCCGCCGACAAATTTGCTAACTCCAACGCATGGTATAGTCATGTCCATGCTGACACCGCCAAGCTGTTGCCGTGTTCAAGAGGCCATCAACATACCTCATGGTGCGTTGACCGCCTCACCAGATGGCTATTAGCGATATCTCTTCCTAAAAGAAACTCCGAAAGAGTTGCGCGAGCGTTTTTGGGCGGACGGATCTCAAACTATAGTGTTCTATCATATGTGGCTACTGAAAAGGGCACAAAGTGTCAATCAGCGTATTTTACAGAATGTAATCGATTAGTTAGACTCGATCACATCAAACCATGGCATACCATCCGCCGGCAAACAATTTGATAGAACGTTTCCATCGTCAGCTAGAGACCACCTTGAATGCTCAACTAGACTCGCAGCATTAGACGGATCATGTATTCCTCGTCGTGTTTGTAGTTCAATCGACAGTTGAAGAAGACAGTGGTTACAAGATCGCAGAATTAGTTTACAGTACGACAATCCGCCGTCATGGTGAAATGTTTTACAAGCCGAACGCTTGCCAAACTAAGTTAGACTCTGCCACCCCTGGCCTGTGCCTTCCAGATTAAACACTAAACAGAAACCAAAGCACGCAAGTTTAGACTACTGTTGTTTTGCTATCGCTCGGATCGATATAGTTGAGGCTTCTCTCCTAGCACCATGTTGTGTAACACTCCTTGCACTGTAAAGAATCACCAGTCTCTTTGTGAATGACTGCAATAGAACCCACAATACAGCGAGCATGCTAGCATGCGTTAGCTATCAATGCACTGATAGACTTAAAGTTGCCCATATGAGCGACATATGAGCGACATATGTCGCGCCCCATCCAAGTCATATTATGGCTATTGAGGTTTACACCACTCCAAATGGATCGCAGTTCAAGCAGCCTACTTGTTACGGAAAGCCTTCATCTTCCCATTCCAACACGAAATAACTAATTAATTTTGCTAGCTGGGCAATTAAAGATTTCCACTGTGATGCATGAAATGGCGTGAGCTTAAGGAAATCTGATGCATTTCTTATATCCACAATGAAGTTAACAATGAGATATTGACAGTACTTTATCGATGCTTCAAGTGACTGAAGAATATCACTTACCGTGGGTACATGACCATCATTTGAAGATGCCAAAGGACGTGTAAGCAAAGTTAATGTAAAGTTGTTGGTTTAAACAATTCATGCAATAACTTCTCGTTTTGTGACAACATAACATTGTTAGGTATCAAAACCGACGAAACATGAGATCCAATGAAGTAAGTGCTTCGACAAAAGTGTTAGTGGTGTGCGTGTTAAATGATAAACCATTTCACGACTTTCAGTGGCTTGCACGTATATCCGAGCCTTGATACCCAAGTCGCCGGATCCGGTAATTGTCTATTTTGGTGTCCTGTATGACTGTATTGATCACCTGGAGGGGTCACAAAAGTTACAAGGCGTGTAATGCGATCGTTTTCCGCTTCCCCTATATCCTGACAGTACCTAACGAGTGTAGTTTCACTGCAAGCCGCCAACCTCAGGGTTAGTATGTTGCTGTGCCTGAATGATGAATCCTGCTCCTTTTCAAAATTTCAAGCTATATTCTCTTGAATAAAAGTGCTTTAGCCATTGCCTTCGGGAACGCCTCCCAACCAGTCAGTCACCGGTTGAAATTTTCGGGGTCCACCGGAATTTCCGTTGGCACTTATCCTCTTTGATGGTCATCACGCGGTTGTGTCAAACCTCCACTCACGTCCAACTCTCTAACGCATTCACTTGCTCAATTGAAGTGTGCTTATTTTGCGGTAGGTAGATCATCAAGTCAAGTTTGCTCGCAGATACACCATATTTTCGTGGTGGATTCCCAATCGCGCCACCAAAAGGCTGGAAGGAAATTTCGGCGTCTGAACCAGGGAGTAACGAACTAACTTCGAGATAACAGCAGTGAATAGCTGATTCAACAATCTCCGAGGTAGGTGGGACTTTGCTAACATTTCGGAAGATCCCTAGGAAAGGAACTTCTGGTGGAAGGTCGTTCCAGTTATTAACACCCCTGCGTGAAAAGAACTTCTGCTGATGGGGGGTCGGATGTGAGAACTTGTTAACTCCTTGATGTGGCCTATTCGATTTTTGCTAGCCAGTGAGGCGAAGAATTGTTGTATGAGCCTTACAGTAGTGAAAAACGCCTCGGGGTCTACGAAACTACAGTGAGTAAAGATCAGGAACTTCAGGACTGGTGAAGGAATTGTCTCAAGCCAGCGATCATTTTATTGGCTACGTGATGGACTTGTTTATTGCTGG
Source organism: Paragonimus westermani (assembly GCA_008508345.1). Lineage (NCBI taxonomy): Eukaryota > Metazoa > Platyhelminthes > Trematoda > Plagiorchiida > Troglotrematidae > Paragonimus > Paragonimus westermani. The sequence continues at coordinate 91,668 of QNGE01000696.1, read as the reverse complement.
GCACAGCTTATTTCAAGCTGGTGTGCACGACTTGGTGAGCATACTCAAGCAGTAGTCCGACATATATTCCGCGAACAGTTTGAAAGATATTCCTGCCTGTTCGGGTGAAGGCTGATTTTATAATTCCACGGACTTCATCTCTTTCCAACGTCCATCTGATGGTGGTAAACAGTGTGTAAACTAGACGGCTGTCAGATCAACGGATCTTTTTCCAAGTCAATTGTGTTCCGCGAAGAGGTTCCTCGAGCCTCCTGCGGGCGACGTATGCGGATCCGATGATTCAGACTGAACGGAATAGAATAGCCACCGAATCCATAGAAGTTGTGAGCCACAATAAGGCATGACAACACGACATATAATGCTGAATCGCACACCTCAGTTGTTCATGAGGTTATAGTAGAACATTCGTACACGGAAAAGAGACAAACATTGTCAGTCATGTTCAGTTCAGAAGTCAATCTCTAAACGGGCGCGGGAATAACCGTAGTTCCGTGGTGGCCTAAATTCCGATCGTTCAGTCGATAATTTGGGCGTCTTGTGCCCTTCAGGAATAGCATGTACTCCAAAAGTATCATTTTCTGACGTCGCAACATAGTTATCAGTAACTGATTCACTAATGTTCGGAACAATAAAGTTTCCGTTGACCGACTGACCTGTAAAATTGAGCCAAACCTGGTTATCATGTTTTTGATGGCAAGAGAGAGCTTCCGAGTTAACGATAATGAGCATGCAATTTCGGTTAGATGAAGGACCTATCCCAGTAGCATGATGAAAACCACTGTGTTTGAAAAACGTGACTTCGGATAATTCAACATAATCAACACCAACACATAAAGAATGAGGTGGGAGAAGGATTGCAGAACCCTCTCCACTTGCAAACTGACAAGTTTCTGTGTTGCATGAGAAAGTGATTGATTCCTGGATCAGGTGCTCCAGTTAATTGTCGTGGTAAAGAAGCAGCGGCAGACTTCAGCGTGCGTGCAAAATTTTCTGCAAATCTATTGGAGTGTAGGCGTCGAGTGGCGGTTAATAATTTTTTACATCCAAATTCTTTAATCCAGTTTTCTAAAGGCACTGTCGTTGTCCAACGCACTTTTTATAACTTATCTGCAGACAACTTTACTCAAAGCTCTTTGTGTAAAGTGTCCGCTCGGTGACGTATTCAGAAAAACTCCCGACCATTTGGGAGTAAGCATCATTATTCACTAAGGCATAGAAAAGAATCGCAGTAGACGGCACAAACTACCTGGAATTTTCCAAAAGTAACAGACCCTGGAATCAATCGTGATCGTCTATTCTGTATTCTGTGTACACATTTAATGCAACTGTCGGCGGTAGGTTCAATATCTGCCCTTATCCTGGACTCCAGCAAGGTATGCATGCAAGTGACTTCAGCTTTTTGGCTCCCGAAATGAAAGTGTGGAAGAAAAGCAAACCTCTGAGTAGTTGGTACTACAATACAGTCATCAGAACACAATAATTCAGCCGGAGTGATTGGCGAAATGTCACGGCATCTGTAATGTGTAAGGGGTTGTGGCCACATACGTGTTCGGCCACGCTTAAAGACAGAGCTAGTGGGACCAAAGTGTTTACGATTATCACACACGAATGCATCCTTTCTACGGGTAGTTGTTCGGCCAAAAACAGTCGGAGTCTTTAGAATCTGTGTCGGACGATAGAATTCTGGATGGGCGATCCACGTGAGGAATGTTTTTCGCACTAGAATGAATAAACGCGCGATTGCAAGATCAAAGAACAATGATCTAACGTTGCATCGTGACAGAAAGTCGTGGCTTTGGACAGAAACCGACGCTTCACAGTAAAAGCGTGGCTGACTGGGCCAAGTTGGCAAGTAGTAGGCTAAGCGTCGGCCTGTCGTTTCTATTGCACCGACTTACCGAATATTAGAAATTTCGGTAAATGGAAAGTTTCTGTGATGAATAAATTGAAGGTGGTATTTGTCATTGCAACGAGCATATCTGATTCGTGGACAGGTTTTGATTTAAGCATGACTTTTATCCGTGCAGGCTGGAAGATAGCTCTGTAGAATTTGTTTATCAAATGTCTTACAAAAACGACGTTAATCAAACTGCGCGCCCATCAACGTGTCCTTTCTTCCTCCCACTTTCAGATTTCTTGACGGCCATGTACGAGGGCCGGACACAGGAGGCGTCAACGGAATGGCCCAATAAATAATTGTCAGATGCTCGTTTCTGCCCACTTGTACATTGTACACACCATCAAGTAATCATGTTCCCGTCTCTCAGGCGCTGTGGAATAAATGTTTCTTACGAATTTGTGTGTTGCATTGGGCGGTTGAAAACACGACCTTCAACTCCTCAGTTCTGATAATCTCTCTTACTCTCCCTATTAGTGCGTAGGCCTCCAGCCCCCTGCACTATGAGTTACTATTGATCAGGTGTGTCCTTCGTTTATGAAATATTACACGTGCATCTGGACTGGTTACTTTTCGAGTTATTCCCTATGTGGTGTATCGTGGCTAATTGTAACTGAGAGCGAGCCATATCACCTTGTTTTTGGGCGAACTATAACACACCTTCATTATTACAACGAACTGCTGGGGATTGTGATTTCCATCTGGGATGTTCTCGTTGTGTTAGACAATAGTTTGGTTATCGATTTTTTGTTGTACACATTCCCTGTCAATGCACGTTGAGTTCCACGCAAACGTAATACGGTCGTACTAGTATCTGTCGCCGAATACGCAGGAAACATATAACAGTTGGCATCAGTATCGCTTCTATTCCCTCCGGTACTAACTAACTAAGCAAAACCTAGTTATCCTCGTTTCTTGTTTCATTTCAACTTGTAGATGATGAAGTCGACCAAGTGATTGAGGACATGTTGTGTTCGGTTTTACCTGTTCAAACAGTGCGTGATCTACAGGTTTCGTGTGGGTTTGGTGAACAGCATACCATTCAGTTTTCACAGTGAATACTACTGTAGCAGCTTGATTGATCCCGCACGAATTGAAATTGTTCTCTACTTAAACGAATTCTCTCACGGTCGTTGGACTGAAGCTGCTTACCATAGTAATGAAGCCACTTGTTCCCGAGATGCCTTTAGACCCGGGAGCTATACGCAGTTCTCTGGGTGCGCGCTCCAATCACACATTTCTCTGGGGTTTGTATATGCATACTGGACTCCGCAACTGGCTATGAAATTAACACTGGAGGCACCAAAAGTGACGGTGACTCGTTGGCTTCACAAGTTAGCATCGATGGGCCGCCTCTTCTTGCAGAGCCCTATCTTTTATAAGTCTTGTCGTCTCATGTTATCTCTTCACATTTTGACAAATTTTCACACAGAACAATGACGTGGACTGGACGTTTGTCAGAATCAGAGCTTCAGTTTATGTGCCACGTAGTGGGATATAATGTGCTTTTCGTGAGGTTTCGTTTTTGACGCAGTGAAGCTCTGTCTTTTGTAAGCCTCGCAGATTCATGTTATCACTTCACACACTGACGACCGTTAACACGGAAACGCCACATTGTTAAAGTGTAGTGTTAATAATAAGTAGTGTAGCAGATTTGTGATTTTAGACGAGACCCAATTGTGAAAAGTCAGAGCTTCGGCTGGATTCGAACCAGCGACAGACAGAGCATGCCTCAACGCGGCAAGCGCTTTACCAATTGAGCTACAAAGCCACACGAGGAGCTGAGAAATTTCACCTTTGTACTCCTTAAATTTTGGTGGATTTATTGTCTTTCCACTGTGTGCACTCTCCACCACTCATTTTTTGTGATGTGTCTGTCGGAAGTTTCCATATTCAGTTTGCGTTTCCCCTATAGTTTCAGAAAATGCAATCAACCGGGCTGAGAGGGCCTAAGAGCTAACGCATTAAGCCGGCATGGAGTGATTGCCGCTTGCCGGTACACCATGAACCTTGATGTGTCATTGCGTAACTGTCGGGGATGTCCATATTATGCTTCTTTTTTTTATCGTAACACTCAGTTTTGCGGTTAACATCGACGTCTTCATTTGTCGCGCAGATAAACACTTTACGGTAATACAACGGCTTTCGCGTTGATATGCAGATTTGTTAGAGGCGTCCCCCAATACCCTGTATGCCATCCACAAAAGATCATTTGAAAACGTTCGGGCTGAAAGTTTCAGAACAATATTGGTGGCGTTAAATCAGCTAAGAATTTTCGGCCAAATTAGATAACTCGCTGAGAAACATTAGAGAAGAGAGGAGTTAGCAAACCCTACCGAATACTATCAGCAGTCCGTCAGTCTTGGCTCATGTGAGATTTTAACCCACGTAGTAGATGAGGCAAATAACCAAGAATTTGACAAAAGTGCTGCTGCCGTGCATTTTGGCGGGCTGGCGTGCATAGCACTCTGGCTAACTCGAAATTAACTCTGGTCTACTTCACAACCACTCCGGATAAAGTTGGACAGATTTTGGATTCCGTTACTTGCCTACCCCGATCTCACTTTTCAGCTCTTGTCAGATATGGCATTCTATGGGTAACGCTTCCAATGAATAAGGAGCATTTTGAGATAGAACAGCGAGAAAGAATAGAGTTCTTTATTTACTGATCGTAAGTTGTAGTTAGCATTTACCGCCAAACGATATGAACGTTTGGGCTTGCATACCGAGAGAATACGGCCGTTTTTTGTCCCAGCCGAAGCACTTTGTTTAGTCTTTGCGGTCAAGAATACCAAGAGTGGTTGCGCCTACAAAATGAACTATTTCCAAATTGTTGTTTTATCTTTACCTTTGGATGACAGAATGAATGGTGTTGGAGCACAAAAATCGAAGCGATGTTTGAGGTTGTGACCTTGGTCCAACCTTAGACTGTTGCCTCCGCAGTACTTATGCAGGAGAGCTTTAGTGGTCGTCTTGGATTTTCTCACATCCTGGTGAAGTTCTCTTACGCTACGAATGGTCTGGAACTCTTATAGTGATTCAGAAAAGCCTACTGTTTTAACTCTGGCGATCAGTCGACCACGTAGCTGGTTTATCCAATGAAACCATATTCACATTCAGCTGTGTTTGCAGTTACAAGACCGAATTACGTACAGGCTGAGATTTTGATCAAATTGGCATAATGGATACGACGTTTCCCCTCAACTTTTGCAGTAATTACTAGTTTGAAATGCTACAGAAGTATTCTATTAAATGCGGGGTGGGAAATATTGCTTGGTGAACCTGTAAATGCAAAATTTTCGAACAAACGAAGGCATCCTTGCCAAGGAAAGGTAGCGAGGAATCAACCCCGTTCCTTCCATTCAAATCGTGGCTCATGGGAACTCAATCAACCAATCAACCCTGCACTTCATGAACTAGTGAATTATCTAGTGATTGATTCATATCAGCAGTCATCGGAAATAGTTTTGGAGGATGATGCCAACATGTGGTGATTGCCACTAAAGACTGAACGTAGGAATCGTAAACCACAAGTCGATACGGCAGTACCACGTTTACCGTTGAACTGTGTATAGCAACCCTACTTGAAGTTAGAACAACAAGTCATATCAGTCGGGTTTATCGCAGTGCACATTTGCATCTACTCAGAGGGAGACCACTGTTATCTGGATAGCACTTAGTAATTACAAGATCACTCTGTTATTCACTGAGTTCGAAGCGATTTTTATGGTGTCACCAAAAGGTAGAGCGTTGCTGGAAGTAAGGTGAGGGGGGTCATTGATGTAAACCTGAATAACCGGAACGTGCACGAAGGTGGTCCATCATGGAATCTTCCATTGGATACCACAAGCTTTCGGTTTATAACCGAGAGGGTCACAGTCGAACGCTTTAAAAATCTCAAAGACAACAGCTCTTGGAATGTGGCCGCTGCGCTTAGCCCCTCTCAAGCTACCCGTGAAGAACAACACTTTGGTTGCGCATGATCTGTCGGGAATAGAGCCACGTTGAGCGGGAGAAAAGAGGTTATTATGGAAGAAACGGTTCGATGATGGCGATTTGAGATAAGCGCTTAATAAACTTGCATGGGATGCTAGTGGGGCAAATCGGTCGTCAGCTTGAAGGAGAGTATCGGTCGTCTGTCTCACATATAAATGTGTCAGTGGCCTCTTTTCGTGCCTCAGGAAGAGTGTCATTCGTAAGTGTCTCTTTAAACTATTTACGGTAGGTCTCCATCAAACGGAAGGCCGTCTCCCGGAGGATGTTGGAGTAGACGGAGGCTAGCACATAGAAGCCAGACCAGTTACTAGAGGGGTGTTACAAGGAAGTGTTCTGGGACCGTCACTTTTTCTCATATATATAAACGATATATGTCAAGTTATCAAGCATGGCAAACTATTCCTATTCGCTGATGGTATCAAACTTGTTCACGGATTTCCTCCTGGCGATCTAATTCCATGTTTAGAAAATATACGGAAGGACCTCACGTCATTAGAGATTTGGTGTCAAATTTGGCTGATGAAAGTTTCAGCCAATAAATCTACTATCGCTGTGCGTGGTTGTCATGTACCAGATGGCTCTATAAAGCTGGACGGTCACAGCATACCAACAGCCAACTCAGTACGTGACCTGGGTTTACGCTACTCAAACTCATTCAACTTCGCACAACATATATCGTTCCTAGTCGCTAAAACAGGAAGGACGATAAGTTAACTTAAACACTCATTCTTCCTACCTGCTGCACGATTACACCTCTATAAACTGTGTACGACCCCAGTTTGAGTACTGCAGGTTCATACATGGCCACCTGCGCAAGTCTGATAGGCTAACTCTGGAAAGCCTCCAACGTGCATTCATAAAAAGCATATTGGGTTATCCATCTTCTCTGAGCTACAGAGACCGCTGCCGGACGCTTGCACTTGATCCTCTCTGGTTGAGGCGACTCAAGCTTAACCTTTCACTCATGTATAATCTGGTCTATAGCACTGAATTCACTGTCAACTTCTCGACTAGCTTACAACACAGGCCGAAGTATAACCTAAGAAACAAGGATTTAATCTTGGCGGCTTTTAAATCCCGGAAAAACTGCGTTCAAATTTTTTCCTAGTAAAATATTCCTACATTTGGAACGAACTCCCATATGCAATTAGATCCAATTCAAACGAAACTTGGAAACTTTCTTAACAATGATGAACTTCATGTCCATTTTCAACTTATACTTGTCTGGGGACGTTATCTTTGAAAACGGACCTAATAACATATGATGAAAAACCCCCTGTTTTGCGTGATGTTTTTCAACTTCTCCTTCAGTACACCCTCTCCATCGTCCAACCACCCTTTTTTGGCACGACCCTGAGCATTAGGCCAGTGATCATCTTGTGGAGTCCCAATTGATGTAATAAATCACTTATTTTATCGAATTGTGCAGACCCCGAGCACTGTCTTCTCAGAAGTATGTAGCTGGAAGTTTTCCCCCATAAACTTGAATATTCCCTCCATATAATGTCTTTTTTGTCTGTTTTGTTGCTCTATTCACATAGCCGACTCGTTGTACAATTTTCAAATTCGGTTTTCAGATGTGTATACGCTTAAAAATATGTAGGTTGAACACGCTCTTCTGAGCGCGTTTCTCACAAATGCGTCGAGAAATATACCACTGATATTATTAGTAGTAGTAGTTATTGAATCGTTCGCTAACGATTCAAGTCAACACCGAGTTATGCGTAATCTGTTGATCCAGTAAATGCCTCTCAATATTCAACGACAGAGATAATCTATCCTCGAAACGGTTAACGAGAAGGCGCTCGTAATAACTGGATTTAACACGGTACTAATTGAAGCAATGTACAAAAAAACTGTCTCTCACCTCGAATGTGAAAATCCTCAGAAATCAAAGAAAGTGCCCGAACAACAAATTAACAACCAGGCACCGATCAACAATGGTGGACGATAAAATGGGTTGAGCTCACTCAAACAAACGGTCATTGGTTTGGTCAGAGCAAAACGACTGTTCATGCATCGAGAAACGACGGGAATCATAAGTTACTCAAGGAAAAATATGGAAGAAAAATGTATAATTCCGGTATTTGGAAGTTTACAGGGCTCGGACTAAATAGGGGTAAGGGAAACGGTCAAGGTAGGTTGTGTAAGAACAAGGAGGAATAATGTATCTCATTTAGGGAAGAGAGTAGAGCGTAGGGCCACCTTTCAACATCGAGAAAACCTCAGCAATGTTAAAATAACGCCACAAAACTTGACAAAATCAACAGTAGATGCTAGGTGATCGGCAGCGGAAGAATTGGATACCAGTTCGGCAGGGCCATACTGTAAACCGCTGACTGATACTCGCTGATCGCTTCGGCCACCATTTTGGAGTTGGAAAAGAAAATCTAGTAGCCGTAGAAAATGTGCATGCACATGAGAAGAGCTACCTAATTTGCGCCGGCTACCATTAGAATTTTTGTTTGTGCCTGTAATGTTTTGACGGGTTTCCGGTAGGTGACGTGTTGCCTAGCATGTTGTGTTCACTTTTACTCAAAAACTGTAATGGACGAGGTCATTGTTCGAGGCGATGGTCCTTATGAAACACAACCAACATGATGACGTTGGTTGTGCTGATGTGTGAAAGGAGAGCCTCATGAGACAAAGTCTTTCGCTACGCTGCATGAAAGCGAACTGCATACAACACCGACAAAATCCGTGTCGTGACTATGAAGCTAAAGCTTCAGTTAGTCTGCGTTGAATATTTCTGGGCGCCGAAAGCTTCTGTCTTCGACGCACAGCAAAAATTTCCATGCAGCGGTGGTGGGACTGTGATCAGTACAGTGACTACACAGGAACACGCTGTCTATCACAGAAAGTCAGGTCTCACCAAAAGCAAAAATGTGAGAGCAAGTTTCGTACATCACTTGCAAGATTTCTGGTAAATCATTTACTAACGTCGGACAGTCGGTCCGCCTGTGCCTGAGAGTTACTTCATCATTCGGCTGCACAGAAAAAGAGAGAGGAGCTTGGAGGAAGAGCTTGAGAAGGAAGTCTCTGTAAAGACGAGGACTTGTTGATAGCGACCGAGTGTTGCACGCCTTCTGGGACATCGGCAGGTACTTCACCACGGCTTCAGTGTGAGCGGGCTTCTTCGTAGAGCGCTTCGTATACGAACGTGACCAAATTCAACGAGTCAATCAACAGCGAGACAATATCGTGTAATTGAAACCAAGGGTGCAGATAAACATGTGTGCGGTTATATGAATTAAGGATGAAGTGATTACATGAAGAAAAGGCTTCACAAGTAAACGATACCAAGCCGCCACGTGCCATTCGAATCCAGGGTCGATAATAATTAAAAACAAATAATCGCGTGTAGCGCAGTTACTAACTTCCATCATACACATGCCTGGCATCACCCAGTCATCACTGGTATCATCTTCAGCATCAAACTTTCTGAGAACCCCCCCGAGTTAGCTCGCACTCTTCTGTGTGTGCGCACACATACCCGGGCCATTAGGATTGCGGTTTAATCTGGCCCAGATCCCAACTATATGTGTAGATGTGCAAAGTACACGTTGCCTCCTGTTCACTTTATGCATTGCTTCCATGTATATGAACATCCCACACCACAAACTTTGGTGCATATCACTTACCTGGTAAACCATTACGTATAGTGAACTTGGGTATCCCGTTCACCTGCCCATAGTCAGTCGAGAGCAACTACGATCGCCCACGCAGATACACATCACTGGTTACATCCTTTTCACTCCTCCATTTTCGATGTGTAGCAGGGAACAGCGCGTTCGTAGCATCTTCACGTATTTCCAAAGCTCACGCTGCAACAATGTTTTTGAATGTATTAGTTTGAAATGTTTTCCAGCGTACTGGTAACACCTGTTTTCAGTAATTCATCTTCTTCAGTTTATACCAACCGGGCCTGATTCAGGTAAATGAACTCAGCAAATGACATGACATTCCCACTGGTCCGGTCTTGACACGGCTCAGGAGGACTACCAATTTTGAACACGAAAGATGGGCGCCGAGCATCAAAAGTACTTCTCATGGAACAACTTGAGCGACACCCTAACTAGTTCAGATGCGAATATCCTCGAAAAGTTGTTGAGGATATCCATAAATCAATAACATCCTTGTCGCGTAGAGCGTAATTTTGGAAAGTGGGTTGCGGACTGATTCCCTCTGATCGACCTCTCTACACTCTTCACTTTGGATCCTTGCATTAAGGGTCGTCTGTTTTTATTTAAACTTATATAGCTTTAGCTGTGACATACCGATCACTTACACCAGGGCGCATCCCGTACGATTTAATATTCTGTTCTGGTGATCACCATCGCATGCTGGTCCGTCGTCCCAGCGCAGAAATCACAGAAATAACGATGTTCCTTTCTCAGCGCTTATGTGAGAAACACTCTGAGACACGCGCGAGTGCTGCCGATAATTACAGGCAACACAAAACGACAAATAAATTAATGGTGCCACAAAGGTGGGATCGGATATTAAAAAGGGAGATATCAGAAGCAAAACGGTTGTAGTGTAGTGAGGATAGACGGTCACACCATACTACTCACACCACTATTCAGTAGCAGCATGGATCGAGATGAACGCGGATCGAGATAATCGCGTGATAAATACGGCAGAGATACGGGATGGATCGTTGGAGGGCAGAATGACATATAA
>QNGE01000696.1:3459-75637 GCA_008508345.1 Paragonimus westermani | reverse complement strand
TGGTGTCTAGAGCGACTGGAGTATCCTCAGAAGAGTATGGTGTGCAAATGAGTGTTTCCGTTTCTTGTCGTGCTCAGACGCTTAAGTAGTGTGTTGGTTTCTCCAATAAAGTAACCTTTGTGTCATCCGCCTCCTGGGTTCAAAACAGTAGTCTGCGAAACCCCGACGCACGCAGTAAGGAAAAATGGCTTGTTTGCTTCATAGGTCCAGCCCAAAAAAGTGGTGTTTCATCAATCTACTGTTCACAAAGCTGTGTGTTTAACGATTTTTCAAATAGTTCAAGGTCATTCCGGAAAGAAGGTTTTGTAAAGCGCAACCGAAACCAACGAGCGCACACGGATTGAAGTTGAGTTGTGTAACGGAGCGTGCTGCTGTGTTGTCAGTGCCGTTTTAGCTTTCGATTGTGTAAGTCGTGCGTATGGCTTACTGGGCCTTTGGCTCATGCTTGTTTGTATTTTTCCTCTTTCCAGGACTGTTGTTCGAACCCCTACTTCGGGAGAACGCTGTTCCCTGGTGCCTCCATATTGCTCCAGATTCTTGTCACAAGTGCGACGGACAGTCTGAGCGGAATTGGCTGGCCTGCATGTTACAGTTTGGACGCATGTTCAAGAGGTTTCGCCATTACGTGATACATATTCAGCGTTGAAAAAATGTTGAAAGAAGTCGGCTTTGGCGAGAGAGGGACGGTAAATTCCAAAATCCGGAGATCGATTTAGCAGGCCCAACGCAGGACTTGGGTATATCTTCGGCTGCCACTGGAATTTGGTGACAGGTGCGGACTAAACCAATTTTGCTGAAGTTGTTTTTGCCGACACAACACGTCGTCAGGTCATGCATGTGCAGAATGCTATGTTTTTCGGGGACTGCAACTCTATTGAGGCCACGGTAACAACTGCAAACACGCCATTCCCCTGAGGTTTTGGGACCTAAATGCAAGGGTGAGCTCGAATAACTATCGGAAGGGCGAATGATCCTGAGCTGCAGCGTTTGTCCGAACTCTGTCCTAGCGAGCTGAAGCTTCTCAGGAGCCAATCTGCGGGACCTACCTGATGGAAGCGGGCCCTTGATTCTGATGTGATGTGTGACATTGGGGGTCACAGAAGGCACACCGTTTGGTACATGTGCTAATTGTGAGAGCCGTTGAAAAAGTCCTGCAAACGACGGCGGAGCAGCCGGTGTTGCGTAAAGAGGACTGATGGCTGCAACAGTCGTGCGATTGCCGTCTGTACTCATGTATGTAACAGTTCCCATCAGTTTCAGGCGTGGGGTATCGACTTACAGGTCGAAATGCCGGAGGAAATCGACGCCGATGATGGCGAAAGAAACGGCAGCAACGACAAAAATCCAACGGAAGTTCCGTCGGAGACCCAGACCTGACTTCAGCAATCGGTGACCAAAAGTCCGGGCAACAGTGCCATTGGCGCCAAGAAGATGAGGAGCACCTGACTGCTCCGCCTCGGAGGGCCTTGTGGGACTTCGCCAACCTACATTTGTGTCCATCAGGAATGCGGTCCCTGTGGGGAGATCTCTATCGAACGCAAGGCGACTGGGGGCGGGTGCACTGACAGCGTCAGTCGCCATTACACGTCGGCGATCCTGTTTCCCAAAGGCGGAGGGGAGAAAGAGCAATACTTTGTACATTTAATGGTCCAGGCACCGTGCCCTCCATGATACCAGTAGGTGACCTTACGGGGTTACGAGTAACGTCGACGCGGTGAGCTATTGATATGATGACGTCTTGAAGACCGATTACGCCAACAGCCAGTCGTCACATCTCTTAAGCCCCTTCGCAAAATGATTATTTTTGTCAATAAGGCCTCGACCTCTGTGAGATCGGTTGAGTGTAGCACTATAGGCAGTTCCGCGGCTGCTGTGGTAGGGATGGCAGTTACTGTGAAATCATTGGAATTGTGCAGAAATAACTGGAAACTCTCAACTGCTTGGCCGGAGATCTCGGCAGCTTTTAGCGACACTCTTTTTTGCCACGTTTCTAACCACCTAGCTATTTATTGGCATTTTCCGCATTATTCATATACTTTAATCGCATGTTCGCACTCGTTCGTTCATTCCACTGTCCAGGGCCCAAACATGAAGAGCTTCCAGTCGCTTGCTAGCTGGTTGGTTGTGCTCTACATTCTGTTTTGCATCGCTTACAGCTGATTTTTTCAGTGTACTTGCAATAACTGTCGTTGTGCACTATTCGATTTTCTGGTTGAAGTATTGTTCAGAATAAGCACGGTTATAACTTCAGAAACGTTCTGGCTTTCCACAAGTTTCTAACAGCGGTTGCTAGCCGACTATAGATACACTAGCTTGCGCTTTCTCCGGCAACATCTGCATCCATAGATCTCGTAGCAATGACTCGCCCATGTGGGATCCACGAAGAAGTTGCTGCATTTCACGATGCAATGTAGAGGAGGGCTTGTCACCCGGCTGTATTCTAAAGGCTAGCGAGTCTTATCTGAAGACGTCACGCACTTGATTGTGATCTCATCAGGGTGTCGTAGGGATATTCCACAGGCTCAGGATGGAAGACGTCACGCAGTCGCACTGTGACTTCCTTCGGAAACCTAGAGAATAACTGACTAAACTTAACTCGATCAAACGGAATTCAGTTGTTCATTAACTCGGCCTCAAGATGAACAGGCCGCAGTAACGGGTCCATTTCCAGCAACGGAGGAACTGTTAGGATAACTGCGCCGACAGTATGCGAATCTAATAGCTTGATCTCATTGCGAGAGATGGTAAACACTCGACGGCTTGTGATATAAAAAAATAGAAGAGTGCAACTAGATGAAAGAATTCAACCAGACCAGATGTTTCAAAAATGTGACAATGCGGTCAGTATAAAGTTAATGCACTGCCGTCGAAAAAAGCGTCACAAGGAACCTACTCACTAGATAGCCTGAAACGAGAATACACCGAAACGCCAAATAGAAATAACGTGCCAAATTTCAGTGATAATACACTTGTCGGGCTCACCAGTTTGTGGGTGACCCTCCCACAATCTTCCACCCCAAGTTCGGTAATTTACCCAATAACAATAATTCAGATGACGACAAACAGCGCAGTCCTATGTACGTTTTCACGACCGAGGAAAAAGTAATTGTACAGCCAGCAAACGTCTTACATTTAGCGCAGGGAACGGAAAAGTGAGGAATTTCCACACGAGCGAAAATAGGGTATTCAATTAGGTTGAACAAACAAGCCTTGCCAGAGAGTGTTAAATTTTATGACAAATTACCAACAACGCTAATCCATCCTGAGAGGTCGCTACACTGTCGCCTCGTTTTGAACGTTGGCACGTTGCCTACATACGATGTTAGCTGATCAATGGAATATCTGTTTGGAACTGCCTGCCAATCAAATCACACTCTTAAACTGTGACGGCTGCCTCGAGTTGACTACACCGCACCATGCGTTACTCCGGTACTCACACAGCACGTCTTCCAGCGCCTGTGCGGACTTTGTTGGCATGACTAAGGCGCTCGACTCAGTCTCGAAGAACTTCGTTATCATAACAGCACAGTCTCTTGATGCCCCTTCACGTTTCACACACTACATTACTGATTCCCATTAGAAGGCCATCGTCACGACTGGGGACCTCAACCTCCTGTCTCAGTGCAATGTTCGCTAAGGTGACCCACTGTTGTATTTGCTGTTCAGCACGGTGGTGCATGAAAAGTTGGTTCTACCTCGATCGGCCCATGGCTACCAGTTCCACGACAAATTGGGCAGCGGTTTCACATATACTGAAGATCTGATCCTCCTGGTCGAGAATCCCATTTGTCTCTCTGCGAAGCTTGCAGCTGCTGCTGGTGTTCTGGATTTATCCTGACCGAAGATCAATACACGTAAGAATAAACTCATAGTCATCCGTGACGACCATAAGCACAACGCACCAAATATAGCTAACGAGTCTATTGCTTTTGGCCGGAACAATGTCCACTACCTAAGCGTCTGGGACACATTGGCCTATACACGTATCCTTTTCAACTGGAAGGGTGAAGAATGCCAGATAAAACAACCTAAACGCCCTTGATTTTATAGCAGCGCCCCTATCTTCTGAGACTTCATCGAACCCCGGAGCTAAATCACTCACTAGTTCTAGCCGAGTCCACCGAAACAAGCCCAAAGCTATGGACTACGCAATCTGCTAGTTTAGTCAGCAGTGGCTTCGCCTTCCAAAAGACACATCAGAAGCTATATCCACACCTAGAGTCGGTTGGGCGTTCTGAGCATTCCGAGTTTGTCCACTGTCGTTCATGTCTCTCACAAGTGGGGAGAATACCCTCCAGTCAGTGTCCACTTTTGAGGAATGTGATCAAAGATTACTTGGTTGGCCGTATCCCGAAGGACGTCAATGTCTCGGTACGAGTTCAGGGTATTGTAGTGACCAACAAGAGGGGAGTCTGTGTGGCGTGACGGATAATATTGGCCATATGCTAGATGGCCGTGGTCCTCAGAAAGCTTCTTGTTCTCCGCTCTCTTATCGTTGGCCGTTGAATCCGGACCGCATTTTTCCCGGGATCCATATTAGCGGTATTCTCCGGACTACGGCCAAAAATGCGTGAAGTGATCGAAGTGACACCCCAGTTCTCTGTCGTGGTAACTGCGGTCAACCAGAAAGCTTCACTTGTAGTCTCTAATCGTGTTAAATTATCCACGATGTACGTTGCGCCCGGCACAACCTCATGGCCAAGGATCTGAAAAGAAGGCCGGGTAATGTGAGCTACGGTGTTTCTGAGGTGTTACAAGTACTGATGGCAAATTAACCCACTAAACCCGATTGTACTGCTGTTGGTGACGGCGCTGTTGTGGTACTAAACATCACTCTGGTGGGCAAATGCTGAAACCAAGTTGCACGTGTAGCGACCTCTCAGGATGGATTAGCGTTGTTGGTAATTTGTCATCAAATTTAACACTCTCTGGCAAGGCTTGTTTGTTCAACCTAATTGAATACCCTATTTTCGCTCGTGTGGAAATTCCTCACTTTTCCGTTCCCTGCGCTAAATGTAAGACGTTTGCTGGCTGTACAATTACTTTTTCCTCGGTCGTGAAAACGTACATAGGACTGCGCTGTTTGTCGTCATCTGAATTATTGTTATTGGGTAAATTACCGAACTTGGGGTGGAAGATTGTGGGAGGGTCACCCACACATGGACGGAGGAGGTTGTGAAGCTCGAGATCAACTCCTACAATGCCGTGTAGCGGCCTGGAAATTCCACTGGACTGCCTGTGGTATGGTGTGTAAAATAGTTCCAAAACTCATAGTTGCATAGTGTACCTGGGCTATTCAGAAAGCTCGCATGCTGCATGCTGTCCGATTGTTTCTCTGCATGTCACGTGTCACAATTGTCACATTCTTCCGGTGTACTCGCTCGTCGACGGTCGGTCTCTGGTCTCTCTAGCTATTTCGCGCGTCGGGGTCTTTTATAGCGCTACCAGGGACCACCTGTACATTTCGTCGAGTAAAGATTTGGTCTCTCTCCTCAACGGCCTTTTGCTTTTCGCGTTTGATAATCGCTTTGAATAGTCAGGGTGTAATTGCCACTCTAAGTGCTCAAGTTGTCACCCTAACTATACACCTTCAGGTCGTAGCGACGCAGCGTTCGATGTCACGTTCGACTACCTACATTTGACAACACAGTAGCCACGCAGGATCACGTGATTCTCGTCAGCCGCCACCAAACGCTAATCCGGATCACTGCTGGTATCACCAGCAATTTGGCATCAAAGCTCGACGACGTCAACAGCCTTGTACCTTTGGTCCATTCGGCAAACAGGGCAGCCAAATCCACATGGTTAACGACGTGACCCGCCCGCCTGATCGTCTCTTCTTTCTAAAAGATTACTAGTAGGGGATTCGCTATCTTATCGACACAGGTGCCGAGGTCAGTGTGATCCCATCTGAGGCCCATGACTTAAACAGACCACACATTTCAAATCTTTGCGCGGCCAACGGAAGCACTATAAAAGTATTTGGTCAGCGCTCTCGCACACTTAATTGAGGTCTCCGAAGGCCTTTCCGCTGGATCTTCACGGTCGCTGACGTTCAAGTGGCGACTATCGACATCGACTTTCTCGAGCACTTCGAACTTTTGGTAGATTCCAGACGGCACCGTCTAGTCGATCAAACGACAAAGCTTGCGGTTACAAGGATGTTGACCGATAAGGTATCAATCAGTCCCGTATATCAAGACTTTACGAAACTAAACTCCTTTAGTTTTCTAATCGATAAGTATCCGACTGCTTTTCGACAGTCTTTATCTCTGTCTACCGTCAGATATTCCACGAGGCACCACATAGTCACGACAGGCCCGCCGGTGTTTGCCAAAGCTCGCAGGTTGACACCAGACAAGCTTAAGATAGCCCGCGCTGAGTTTGAGCGCATGCTCGAGCTCGGAATCATTCGCCCGTCCAGTAGCCCTTGGGCCTCTCCACTCCACATGGTCCCTAAAGCGTCGGGCGATTGGCGGCCGTGTGGAGAGTATTGTTCGCTTAACAATGCCACAGTACCCGACAGGTACCCGATTCCGCACAAACAGGACATCACGGATCGCCCTCATGGTACTCGTATTTTCTCAAAAGGTGATCTGGTGAGCGCATACCACCCGGTTGCTGAGGAGGATGTCGCCAAGGCAGCCGTCATCACACCATTCGGTTTATTCGAATTTCTACGTATGCCGTTTGGTTTGCGAAACGCTGCACAGAGGTTTCAACGTTTTATTGACGAAGTCACAAGGGGTCTGGAGTTTGTCCACCCTCACATCGGCGACCTATTAGTTGCAAGTGCTTCTGAAGAAGAACACCAGATTCATCTGCGACAGCTGTTCGACAGATTAGCAACTTTTGTCAAAACGATTGACGCGAAGAAGTGTGTTTTTGGCCAGCCAGCATTAGAGTTTTCAGGGCACCGCGTCGACCAGCACGGTATTTGACCGTTAACCGATAAGGTAGGAGTAATCCGCGATTTTTCCCGTCCTACCACCCTCGCTGCTATTCGTCGATTTAACGGGATGGCCAACTACTATAGGCGGTCTATTCCACATTGCGCTCAGCTTATGCAGCCTTTAACCGATTTACTCCGCGGCCATGTTGACGGAGTCGCAGAGTTATCAGCGACAGCCGTCGAATCTTTCGATGGGATCAAGGATGCATTAGCCATCGCCGTTATGTTCCACCACTTCAACTCAGCCGCGGAAATAAGTGTAGCTGCTGACTCGTCAGACACCGCAGTCGGCGCCGTACTTCAACAGTTCGTCGATGGACTCTGGAAATCGCTCGCTTTCTTTTCCAGACGTTTACTTCCGGCTGAAACTAGGTATAGCACGTTTGGTCGTGAATTGTTAGCAATTTAATCCGTCGTTTGTCACTTCCGACATGCCCTCGAGGGAAACCAGTTTGTAACTTTCACTGACCACGAACCGTTGGTTTTGCTTTCCGCAGTAGGTCTGAGAGATATTCGCCCCGCGAAGTTCGCCATCTGGACTTCGTATCCCAGTTTACGTTTGATGTACGCCACGTTGCTGGCAGCGATAACGTTGTGGCTGACGCTTTATCCCGAGTGTCGGCACTAGTTGGTCACGACTCAATCGACTTAAACGCTATGGACAACGCACAACGTTCGGAAAATGATTTCCGCGCCTCCTGCCAACAATGAGCTCTACGGCTGACTGATCAACTTTTGCCGGCGTCTGCAGACACTGTCCTTTGCGATACCTCTACTGGACATCCACGTCCAGTAGTTCCTACTCTTTTCCGACGACGCGTGTTCGACACGCTACACAACATATCCTATCCTGGCATCCAGACCACGGCCAAGCTCATTTCCGATAGGTGCGTCTGGCCTGGTATGCAGACATACTGCTGTCAACCTCGTACAAGTAACCACGTTTATATTTTCGTGATCTAGTCTGAGCTAGACTCGATTTCATTCATTGCGTACGCTACCGTAAGGGCTATCTCACAGGTTACCATGTTGCGCAGTAACTCTTATTCTATGAAGGAATTTTATATAGTCTTATACTGTGTGAACCTTACTTTGTCAGACGTTTAACAGGGAGATTGTTCTCCATCATTTAGAATGATACAATTTAAAAATGTCGCAATACTATCTCCCAAAACAACTGAATAGCCTATTCCGTCTATCCGTATTTCTCTGTCTACATATACAGTGTATCCGTATCCTTGAGTAATGGATGTGCGACTTACATCGCAGATTTCTGCCGCGTATCCACGCACACGACTTTTTATACCACTATGATACAAGTTGATCCTTGATTCGTTCATCCCTCCCCACGTTTAGTCCTCCATCGAGCATTACTATTTCTATGTTCCTCGGTGAGAATAGACGTAGGAAAAGCCATAATCTAGTCGCCGTGATACTTAAGATTTCAAAATTTACTATGCTTACTCCGAGTATGATCAGAAAAAGACATTTTCATTCCTCTCGTCTCCAGAAGGCAGTTGCCGGGAGTAATTTGATCAACTACGCATGTTTTAATTGCCCTAATGCTAGCCTCCAACTTTCCTCTGTAAATCACTTTCCAACAGTGACTGAGGTTGGTAATTCTTCTCTATGAAAAAGGTTAAAAATGCGCCGGAACACTAGCTTGCTCTAACGTAGCTTGATAGTCACTCCATATGCAATAATTTCTATGCATCACATTGATCGCATATTGTTGATAATGAGTGTGACATTTGCAATAACTTCAGCTGGGATGGACAACTGAGAGAAGAACATTTAACTTTTGTTAATTTGAGTAATAAAGGTAGTTCGTGTTTTTTTGTTGAAAATTCTTTAAATTCCACAACTGGCTTCGTGGTTATTGCCATCAACTATTCTTCTTCGATATCTCTCTGTTAAGGATAGATTTTGGAATGTGAAGATGATAACTAACTTGCGTTTTGAGAACAAAATAAGAAGGCTGAATCTCGGTACAACCTGTGCAAGTGGTAATGTCAGCTGCACTGATTTATGATGAGTTTGAGAAAAACGATAAAAACTCATCTATTGTCAAAGCTGCATTTAATTAAACAAAGCGGTACATATGAATTCGTTTATTTAAACGAACACAGGCTTACTCATTGTGAGAAATGTTGACCCCATTTATAACGCAGTTTAACCAAATGATCTTGCTTAATCGGGTCTGCAGCCTGCTCACACTGAAACTTGTTCTGCCCATACTTAATCGAGAATTTAGACCCTACCAGGATGGGATAACTCCATCGTTCTTAATACGAAACATTGTAAAGGTCTGCACTAGGAGGTATGTGTATAAACGTTTACACCAAAATATCTTATCACAAAAATGGACTATCGGTTACTGAAGGCCAAACTGGACACGAGTGATTTTATGTGTGGTATTTACACGTGAAATCTTATGTAATGATGAGACTGATAAACTTCTCCAGTAAGTCATGCTCGATACAGTCACAACCGATTTGCTCGTAAGCGTAGGATGAGAACACAAAATAATGAAATGTTCTATTTTGTACGGCTGATTACTTTACACCGCCAAAGTAAATGAAAATTACTTATTTTCAACGGCCTTCGTAATACGTATGCTGAAATGAACGGACAAGTGTAAAAGTGAACGCGAGTTTAAAATCTCATACTTCACTACAAATTGTGTCGACGACATTTCGCTTCAAACGAGAAAGTGTATTCAGACCGACAGAACTGGCCACAAATTCGCAACGATTCGGTGTAAGTTGAGCGAGGATCGATATACTATTCCCAACTTGGCAGATTATGGGTCAAGTGCACAAAAGTAGGAATCAACTCGCCATTTCTATCGCTGACACCGATACGACGGAGTGTATGCAAATAAATCAAAAACAGAAGCAATACAACTACTAGAGTGAATTTGTTCTAGAGCCCACCGTGTTTTGGAGGGGGACACGTGATTAATATAGTTCCGTTCCTTGTGTGTTCAGTCCATCCAGTCAGCAATGTAGGTCGAGCGTATCAATCCACAATCAACCACCATGTACCAGAAAGTTTACAACCGGCATCTCTGACGTTCATGAACTTAACAGCTTCCGCAGTCACTTGTTCTTGCGTTTTTCTAAATCGCCAAATAACTAACAATATATCTGACAGTTAAATTTCATGAATTGTATCCCTTATATATCCAGCTACTGCTGTATCTGTAATCAGAGTGTGACATTTAATATTATGTCGGACTGGTTTCCGTAAACATCATTGCCGGGTGTTCATTCCAATCTTTAGTTAGTGCTCAGGTTTACAAAGTGAGCCTACGTACGGTGCGTACACCTTATTCTTTATACCCTGTAAGAGTTCAGTTTACAAAGTGATGGTTTTTTGACCTTACCAAGAGTGAACACGGTGTATTTCCTTGAAGCTTACTCTGCTGGGACCCAACGGACAGCTTCCGACGTTCCTTTTTTACTCGAAACAACAGGTTTCGTTGTCCATTCTGTTAGAACACCTAGTACTTCTTCTATACCTAGGTGCCTCTTTGCTTTTGATGAATCTTATCCATAGTCACATACGTGTGATTACATTTACTTACCTATACAGCATAAAAAAGGCTACCACAACACCGGACACTGACCTGTGCGTTTCCGGAGTTTGTCAAACATAACAGACGGGATACGTAGCTCTTAGTATGCAAAAACAAACGCAAGGTATAGAAAATATGAATCGGTATATTCCGAAACCACGTTCGCGGATTTACTTCTTCGTTTGACAAATGTTTTGCTTCATTGGAGCAACCAGAAGTTGTGTGCATTGATGTTCATGTTCAGGATATTCTAACCCATATCTGAAGAGAGGAATTAACAGGTCTACCATATCCAAACACGTCTGCTAGTTATCGTATGAAAATCTGACAACAGCATACACTTATAAGACGGTAGTATTTAGAAAAAGGTTCAACTCATTTTGTCAGCTGATTGGAGTTATCACCTTTCTCTTACTGTTTTACAGTTTACTAACCAGTCTCAAGGATGAATTTACGAATAAAAATGATTTTAAGTTGGTTAGTTGAACCTTCTAAAGATACCTATCGTTTGCGTGAGGACATGACAAAATCGAATACCGACTCATTGCTCTTTCATGGCTGTCTGTTACAGGGAACATAGAGAGATTCTATCACTCCAACTAGAACGTCAGCTGAGTTCATATTTGAAGGCCTCATACGTTCAAAATCTCCGCGAAGTGGCCATTTTCCTTCTGCAGTGAAACTGTACGACTGAATTTTCCAATGCACGCAAAGTTTTCACAAACCTCTAGCTTTTTTCACTGAGTAAATGTCAGGGTTTTCTGTCACGCTGTGCAAAGTGTCCACATTATTTTGAATAATATAAGCTATAATCTGCTAGAAAACATTTCAGTCACTTCAATAAGGAAAGATTGTTGCGCACCCCAACAATTTCGCCTTCTAACTATCTGGAGTGCAGTCGTGCTAGAGACTAACCCAAGTTTATTACCCTGAAGTTTTAACTGGAGTCCCCGAAATTTCTTCTGTTTGTCAACCAGGTAACGCATTAAAAATTTCCAAGCCATTTACACTTTCACTGGGTAACGGTCTGCAACACGTTATTTTAGAGCTGAGCAATGACGGGCTAATGGAAACTCGTCAGGTGAGCCAAAAGTTCGACAAGTTTGGCATAAAGTTAAAAGCTGTTATGGATAACAGACAGACTAAGTAAACCTGACCCACTGAATTAACCAGAAACCAGTAGAAACTTCCATTGCAAACTCTTTTTCGAATTAATTGAGAAATTCATGCAGTTCAACCACGTGATTGTCACAGCAAAATACTTTCCTGCAATTGAAACACAAAAATGGAAAGAATATCCCCTCACCTGAAGCCTTTTCTTTCCACTTCGAACGTTATTACATTGTGGTTGCTTTCGGATAGTATCATAGATGATGTTGGACGAAAACGAACTGTCTCTGAATCTACAAAATCGAAAGGGATGGTGGTGAAAATATCACTAACTCTCGTAAGTATCGTGCATGTGCTTCTTTCACTGACCTACCTTTGTTACAAACGTTCCTGCAGCTATCCATCTTTACGCGGAACACACGTGAGCTTGTGGTACTTCACGGAACATACAGTTTTTATAAGATTAAATCCGAATATTCGTGTGAATTTAAACACGGGTGCGACGTTCCACTTTGAAGTACATCAGATGCCTGAAGCAACCGTACAATAACCAGTCAGCCAGGTGTACTGATCTAACACGAATTAATGCCATGTTTAAGTGGTAATGGTGAGCTCGTAAACTGTGAACAGATATCATGTACTTAGCACGTTTCGCACACTGGTTAATTTTCATATGCACTTTCAATAGTAAAGTCCTTCCTGTGTAGAATGTGGCATGTACGCGAGTCCAGCAGAAAAAGTAAGATTCCGGGGGAGAAGCGATATTACAATCGTGTCACAGTTTTGAACCAATCCCCAATCACATATCCCAACTTGAAGGAAGGCAGAATGAGATGCAACAGAACCCTAACTATTTGCTAGTATTCGGAACATTGTTGAGAAGGGTTGAGTATTTCTATGGTTTTAGTATGTTCCAGAATTTTCGATCATGAGATTATTGACAGCATTTGCTATGTTGGTTGCTGCCCCCTCTAGGCACGTTCGTTCAACTCGACCATTCATTATAGGGAACTGTGGTTGAATATCTAACCGTGATAGTCCGGTCGTGCTTAATGCGAAGCCACTGACGCAGTTGTCAACACGGTTACCCCAGCAAGAATTTCGAACAAAGTTTAGCCAGGGAATGATGCTTCTGATGACATGTAACAAAAAGGAAACAGAAGTCCGGTTTCGTCCAGCAGGGTGGCTGGATGGCCTATATGTATATAGAAGCTGGAATCAGAAGGTTGGTTTACTCTGCTCATATCACCTAAATCATCAATGATATATATATATATGTATATAAATACATCGGTAAAAAGAATCGTACAATAAGGCGAATAATTCGTTATTGGTCAAACGCGAGTATACCGTATAGTTTTGCAATCGTTTAGTGAATGTACGAAATGGTTCGACGACAGTGAGATTCCGCTTCTCTTTCTCTACTGTTTCGTCCATGTTGTTCGTATTGTTGGGGACGGGGTTATCTAATGGCAAGCACTGTCGTGCAAACCGTCCACGGCGTGCATGCAACTCATGGTAAAGCAGAATGAGGAAACGACCCATTGTTTTAGTTCTCGAATACGCTAAGTGAATGTATCCGAATCTAACTGCATGTCATTCGAATCGAAAACTGGTACCCAATATGATCCATGACTTTGGTGACTTCGCCATAAATGAATCTGCTCCTTCCAACGTGAAGCTTATTCGTTCACGCTGTCGAAGGAGAGAGGATATTGTCTTAAATACAAAGTGGATTAGTCCTTTAGGAATAGTGGTCTGTGTCGTGAGAATCACTTCATATGAATTGAAAAAGGCCTTAAGTGAAGAAGAAATCAACCTCGTGGGATTGTATTCTGTGTCATTTTTTGGCGATTAAAAATGCACTTGAGAGAATTTCTTTTTTCTTCAAAAACCCTACCTCCAGAAAGAAAAGTTTTCTGAGTTTTTCATCCCGAGGACCGTTCGTTAAAGATGGAGCACTGTGCAGGCAGTGGCTTGAGTAGATAGACTAGCTGTCTCCATATAATTAGCGTGCGTGTTTAGAAACAAAATGAGGCAATTTCATCCGGTTGTAAAACAGGAATGATCAAGCGAACTTCATGGGATAGTCGCTTTGAGAGACAAGGATAAGATTCAAAGTACAGTTTAATCACACACAAGTGTGTCAAATACTTTGGCCTCAAGTTTTTTCTAAGTGCGAGTTGCCCCACCTTTGTCTACCACGAGGCGACCATATAGCCCTATAGCATAAAAGTATTGTCTGACATCCTACACAAAAACGTCTCACCCCTTAAAATGCATACGTTTTGGATGAAATTCTCAACAAGTTTCGCATTCCAAAGAGCGTCCTACATATTACACTGGCACTTTTGCTAACGATACCTTATCAGGTGAACATCTTGCGGGGAGCTGATAGAACTGTCAGAATTTTAACTAATTCGGATCGGTTATATCATATCAGAGGCATTTTATTAAGTACCATGAGTCAATTTGCCTCTGTGTGCACTTTTGACGTTTCCTGCTGTTCACGTCTCGGTGATCTGGCTCATTTCCTGCCAGGTCATCCATGATTATTGAGGCAAAATAGTGTGATGGACGAACAGTCTGTTTACTTTAACGCGTTACTTTTGTGGTTGTTGTTCGCTGATCTCAAATTGGAACACGAGTTTTCCGTGGTGGATATTTAGTTGTGAAAGACGATTCCCTCCATCATGTATGTATTCGGACTGTCATAAATATGCAGCAAAGCGAGCTTATCAAAAGCATTTGTATAGGTCGTTAATATTTATTTGGAGAACTATTAATTTCTCTTTCAGCAGACCTATGAGCAAGTGAACATATCCTCAAATTGGTTGGGGCAAGGACGAATATGCAGAATTTCAGTTCTAGCCAACACAAGGCTAAGAACGGTTATAGGAAAAATATGAAGGGGTCAACAGTTGCACGCGTTGTGTTTTCAGCCTGACTCATAGTGAGAACAAGAAACAGTTTCCAAACCTTAGTCTGCATCTGTAGTCTCGTCCAACTGGCGAGCTCGGTGGCACATTTAGCAAAACAGCTACAAGGTGTGGTCCATCGTTAGTTCAGGGAAAGCAAAACGAAATTTTTCAAACGGTATGGAGCCGCACAGAAACACGCTTCAAAGTGTAGAGGGACTTTACAGAACGTTACATTCTACACAATATTCAATCAGAATTAACATACAACACCCGTGACAAACGATGAACTTTACAAAAAACACTTTTGGTATGAAGATTGCGAATGCGGTGCATCACTGTATTCAGCAATCAACTTGTTTCTTGATGAGCACTAATTATACTCGCCAAGTATTACGTATATCGTTCCATATGTAACAATTAGGCCAATTACAAAATTACAATTTTTGCACAGCTTGATTGAGAACACCATTAGACTTGGAAAATCAATGGGATAGAATTTTAGCACTAACAAGCAACTCGGAAAATGTACTGATCTTGAAGCGGTTTGAGACCTCGGCGGTGGAACTGGATGCATAAAAGCAGCATGCGTTCCCTCAGCCGTGAAATAAAGGCAAGCAGTTTGTGCAGAATTCTCAAGTGCGAAACCACTCGCTTACCATCCTCAGTTTACCACCTTGTATCCGTTAACTTCTGCGAGGGACTGGCTGTCACTAACGTTACCTGTGAACGGGTAGACTGTATTGGTGAAAGTTGGAGATGGGAGTAATATGTTCCTAAAAGGCAGTCATGTACACAAGAATGTACAATAGTCTATACCCGTGTATATGGAAATAGTTAAAAGCATGTATCTGAAAGCGCTGTATTATGAATTTTGTTTTCTAAAAACCAAACGATTTTTTCTTATTATCGCAGCAACTACTTCAGAGATCATTTCGAAACGGGCATATTTATTCTACGTACGGTTGTTTTGACTCACTGAAGAAGGTTTGTTGTCCTGAGGAACATCCGTCCGTTTTTTAGATATCGCTTGTGAAAGAATACCAATGGGACTTGAGAAGTGTAATATTACACTGGATGACCACTTCATCAATGGTGTCTTCAGCATAGATCTAACGCCCTGCTACATGCAAAAGAATATTGCAAAGCAGGTCGAATGAGTGACCGGATAGTGTGTAGTTGGAAACTTCATGCGAAACCACTTGAAACTTTGTGGCATGACGGAGACGGTTACTCCTCAGTTGGTCCTAGTAAACGGTTCAAAACGTTGACCAAACGGATAGTACGAATCAGCCAAAATCGGTGATATTTTATTTGAATTAAAACATTTGGTTAATGAGTGTAGTCCATACGAACCATAACTGTGTTAGATGCTTCGGGGAATTCGATGGACTTCTCCGTCTACTTTATCATGTGAATCTGGTCACTCTACACCTTAGAGATATCCTCCGCCGTTTCACGATACACAAGATAAAAGTAAATTGGGTTAATGCAACGTGTAAGAGTTGACGACGATGGCTGGTTGGTTGGGCGTTGAATTTAAATTGTCGGTTTATTTTCGGCGTCCTGGTAAACAGATCTTCGCTGACATGTGAGAACACTAGTTGTGTAACTAGTTCATCTTGTGTGGAAAAGCTTACGTATCAGAACTGAAACGTTACTAATAAACTAAATTACCGTTTTCCTCAGCTGCCTGAAAATTATGAAGTCTCAATTGGTCTGAAGCATATCAAAAGGTGAGTGGTTTTCATATGCACATGGATTGTGTGCATTTCGCAGGTCACTTGAATCAACTAGTGGTGCGACGATGGGGAATCGGTTCATACTCAACAGTGTCACGAAGAGACATCTTCTGCCAGCAAGCAGATATTGTAACAAGAGATGATAAGTGGCTGTAGCCACAGCACAAAGTTTGTTGATGAAATGTTAAATGGTAGACAAGATGGTTATTTGTAACACCGTCGTTGTATTGTTTCCAACAGATACCGTTGTATGAATTAGAAACAAGCTTCTTAGGTAGAGTTGGCTTTTTAATGATGCCGCACAGAACGGTTGCTCCCATACTATTTTGTTAGGCACAGCCTTTTAAATTTCTATGAACGTCCATCTGAATATGAATGTTCTTCCACTAACTCGTTATGCAGTTGCTTTTGGTCAGTTTAATCAACTATCAAACTGCAATCGGCAAAAGTAAGAGGTTGCCTTCCCCGCCTTTATTCTTCAGTTTTTTAATTTAGTTTTCAATTCGAGTGAGGTTTTATTTGAGCCCCTTCTACCCTTGAACATCGAATTATTTTGTAATTCCACAAGGAATTTCTTGAAGGTAGAACGTTTAGTGACGTAAAGTGATGAATATAAACATACGAGGAGTAAAATGGTTATTTTATAAACTTGTTAAACGAAATCACGGATACAGTTCATTGCATAAACTTTTACGGGTATTCTGCATGCGACTAATATGTTCTCTTCGCCAATATAATTTGCATATTGTTAGTGACTACTTGCGAGTAGGCTGAAGGAGTGAAATACTGCAGAGCATTTTGAATAGGTGCAAAACATTTTAGTTAAAAGTGAACAGCTACCAGCTGTAAATACTTGAAATGCATGTGTATTTTTTGATGTCCAAACCTCTTTTAATTAACGTATATTCAATATCAAATGAAAGAACTTAGGGGAGTTAACTGAAACGTCCCATTAAATTGAGCGCAGTTTGTTACCCTTGAAGGTAAACGGTGAAATTTTGGGAAAAGGGGATGAAAAAATGAAGGCAATGCATACAGTTCCTTTTCAGGCGGTACGCAGCCAAGTTTAGTAAATGGCATTCTTGGTGGGTTGACTGAAATTCATTATCAGACTTCTAGTGGATTGCGAATGTGTATATGCTCTAAATTGTATACCATTCGAATGGACAAAAATTTAGTGACTAGCGAATGTTTTGAAATAAAAGTTAAATGAAAATAAGTTTGAGAATTTCTACTACCAGCGAGTTGAAGTGTGTCAGTTTCACATTTAATTTACCGTACTAATCTGAAGGCACTGATTGATGAACGTTAGAAATTTGTTTTTGAGCCGTTCAGTAAAATGTACCGTTTGGGGTGCAATAAAATGCACCTAAACAGTAGGTGAAAAATGCAAAATCCACATGTTGAACGCATATTTGAATGCCGAACATCTCGAACGAGAAATGTGTGGAATACAAGATCTACCCCAATAACAAGCTATAAAAATTCTCCCGATTAACTTGTTCTCTTCGCGTTTATGTCTTTCAAACCAGAAGAGCTCTGAAGGCGGCTGAACCGTGTTGATCAACCACGGCTTATCAGCATTCCACTGCTTATGTGTTTTTGGTGGTATTGGTGTGAGCTGGCCAGACAAAAAATTAGTCATGCTGTATTTGAACTGAGTGACCTGTTCAAAACCCTACCGACTTCACGACTGCGCCAAAATTTAATCACGTGAACTCCATCAAAACTATCGTATGTACACATATACATATATGTATATATACATTTGTCAAGGGTGTGATAAATGCCTGACGACGTTTGTTCTACTGTGGATTGAGGCATGAAAGACCGAAATTCCAGTGAATGTTACATTCACCAAACGACAAACTCTGTGTTGATTTGGTCAGTGATATTACCATCTTGAACACAGTGTAGCAATTGTATCTGATTACTATCCAAGACCACTGACATAATGGGCAACCTGAGTTGTACGAGCTTAATGCACTTTTCACAATTGGACAGCGGGTTAAATTCCTGCTAAGGTCATGATAATACTGGCCGTAGATTACATCTGTAATTTTGGTACATTTAATATTAACAGTGTTCACCTAGGTTTCTCTCTTCTTAGTGTAACCGATGAGGTTGCTTCAAATTCGTCCATTCTTAAATGAGCGATCGACTGCAGTTCGCTATCTAGTCTTCAAGCTGTAGTATAGGGTACAGTCACGTCATAGACTGAAAGTTTGTGAGGTCCAGATCGTGCCATTGTGATTTCCTTCCTGTAATTCGGACATTACAGTCTATCACCTTTTCAGCTGAACGGTCTATTGACCAAATCAGAAGTTGCCACAAATCAGAAATGTTACTCCTATTCAGCGGACCTTAAAAAGCCCAATTTGGTGCGATCAGATGAACACTGATAAACTCTAGCCAAAAAGTGAGTCGATAGTTTAGCTGAATGGAAATCAATGATTCAACCAGAATAAGACTGCCAAAGTATCAGTGATACATAGACAATATGTGAGAAAGTGGACTGAACGTTTGGGTACGTTCTCTGTTAAGTGTTTTACCCAAGTCCAAGGAGAGGTAAGGCTACAGTTAGGAAGTCCCAACAATGCTTAGAACGGGGGACTAACTGAAAACACACGATGGACAAAACTAATGGGATTTGACAAATTTGGTCACATTTCCAGATGGTCACATTTTGTTGGAGATACATACATTTACTCAAAGATATAGTCTGACATCAATTCACACAGAATGGTCTTGATATGTACATCTGGTTTGTTACCGTTATCTATCAATAGATCCATTGCTGCCTTCTAAATGGCTCCTATATGTCGGCAAAATTTTGAGGGTCAGAATTTGTACGATGAATCCATGCACCTTGACTAATCAAAGTTATGATCCAAAACGGCTAACTAATTCGGTTAACTTGATCACATAGCAGCTTGCATATGGACCGAATCCCTACTACCTTGCGGTTTGGAACTATCTACGTGGTGGCTAAATAGCTCCCTCTCGAACCCTTAACCTGCACTCTTTCACCTAAGTTCATGTGACTGAATCGTGTTACGTTAGTTTGCCAACCACATTGGTGCCGATCACTAAACGTTGGTCTTTCACGGCTGGCAGGCCGAAATCGATGAACGAGCGAAATGGTGATTGAACGAATGGGCGGGGGTGAAGTATTTGACTGGTACCGAGAAGCAAACAAAACCACTAATATCTGATCGTTTTGTTCCCTGTGAGTGAGTAAACACTGACCTAACGCATAAGTAACAATTCAGCGAGTTTTGAGAGTGAGTAGTGCTCTTTCAGATCAGGTTTGAACAGGGTACCGAATGTGGGTTGTCCGCTTTCTTCAAACAGTTTACACATATGCTTACGAAAATGCAGACCGGTGTTATGATAAATGTAGAAAGTTTCCATGAAGGCCACATCAGAGTTACACGCCCGTTTAGCAAGTGGACATAGGATGGTTCTGGGTTTCGTAATAATTTTAGATGTACATGGTGTTAGGCTAAAATATATTGGAATTTTTGGTTTATCAATAAACATTCTGAGTTTTAGCCCACACTTCGTTTCCCAGTGCGTTGCGCTTATCACACTCAGAAAACCACTTGTCACAATTAGTAACAGTTGAGACTGGTTGATAATAATTGAGGGAATATTAATATACTGCGACGTATACGTGGAGTTGGTGAGTAGCCAAGCGGTGATCATTTCTAGGCGTCTTTAAGGTCACACATTCGGTTCATGCAGTTCTAGTTTTTTGAGGCTACATGCTTTGAGGCTATGCTTCCTGAATTACACCGACCCCTTCTGTTACCCTAACAGATGACTTTTGTGTGACAATGATTCGCTTTTTGCAAAGTGTTCCAGAAGGCTTAGTGTTGGACACTCATTTTTTCCTCCATGAGAACTTTCAAACTATTTGAATATCTGGACTACATATCCACCTATCAACTGTACCCACTTTTCTCATGACTTTATATTACCTGTCAACCTTGTTTACGCGGTTATGTACTCATTCACCTTTCTGCTGAGATTCGACCACAAGATAAAACGTGGATTTATTAACGAGTAATATGACCGACTGAAAAAGTCGGCCGATATGTCGTTGTGGAAAACCTAGACTCCGATTGAATTCGAGCCAGCTGCTTAAACTACAAACCCTTACGTAACACGTGCTTTACTAGCAGTGCTCCGAAGCTTGGATTAGGGCTCAGAAATCTTATGGTTTAAATCAAGTTTGCGTCCAAATTTTTCACAAAGATGCCACATCTAGAATCGGGTTATACCAATCTCCCATTCACATGGAAAGACCTTTTAAATGAGCTACATGCCGTTCGGGAAGTATCCCGAGGAACTCGATTTGGTTTGAATTTTTTTCAGAACTTTGTGAAAAGCAAACTCTCATCTTTTACAGTCGGAACTAACCGTATCTGTTTGCTCTTTCCAACTTTCTTTTTATAACCTTGACAACTTCAGGCATTTATCAGGGGACGCACGTCAACATCACTTTGACCGAATGAAACACGATTCAGAATTCTGATATAGCTGACGTAACAGAGTTCAGTTGTTTGCATAGAACTAAAACGGCATTTAAAAATTGAGCAAAACGCATGAGAATCTGCATGTTGAATTTTACTGAGGTTAGTAGCGTACACCTGGCCACTCGACCAAGACGAGCACTCTGTGTACAGAGAGCTTCCCCTGATAGACACTCAATAAAACCCAGCACACAGAATGACCGTTGCCACCTCTTACTTGCTGTTGCAAGCTGGGCTGCACATCAAGCGTACCAGTGTGCATAACTATTGGAATAGAGGGACTTCTTTATAGTGTACGAGTGAATGACAAATAACTCACATTTTTAACTGCTCGATTGACCAGTTAAAGGAATTCAATAAGCTGGGCCGTACACTAACACAAATGGAGGTATTAAAATTGATACGACTAACTTATCAAAGAACATCCTACTGAACACTCTGACCAAAAATTTGCTTGTCAAAACTCTTTCAGATGTTGTTATCAAACTGGGCACGGTGGGTATGATTAAGTGTAGATGAGGTTACAGTTATTAGAAGGCTGATTTTTGCTCAACCGTTACTGATACCAACATATGAAGAAAACTGTGTTTTATTATGATAAAACGATGGCAACGCAGTCGGTTTTTTCAGTAGTTATTTAGTAACGTTCGCTGTCGACCAGTAGGAGACACAACTTACTCAACTTTCCAAAATTTGATGCCCCTTGTACATTGCTCAGAGTTGATAGCAGATTTCACGTTAAACTAGCATATTCTAGCCGGCCTAATTTGAAATGAAAGCAGTGGGCTATTGTTCACGCTGATCGGAGGCGGCTTACATTCTGCAGACAAGCATTTAAACCTGAATCCAATTTCTCGTAAGAGAGTCACCGTACCAATGATTTCAGCTCAGGCACGGCCGTATTAATCTATTAACACTCACAACCACTTGCGCTTGTGAGTAGCGCAGTTCAAACGTTGTCCGCTACCTGTTTGTGACATCACAATACAAACGGTCTTTGTTATCACTCGATGCCCCCAGCAAAAGAACGCGTCGGGCCGGTTTCGTTTTTGTTTGGGCTTCTCAGACAGACATTCAGGTTGAGGTTACAACAGACCAACTTCGCGTTATCATTCCAAGACTGTGGCCGCAAGATCGCCGCTATCGACCTATAAAATTTTCTGGAAAAATGAGCTAAACTGAGGAGTCACGTTTTCCAGATCGCTAGTCTTTTGTTGCTGAACTTCACTAGTTCAATTCACTCAGAATAACTTCACTTACAGAATGCAAATGATCTGCTTGACTGGCCAAAATTTTTTATTTGTGCAGAGCAAATCAGGTGATCTCTAACAAGCTTTCCTGCTTCTTTCTACTTGTTTGTATTTATCTGGTGGTCTTGACTATTCCGTCCAGTCGTCGATGGAATTTTGGTTTGAAATTTGTACCGTATTGATAAGTCTCCTTCAGTCTAGCAGGAGACTGTTAGACAATTCGTCATCTAGCCGGCTTGTGAATCTCAGTGTTTCTAAGTACTGGAAAGTTTTGTTTTGTAACTCTGCGATCAAACGTTTTATGAATGTTTGGCTGAATATGGCCTCCTTTCTATCGATAAAGGATGTGTCCTTGGTTTTCTATCTATCAGTTGCCTGACTATTTGTTGTAACTGCGATTATGGCCTACCAGCGTGTGAGCAGATGACGGAAAAACGACTGATAATGCGGCGGTTAGCAGAACGAAGGAGTACAGAGTAAAAACAATCAGTTTGTCACTATACGGCTGATCCATCCATCCGGAGGTACCGCATGAACAATAGGAACAGACTGACCTTCAGACAGAACCTTTTTATGTCGTTCAGCTGAAGACGGCATGGTCACAAACCGATTCATATTCAAAGGGTTTGTGACTAGCACCAAAGCGAGTGCAAAATATGGATCAGACAAAAGTCCAGAAATTACAGAGTTGGCTCGTGGTCGGGATGACAACAGTTGTCACGGCGGCTAAGAACGCCCGTGAAGACCAGATAAGTACATGACCATGGCAACGGTAAACATCATTCACGTGTGTACTTTGTTAATCTTCTTGCTACACAACGTTTTCAGAAAATTGGAGACTTTCCCGACACTATTGTTTTACCCACAAAAGATTATGTGGTTATGTTGTCTAATAGTGGTTATCAGTAAGATGAGGAGTCTGTCTTAATAATGTACTATCCAGGGAGTACATTCTCCCCAACTGATTATACAATGATTCTTAAATTGTCGACGCAAACTTCAGGAAATTTGTAACACTTTTGACATGACTATTCAAGAAAACTTCCAAATATCTTTGAGTTTCTCGCAAACCTTGAACCAGTTTATTAATCCTCATTCTTGTACTGTTTAAGACAACTTTATCTAGTGTATTCTTTCCAATCTCTCCCACTGTTCTCTGAACTAGTCAGCTTCATTCGTACGTCCCCCAAAGGCCAGAAGCATGAGCTGTTGCTCACACTTAAGCCACAATAGAACAGTTAATCAAGCTCGGAACCTGCGCGTTTATCAGTTGAACATGACCTAATCTTGAAAATTTGTTCGCTAGACTTTTTGTCATTTTGGCACCTAACATTTATGTACATGCTGGGATCGCTATTTGTAATTCTGTCATGCTTTCTTCAGACGCATAAAATCTCCCCTAACTTAAAGACCAACTGAGGATTAGTCAACATAGCAATTGTTACTCATTAGGTAGGCAGTCTAGTAACTAAAAGACAATTTGCCTTCTTATCAGTTTGACATTTTTTCCTCCCAGTGGATTTAACCAAGAACAAAGCCCTCCTAAAAGTTCGATGATAGGGGGTTAAAAATGACGTTTCGGCACCACAATCAAATGGCAATTAACTTAGGGATAATAATATCTACAAATGATGTTGTGCAGTGCTGTAGTGATGTCATCACTTTATATTCTAACACCAGACCTTGTTGACTTATATAACTGAGGAATATTATTATTCGGAATGTAATACGTTAATTACCCAAGTATGTCGTTGATTTTGAAGGTGTAACAGTTGCTTATTTCTGTCAACATCCGGAGCACTTAAGTTAGAAAATAGAATAAATTTCGTACAGCACTGAATTAGGATTTTCAAGCAGTTCATCTCCACCGGAGTTTTCATCCATAACTTGAATATCAAGAAAATCAAGATTCGAACTGAAAACGCCTGAGGTATGTCCAGCAAAGTTTACTTCACCCGGACCGACGTTACAAGATTCATTTCGTCTTAGAAAAATAGCATGACGAAGATTGGGGACAGCAAGTCTGGTGTTTTTGAACTAGTTTTAATTAAAGAATGCAGTTAAAATAGGACACTGTGAATTCATTTAATCGAGATGTCCGAGACGAAATCAATGCTACCGGTCGGTTCAGAGCGATGCTTACATCAACCTTGGTGAGTATACCTGCTACACTGTTGTAACTGAGTTTGGTAGTCGAGGTATATGAGCACACTTGAAAGCTCCACAATCGAATCTGTGATTATTCTGAACTTGTTATGGCATGGACTGGGTTCATCCAATTCAGAGGGGCAAAATCCAACTCAATAGAATCATTTAGTGCTGGTGACGAATTAGTCTGTTTAGAGAAGTGAACATTTATTGCGATGATGTTTCTCACTATAATATCAGCAGTGACCTGATGTAACGATCGACTGCAAACAGAAAGGCGTACGTTTACTTATGACAAGAATAATGGTAAATGAAATGATATGTAGAGTTGAATAATGTTTTCCAACGGGGCTGAAGTAATCTGATAAGCCGATTTGAATGGGAACCTTGAGCGCAGATGAATTTCCGATAGGGTTATGATCACTTGCTGAATTTCGGTCCTTCAGCTTATGAGATCAACATCCTAACCACTGTTCCAGTGACCTTATAGTATACATGAGTGCATCAGCCTGTCTATAATTTGGCGTTAAAATCCTATGTGTGTAACACAAAATGACAGATAATTTGAAGAAGATACGTAGTAAATGTCATCTTAAACACGATTAATAATCATGTTATTATACCAGTTAGAGCTCAGTCGAGATAAATGTTTTGGGTTACGACCATCAACTTTTTACCCAGTTTGGAATGAACGAACAGTGGAATGACCAGACTGCACTTCTCAGGTAACTGGATCTAAAAAATCAATCATCCACTGCTGAGCTGGTTTTGAATCAAGCTTAAAAAAGAGAGTGCACCAAGCAACTAAATGTGCTGAGCTAGGCAGCGCAACCACACGACGTTCACATAGAACGCGCAAGCTCCGACCCGCCAAACTGGCTAGGGTGGCTGGAAGCGGTGACAGAACTCTGTTGCTAGTACGGCAGGTTGGCTTTTAATTAGGCGAAAACCGACTGTCAACACGACTGCGCACTGATTTGTTCAATGCACACATGCTAACACACCATCAGCTCACAAACGGTGTAACAACACACGTACACAGAGATTCAGAGTGTCAACGCATAGAAAAAATCACCAGATGAGGGGTGGTTATCTTATACCGGCAATTTAACCAATCAGATAGTAATAGACACATCCACACACGTAGGCACAGCCGATGATCGAGGTAAAGAATGCTCGCTATGAAAAAACATAGCCATATATGGCTGTATTGGCGAGCAATATAAACTGGTCTATGACCCCGAAAATCAGAATCAGTCTGAGCACACAGGTATTCAAGTATCTAAGATGGCAGAGGACGAAATAAGCGCTCTTGTGATTGACAATGGTTCCGGCATGTGCAAAGCCGGGTTCGCCGGAGATGATGCGCCCAGAGCCGTCTTTCCTTCCATCGTTGGTAGGCCTAGGCATATTGGCGTCATGGTCGGTATGGGACAGAAGGATAGCTATGTCGGAGATGAGGCCCAGTCAAAACGAGGTATCCTCACACTGAAATATCCGATCGAACATGGAATCGTGTCGAACTGGGATGACATGGAGAAGATTTGGCACCACACATTCTACAATGAATTGCGCGTCGCGCCTGAGGAACACCCGGTCTTGCTCACTGAAGCACCCATGAATCCGAAAGCCAATCGTGAGAAGATGACCCAAATCATGTTCGAAACGTTCAACACACCAGCCATGTACGTGGCAATCCAAGCCGTGTTGTCGCTCTATGCATCTGGTCGCACCACTGGTATTGTGCTAGACTCAGGTGATGGTGTGAGTCACACCGTACCCATTTATGAAGGCTACGCGTTGCCACACGCCATCCTCAGACTCGACTTGGCTGGTCGAGATCTGACCGACTATCTCATGAAAATCATGACTGAACGCGGTCACTCGTTCACCACAACTGCTGAGCGTGAAATCGTGCGTGACATCAAGGAGAAGTTGTGCTACGTTGCGCTGGATTTTGAGCATGAAATGGTTACTGCAGCTGAGAGTTCATCACTGGAGAAGAGCTACGAACTTCCCGATGGTCAGGTGATCACCATTGGCAACGAACGATTCCGATGTCCGGAAGCTATGTTCCAACCAAGCTTCTTAGGTTTGGAATGCGCTGGTCTGCATGAAACTGCCTATACATCAATCATGAAGTGTGACGTGGACATCCGCAAAGATCTGTACGCGAACATAGTTCTATCTGGTGGTTCCACAATGTTCCCTGGCATTGCTGATCGTATGCAGAAGGAGATCACCATATTGACCCCGAGCACCATGAAAATCAAGATAATCGCCCCGCCTGAGCGCAAGTACTCTGTCTGGATCGGAGGCTCCATCCTGGCTTCGTTGTCTACATTCCATCAGATGTGGATCACCAAACAGGAATATGATGAATCTGGTCCGGGTATTGTTCACCGTAAATGCTTCTAGATTGTTTCAGGTTTAATAAAGTTGTTCACAATAATGTTCGGTTCCTTAGATTTATTTTCCGAAAGGATGGTCTAAAGTCTGTTCGAATTCCTCAAGAGAAGGATTCTAGCCCATATTCCATTTCTATTTCAATCGTCCTAATTAAGTTGAGAGTAGGGTAAATATTTCATCTGACTGAAAGCAGTGTAAGTCCTATTTTGATCATTCGGATCATAGTGGATGATCTCAGACCATCCTGCAGAATTGTGATCTAGATATCTTGTTCGTTCTAGAGGATTCCGGAAGACTCAGATGAACTGAAAATCTCAGGCACAGGTCTAGTAACATGGGTAGCGTGAGTAAATCAAATTGACACTGTCTGCATGAACGGTCAAGCCGGTGGATTATTTGATGGAATCCATTCAACACAATGAGTTGGGCGGTTAAGTAAGTCGGAGTATAAAACTTCTGAGCTCGCCAGGTGGCTTCGTAGATCAGCTGGCAGAGTGTTCGCCACACTTAGGCATATTAGTTCTTTCACTGGTTCGAATCCAGCGAAAGTACAGATTTTCCTCACTTTGGTAACATCTTATTTGACTGATTTGCACACTGTATATTTGTAATCGCTTACTAATTTGACGGTTTGGATGGTAGTTATTTGGACGACTGAAATTACGATGGAAACTTACGAAAGAGTGATGTAAAATCAAACTGTAGTTAGGCAGTAAGAATGAAGCCAAAATTGCGGAAATCATCTTGCGAAAAAGTCTTTCTGAAACTAATGATTTCAGTAGGTTACGTCAGATAAAAAGACACGAATAAGTATCAACTATAAATTAGGCTAAGGATAGTCCTATGGTTGGAACGGTAGGGAACAGAATGACTATTAATCAGAGCCAATAAACCGAATAGTCTACCGGAATTTGAAAGGTGTGCACAATCGTTCTCTGCTTATATTCATTGAAATTCACTTCTACTCCGCAGTGATCACAACCCCGAGCAATAACCTTAAGTATATCTGTGAATCCATTTACAGAAATATCCTAGTTGTTTGAACACTCGGTGGAATTTACAAACTATTTACTGTGTCGTCTCTAGAGGCGATTGGGCAGAGTGAGTAATGTTCAGAAGCAGCTGTGACTGACTGTTTTGTGTAAGACGATTTGGTTAACGACCTAATGGCCAATACGGTTGCCTCGAAAAGGCACGGAGCATGTTAAATCCCGGCCGTGGCAACAGATACACTATCGTTGAGCTCTAATAAGTAGGGAACTCGAGTGTAATGTATCTTTCGGAAGTTTATGGGAACACGAAAAATAGAACTAGCTGTGAATGTCGTTTGCTTCGTAGTGATCGAAGTCTTTCACCGTTTATCAGTAAATAGATGGAGTAGAATGGATGTATAGGGAGTGACACAGAAAAAAGGAAAACATACAGAAACTTAACGACCAGATATTTGGAAGTACACAATCTACAACAGCTTACCAACCGTACGAGCAGCCAAACCGGTGTAGACATGTGGACTTGAAAATCGACAAAGGAAACGTTATCGAACAGAATCGTGTAGGAGCTGCCACCAGGCACCTATGGACTTTTACATTAGTTATAAATCCGGTTGTGTGCAGTACATCTCAAATCATAGGTGAGGGTCCGCAAGTTGGTTCAGTGCACAATTACATACTGAGAAGCCGGTGAGTACTGAGTGGTGGATACATCGCTAAGGAACTCACGAGGCCGGGATATATAAAAATATATATAATACATTGTGGTAAGCCTGTGAAAGGGTGTTAGCACCTCTTAGGAATTTACTCACTCAAACGGTAGAGTTGCTACAATTGCGTTACCTCTGGTTCACCTATAACAGTGGGAACTGCAATGCTAACCATGACGGGTATTGTGGAGTACGAGCTTTGGCGTGCCCATGAATAAAGCAAAAGAACAGAGAAATTTCGCTCTAATCAAAGACAGCTGGTCTTGCCTGACCAGATCAGAGTAGTTTGGACCAGCACAACAGAAAGTCAAGGTTTGATACGTAGTTCTTACTAGATTAGCCAGTATCTTGTTTAAGAGTTGCATCCTTTTTATAGATTGGTCGTTTTAAAACCCACAGCAGAAAAGATGGCCAAAGTAGAGTCAATTTCCGGTACGTGTAGCTAAGTGACCAATGAAACAGAAGACCAACAGGCAGAGAAGTGCAAACTTTGCCACCAGGCGAAAAAGACAGTGTGGAGCGTTATTATCCACCGAACAATAAAAACACCACAGTGATCTTTAGTGGCATGAAGATTCCTTAGAGGGCGATGTACAAACTAGGAGCCCAGGTTGACTTTCACTCTAAATGTACTTACAGCAGCTGAAACGATTGCAGATAGTGCATGAATAACTTAACGACAGTCTAACATACTCATCTGTCTGCCAATTTTATCGCGATTCTGTTGAATTCGCGAATCGGCGATGAGATTGTTCATTCTACTGCAGGGTCAGAGTGGCAATAGCTATAGGAGGATAAGTGTCAAGTTTAAGCAATATTTCTAATCAATGGTATATGGCTTCTAAGAATGAGCTTCTACGTCACAAGCCAACGCACTGATTCATTTCTTAGTGAGTCCTACGAAACAGTGTAATTAGAATACTGTTCGCTCTAATGTGCTACGATGTGTTGTGTCACGTTGTACATCTCGTGACGAACACCAGTTGAGAGCTGCGAATACTGTTCACCCATGGAACAAATAATGCGGACTTCGTTGACAAGAAACCTGATTTTAATAAGATGACAGCTGTGAAGCAACAAATTTACTAGCTGTAACGACATAATTAGATTGGTTTCATTAATTTGATTATCGCGATTGTGGATGATTCAGTAGGTAGCGCGTAATCTGAACTCACAATAATGTCAATCAGAAGGATCTTTCGACTTCTGGAGGCCTCATATGAGACCTTTTAGAGCAGGTCAAATTTTAATATGGCCATCTCTTATTCAGCACTTACATTCCGGTTTTTGAGCAACATGGCGATCTGTGGGAGTGATGATATAACATGGGAAAGAACTTGGGCCAAACAGTGACATAATCCTCAAATTTTGATTGGCTACTGGTTGGCTTTACTGGGCTCGCAAACAAAACGTAATGAAGTTCGGTGGCTTTCAGCAACAAGCCAGGATCCAATTCAGTGGAACTTCCCGAAAATCAGTCACTATTGTGTATATTGTTCAGATGAATCAGTGAAGTCGGTGACTTCAAACTCGCTAAGGTGTAGGTGTTTGCCACTTTGTCGACTAGAGTGAACAAAACGTTTCTAATTTTTCTCCATTCGACATGACCGGAAATTCTGAGCGCTATTCCCATAAGGTTGGAATATGATTGTTTGGCCATGCCTATTGTGTGGTTACTGGCGTTGTGGTAAGACGCCAATCTGACAAACAAATAAGCCGTAGTGCAAATTCCGACTCGTACGAGTATGTGCACTACTGATGTGCCTCAGAGGGAACAAAGCTTGAGTTTAGTGCTTCTGTATGAAGTAAGACAACCGATAGTCCGGAATGCAAAGGGTGCGACCGATTGCCGATGATGTTCTAACTGAACTAATCCCAGTTTTCTCGTTAAATGAGGCGCCTGTGAGAAATACCTATGCATATCGCCGTTCTTTTTTGCAGGAAAACTGATGACATATCTTTTCTATGCCAACGCTTATATGAAGAGCTTTCTAAGCTAAGCATCTTCGTTCAACGTATACTAGTTCATTCTTAAGCTTTGCACATGTGTTTCTCCTGGCTCTAGAGAAATTAAGATGAGTTTTAGTCCCTAAAAACCAATGCGTATTTTTGGAAACTTCTCTAATAGCTTACCAAGTGCAGCAACAATGCCCATGTAAAGCAGTAACTGTGGAGGTCGACTTTATTATGTACCCGAAAAATCACGACTGATCATAAGGTAACCTATGGGAAATTTTATCTTTGTTGAAGTGTAACAGTTGTTCATAAAAAATTCGTCTGGGCGGTCCACCCAAATCAATACGAAGCTTACCAGTGGAAAGAATGTGTGATTATAAGCAATTTCATACTGTCAAATTTTGCTTATGCTGCAAGCCTCAGAGATATTAGTATGCACCACCCTTGCATGATGACCTTCAATTCCATTCGTTTGTTCGAGTGGAAACATGATTAATTTACACGATGCGTGTTTATAAAACAACATAAACACTCCTAAACAAATGCACATAGATAGCTGTAAAGGTAACCAGAAACTTCTCAGCCACATTTCACAATTTTGAGGCGGGTTGTTAACGTCAGGAACACGTAACACTGTGACGTAGAATACTCGATCATTTACGACATTATGGAATAAACACATTCTCAAAGCGTCCGGTAGATGTGTGGCATCTTCGACGGGAAAGTACGCCGCAGTAACTGTTGCGCCTGACAGAGGTCGTTTATTCGCTCTTTTGCGAACGTCGTCATGATGATTTTCGTGCATCTTACCAAGATAGAAGTCTTCAGATCTCGTGAGTTCCAGACAAACAGACTGAAGTGATACAATGTTGGTTAGCTCATCTATTCCAAGGAAAGATGTATTTTACAGTAGAATGTTCTACGCTACACCTCAGATAACTGTCGTCGTCCGAAAGACTAGATAAGTTTGCAAAACTACTTTTTCGGTGTTATGGTGATACCAAACCTAGTAACAGCCTGATAGCTACCTTGATAATTAATGGCAGGGCTGGGTTACCCAGAGTAATCAATCATCAGGCTTGAGCATATAGTGTTCACTCTGGCTTTAGGTTACTAAGTTTTCAATCAAGCAAAACTAACGGTTTCATGCGATCGGCGTAGGAATCTGGTGGCCACCACAGCAACGCAACACCATGAATATGAACAGACCAGTGGCAGTCGGCCGCAGTCCAGCACTATGGATAGCGTACAAAATGGTGGAAAACAGAAGTGATTAATTAATTATAAACATGTGTCAACCGACAGCTTGTAACGATCCACTTAAACAAAACACTTCAGAAATCAACAACTATACGCAACCCTCCTGTTCGCTTCATCCAGCCAACAGTTTCTGTGGGATAACTGCTGGAGAATCTAACCAAACACCAGGTGCTATCCCAACAAAAGTTTCTTCCATTGTTCTTTCTGCTGAGCTGTTCTGTGAAGGTTTTCTGAACCATGCTACAAGCCTTACATGTGCACAGGTTTCCGTCATACTGACTGATGATAAAGTTTAACATGGAGGTATATTTCTTAGCTTGTTCTCCGACACAAACTTACGAACCTAAGCTCAAAACATAACCAAGTGGTCACTCGCTCAGTCCGAATAAAGAAATTTGTCTTGTCTAATGTGAGTTCAGTGGCTCAGTGGTCAACAAGGTTGTCTGTTGAAGGCGTGATCGGAATT
The DNA here is from genome assembly GCA_008508345.1 of Paragonimus westermani. NCBI lineage: Eukaryota > Metazoa > Platyhelminthes > Trematoda > Plagiorchiida > Troglotrematidae > Paragonimus > Paragonimus westermani. The sequence continues at coordinate 43,609 of QNGE01000696.1, read as the reverse complement.
CTAGCCCTGGCCATTGCAAGGATATGTATTACTGACGAGCTCTAGCAAGAGCAAAACCTGAGTCTAGTGCTTCTGTTTGAATGCGGCTACCTGGAGTGTCCAGGGGATTGCAACAGCAGTGATCAACTTTGAGAGGACCTCAATTTATATAGAAAACCAAAAACATCCACTACTCAGTAAGCTCGTTGTTGTTTGTCTTCTGGTATAGATCGCCTAGGTGAGCAATGGTGAATGTCAGTTATTCACCAGGTCGCCACATCTCATTTGATCCTCGCTCATTTGGTTTTCACTTAGATGCAACATCCTTCACTGAACGGATATCGATTCAGCAATGATACACCAAAAGGGGATTAGCTAGTTCACTGAGTGATACGAGAATTCAAGACCGGAGGCTCAAATCTTTCTGAACCAGTAAGTTTGTCTGTTTCAGTATGATCATTAGAAACGTGTCGTATCCCTGTTGTTGGGGATTACGAGACAGGATAAACTTATGAGTCTAACAAGGTTTTAATGAGATGTAACGCGAACGGTTGTTGTAAGACGATCCCTAGGGAAGCGACAAATGACCTGGGGAAGAAATTTGTTTCAGAGATTGATGAGCCTGTAACAGAAGAGCTGTCCGAAAACGGAGCTTATGAAGCTTTTTGTCGTGATCCCATCGGGCGGTACTAATCCAACTAGTGGACGGTTATTTCGCCATTAACTTGTCTGAAAAACAACAGAATTTCTAATAAAAGAGTTTGGTGCCTGGCTGCGTCTCCGTGTTCAGTTGCTGATACCACTCAAACGTGTCCGAAGGCGCAGAGTGTACCGGTAAGGTGCTCTTGTTATTGGCATCCAACTCTCATACGATGGTTTCATTCAAGTGTGTGCAGATTGTGTAATCTCGCCTAATACCGCAACTAATGTGAGAAGGGTACGAACTCATAATTACAGATGCTCCTTTGAAATTGTTTTCTAAAATGTATGGCGGTTGATGATCCTGGGTAAGTCGGCTGAAGAGGTCAAAAGTTTTATGACAGCACTCTGTTGTCAAAATGTGAAAACGTGTTACATCGTCCCATCTCTAACGGTCAAACGACGAAGGTGTCAGACTAGATTATTGTCTTTTATTTTGCATTTGGGTATCAATCATCCGAGAATATTGCATCGGCAATTCACCGTATTTACTACATTAAGGGCTCAGTTGGCAGTTTGACTTCAGTTTGAGCAGTGGCTACCTTTAACTATGTAATATCTGAGAAATGGTTAAAAAATCCTTCGTTAAACAGATCACTGAAGCGAACACTGTGATAAAATCCTAAACCAGCTACAACTTCTGATTACTTTGATGATTCAACACACACTTTATAGATTAGTGACATGCGCCGAACTGTCACACCAAACTCCGTTAGGTGCAGGCTGACACTCACGGGACGCTTAAATCACGTGCCTAGTTGAACAGAAAGACGCGCAACGTGGTCAGCGTAAATTTCTTCCGAAATGGGCTAAATCGCTGATGACCTTGAGAGTCGGGTAACTCAAATTTTGATCAGAATTTCTTTGCTGTCATTCTTAAAATATTTTATGAATACACAGGTGCTCTGAACGTCAGTTTTCACAAAGAATAATCGTTATTCGCTGAGGATTAACGAGTTGCTTGCCTTATTTATTGTCTTAGTTGTCGTTCTACCGAGCTGTCAATAAAAACTCACTGATGAGATTTCTGTTCAAACAAATGCGGAGCACGTATGTCTGCTTGAATGACACACAAATGGTTGTGAATGCAACTACACCCGATGTTCTTAACTGCTACTGTAAACCATCCATTGATGCGAGTACTGGGTGAATGTTTCCGGCCGAAAACGCTGAAGAACTTTTAACGCGCACTCTCCGATATGAGAAGAGAAAAGGCCTTCCGAATGGAGTGTAAAGCTCACACTCTTCTCGTACTTACTTTCCCAAAAATGGTATGGGCGCTCTCTTCAGCATGGATACCGAATTTTGCTGTTAACCTTAAAGGCTGAGCTATCCGTGAGAGAAGGGTAGTGTTATGTGAACAGCTCCCCACTACGTCTTCTCCAATTAACTAGACCAGATCAGTTTTGAGTGTCTGCTTTACTTCCGATCTTTTCAAACTGGATTCTACGGGCAGATTGTGCTTCACCGTTTCCAAAATGTCATTTTGCTTTCTGGTTATACTAACTGGCAAGCTAATCAGTGGAACAATATTTTTGAAAACCTCCCTTGAAATATGCACATGACAACAGAAAAGACGTCTCGCAATTCCGTTCTTTTCAGGGCCGTTCTCTTTAAGTGGGCAATACCAGGGGCAATAACCGAGACAGATCAACAGCTCCAAATGAAGCTGAAGGTCACAGTTCCTCTTCTCAAGAGGTTATTTTCTATTTCCTTGGCATTTCCGGCGGAATCCACCAACCCAGCTGTCCATCCCTTCCTAGCATTTAAAAACATCTCGGGGATTGGGCTGAAGTGACCTAAACATAGAAGTAATCCTTCACGCCTCCGAATCCCGCACACTTCAATACACCGGTTATAGACTACTACCTTGCCTAAGTCCATAATCCACCCGGCCATCCTGGATTTTCCCCAAGCGGCTCATAAAACGCACATTTGTTCGGCTTTTCCAACATGTTTCTTAGGTGGACTCAATTTCACCATAAGATAACTTGCCGTCGTGCAAAAAGCGGGTGCAAATCGTAAGGATTGCAAAAGGGCAAATCACCTCCTCAACGATTTAAGGAAGGATATGGCCAAAGGGTGTCAACTGTGGCATATCAGAAATTGGTGGAACATACCACAGGGGCACTCACCTAAGTACACGCCATGAAGAAGCGTTCGTTGCATCCCAAGACATTTTTCAATGCAATGGGGCAGGGACAGACAAGCACTGCGAGTCTGTCACCTACGTCCACTCTATCAGCCATTGTCCTGGTTTCCTAAGCTCATTCCCTTACCTTTCTACTTCCCATCTCATACAGTCGAACGAGAAAGTTACTAACAATTACGTGAATACAACCTGTGAGCGATTACGCAATGAAGTCCTAGAAATCAGTCAGTTGAATTGTGATTTAAACCTCCAACCCTCTGCGCTAACGGAGCACTATCCTTTGAGAAACATCAGTGACAATAAACTGAACGTTTCTAAGTGCTACTACGACCCCACACAAAGCAGATTGGGGAGCTCTGCAATCTTCTTTACTCAGGGTTTGCCGATGTCCACAGTCTTGAAGGAGTTTCCAATCTACGTTAAGTAATACGCTCTATGGTTGCAGATACCAGTGTGTGGTCCAGACACACTCTTAATGGGGGTTGTGTATCGTTTAATCTCAAGTAACAAATACATTAATGGCTTTCTTCCCGAATTCTTAGGAACCTTCGTAGGACCGACGTTTTTCTCATCCACTGGTCATAGGACAACTTAGTGCACTCAAGATAAACCGGTAAACAACGTTTCATTCGGACTGTGAGAGCGAATTCTCGGCTTCTTTGTCAACGTTAATGCGTAGCCTTTGGGTGCCAGGATGAGGTATCCTTTGGTCAAATCCATTCCCACTTTACGTAGATATCACAGACAAGAGCCAACTAGTGAAAATATTGATCTCCAAATCACCACATGGACAGTGATCACTCCGTACTGTCTTTTGCTATTATCTGCTACTAGATGTAACAACCAGCAAAACAGTCTACAATACCAAACTTCAATCAGGCTGTAAGATATCCGCACCAAATTTAATGCGATTGAAGTTGAACAGTTTGGGCGTCGTGTTTAACATGTTACTGATAAACAGATTGGGAATAACACAACGTTTTGAGCAAGTTGTAATACTCTACGTTTCAACCACCTCGGGTGGCCTTCCTCAGGAGTGTTGTAATCGAAATACGATTACACTCGATTACAACACTCCTGAGGAAGGCCACCCGAGGTGGTTGAAACGTAGAGTATTACAACTCGCTCGTAACGTTATTTTATTCCCAATCTGTTCATCAATTCAATCAGGCTGATTTTAACGAACACAGAAGTTATCCCGGTCTACGCATTCTTGATTGTGTTTCTGTGAACCTAAACTATCATGCGTTTTGAAAAGCAGTCTGAAGAGTGAACGATTTATCTGTATCAACAAACTAAACTTTCTCTTCACTTTCATCTCCGTTGCATAGAATCCACCATCTCCTTAACGTCCATTCTCAATTATAGACACATGAGTGACTCAGAAGATCTGAACGCACTTCGTACTGTTCGACATGGGTGGAAACAATGAATCCAAGAGCAGAATAGGCCGGCACAATAAAATATTCCACCGACTGCACACGCCGAATTATTCAGGAAGCACGATTTTATTGACTTCAGCGCCATAACTCCAAACTGGGATTCCACGAAACCGCCGGAAAGCCCTTGGCAACTGCTCATTAACGGTGTTTTTTTGTACTGAATGTTGAAACCCTTTATTCAAGGCTAATTCACATAATGTGCTGGGCTCAACTAAGGTCCATTATGGGAATCTTGAAGAAGTGGCAGTTAGTCTCGCACAATCCCTTCACAAGTTGTTCAACTGAGTACTTCAGACTGACAATCTTCTTAATATCGGAAAAGAAGCTGGGGCTTCAACAGCCTTGAAGACAGGCTAATGGCGTTCTCCTGATGGCTACTGGCCAACCGGTAACCCTAGAATCCCATGCAAGATAACGGGACGTTTGTTGAGCCTGCCATCCTCGGGCATTTCCCAGGGTAGGATCCTTATTTCTGAACCACATTGCTTTCTCCCTGGCTTTTATGCGGAATAAAGACGTTTATCTTCAAGATTACCTGACGAGGACATATGACATTAATTTTATCTCGGATGTTAACTTATTCGATTTCCCTAGGACATTCGACCACTTCCCGTGTATTCTCCCAAACATAATATGGGAGCCTATAGCATCCAAGGAAAGGCTTCTCAACAAATTATCTTTCCCTTGGTGATAGAAACTTTTGAGGTAAGCCCAAATCAGATTTTTTTTATCTCCCCTGTTACTTATGTGAGGGTTTTTCAAGGGTTAACACTGGATCCACTTGTATTTTGTTTATACCGACAATCTTCGGGATACTATTTCTATCGACGCTGTTCTCTAAGCTGATGACCTGAACATCTGGAATACTGGTAATCCCAGTGCCTTCTGTTGTTAGGGCTGATCAGATGATTGGATCCCCCCTCTAACTGATCATAGGTTACACATGAGTCCCTAATTTAGAAATCTGGCAAGGCCTTCCTGGTTCACTGTACAATTATCACTGCAAGCATATTGGATATGGATTTGAAGAAAGATCTGGGTATTTGGATGCAGCCAAAACTATCGTTCTTCTGCCATTACAAGGAGATCGTACAAACAGTTTTCTTCAGTCTGGGGTTGCTGAAATGGACTTATATCTGTCAGAAGATGAAAACATCATGAACGCTTTATAGGGTGAAGTACATTACACCGTTGCCTGAGCAGGTCGGTAATGTCGGATTGGAGGAAATCGTACTCGTTGTTGAGGTTGCTTACCACGCGGCTACCGAGCACCGTACATAGGTGTATGAACTAAGAAGAGAGACTTCAAAGTATTGACCTTTACCCACACGTACTTAAGAGAATCCGCAGTGAATTGTTGCTGCAGATATCAAATTCAGCACTTTGGTCGTCAAGCCGCAATTCATCTTATTATCGGCCAATGGGATCACGACACATGTTTCACATTCTTCTAGTTGACGTTGAGCAAAGTATGTATAACCAACGACGCCAAAGATTGAAACGGTATCAAGTTGCTGTGGACGTCCCAGCATTAAAATAAACATTATGACTGTTGATTCTGCGACGTCTACGACAATACTTAAGAAGGCTGGGGTGTCGCTATGAGTACTGTACACAATTATTCTATCAGGAATGCTGAAGACATACGGTTAAGCAGAATTATTTTATTGAAGCAAGGAATGCAAGCGTGCGGTAGAAATCGGAGGCAACAGCAGGCAGACACAACTGTGCCGTGAGACGATGGACTCTACAATGTCCCCACAACCGTGAGCTGTTTGAAGTCCACATATCCAATCCGGAGGGTCAAATGACACATTAGTCATCGTTGAAAGAGGCCACAAGTGAAATTCCGGTTCTCGCCTACCTCTGCCTAAAGGGTAAACAAAACTTACTAGAGAGTACGAAGACACTTCAAAAGGCACACTTTGGCAAGACCGTCATCTCCGTCTTGTTCTGTTTTTGCTTTTCGGCCACACCATATGTCGGAGAGTGTCGTTAGATGAAAGCTGTCTTCTATGATTACCATTCTACACTATTGTCGGGACTAAATTCTTCTAGTTGTCTCCCTCCAAACGACAAATTCGTCTTTTATCTCTGCAATATTTTCTTTGTCACGTTTACGAACACCGTCCGAACCAGCCCTTCCTTACTTAGTTAACATTCAACAATAATGCCAAGAGACCAGTATCCCTGTGCGGCACGTCTTCTGTAACAACGAGAACCAAGTCTCTTGATCGGATAGTTTATCTTATAAGCAACTGTCGTTGTCGTAATTGGGCAGTGGGTAAATACTGTTTAAGCCATCTTCTCACAAATAATGCTATTAATCAGGTCACTTTTCTCGAAAACATGGTATGACGGTTATGCAAGCCCTCATTTGGCAACTCTAAGCCTCCTTCCCGAATCAATAACAAGCCACCGGGGGCCGACGGAAGTTCGTCTGAGTGTCAGACGTTGGTGGGAAAAGGGACCAACTATTGAGCAGACGCTCAACCTTCACAAACAGCTTGACCAACGCGTCTTCTGTGAGTTGCTGCTAATTGGGAACGCCATATGATACATTTTTGACACAGCGGCTTATAGCTTCGCAAACACCCCCACTATTACTACAGACGAGGGTTCACCTTGACATTGTAATCCTCCAGTAGGGTTTCGGTCGTTGATCTTCCATTCATCCCATCTTTGTACCAAGTCACGCAGCCTCCCAATTGCACTGACGAAGCTAGTTCTATTGTTGCTGTATAACTCTGTTGGACAGCTGCGCCTACTAGAAAACCGAATGAGCATAGTGATGAGGACATCTGTAGATAGATCATGGGCCACCTCGGGGTGCACAGTGCGAGTCTTCAGACACGTAAACAAGCAAACAGATCGTTTATCCGGGCCTCTTCTGCGCTTAACTGTCATGAGCCATAAGTATTCCATTCCCATTTCCTCGAACGGGAACCAGCCTAAATTTGCTTTAGCCTCTGGCAAAGGATTCATCTACTGATCATGCGGTACTGCATACTGTTTTCTAGAGCCGAGGAAATTTTCTGTTATTCTCTTTACAGCGCTAACATCGCGTGCAATCCAGCAGTATTTGCAAATGGCTCCTAATACGCGAGCCGGTTTGCTATATCCTTCGTGGGAGCTGATCTGTTGGAAAATTAAATCCACAAATAGAGGCTTATTAGGGAGAACTTTTGGATGTTTGGGCCTTCCAGCGCCCGCCCAGGTGAGGCATACCACCAAACAAGATTGAAAATGATGAAGCTTTTCAGCCATCTTCAGTGCTCTGCTTGCGCGGTTTTCATTTGTGCTTCACTTTCCCAGGATAGACCTGGCACTGCACCATGCCCTTGACCATTTAAGTTTCGTCGGCTGCCAAAGGATCAGTACATAACCGAATGTGATCTGGGTGGCTGTTGGGTTCTAAAAATCAACTTTCAGAGCGCCTTAGCCAAGCATTCTGTTTGAAAAGTTTAAACCAATTCTAGAAATGAATGAACAGCGAACAGACTCAGGAGGCTTGAACTGTTACGTTCACGGAAAGCCGCCCACGCGTAAGTTTGAGTTCTGCTCGCACATTCATTGTAGAAGTCTCTGTGGACTAATATCCGTCGTAAGTATGCGTAAATTCAGGGCTTTTTGACTAAAATCTCTAATCCCTCAGACCCCGAGTTCCTCCTGAAAGCAAGCCTTTTGAGTTAGTCGCTGACCGAACATGTTTTTGTTGTTAAGACAGACTTCTTTCGTGTATTGCGGCATCTTGTTTAACCACAGAGGTAGTAAACCTGAGAAGGTTCTATACGCTAGGTTTTCGAAAGATGTTCGAAGGTCTTGGGAAACGATGTTTTCAGTTCTGACCACCGGAACTCCGCATTTATTTCCACAGCAGCTACTTAGGAGTTGGTCGATAAGATTGTACAGTATGGCTGATCCGCCTTTAGGAAAGGTCGTGCATAAGCCGTTGTCCTACAACCTTCTTCTAAGGCCTCACCAAACACGTGCAACTGAGCACCGTTAGTGTAATCTGTAACATCTCATGTGATACAACGTGGAACCTCGACCGGGTTAGTAATTGTTATGTAAACCAACCTTTCCTTCCACGCCTTGGCATCGATTGACTAGATTGGACTGCTTCATCCTAGGACCTCCTTGCACAGCTGTTGCAACACAACTGTAGATGGGACCGGCGGAGACACAACATAGCTTTCCATTCTAATGGTTGAAACGGACAAAGCGGCTGAAATACTAGTAGCTACGTTGTGTTCGTTTGACGGCCTATCCAATAGAAACCGAGCGACCTGGTAGGTCTGACCGAAGAAGTCACTGAGTATCTTCCAAGCTCCATCGAAACGAAGTGTGGATGGAACGTAATGCATTCCTTGGAGAGTCCCCTACAACAGTGCGGGAGGTATAATAAACACTAATCGTCGTCTTCTGCTGTGTTCTTCACGTAGAATTCAAACTATGACACAAATTTCCCATACTCCGAGGGAATCCCACCAAAGTAAGTCAGCTGTACACGACAGAGAGCTTGGCTCTTATTGAATGATTGCAAGACTGACGCCACAGAGTTGTTAACAGGTATAGGCTGTATATCTGGCAGGGTACACAAGATTGGTTGCATTTTTGTTCTCTGTCTGACATGTGCAAGACTATCATCAACATAACTTTGTGTTTTTCAGCCTGTCTTCAATTATCATGGCAGCCATCAGACTGTTGCTTGAATGGCCACCGCTCAAACACCAAGTAATAGTTCATCCGACTTTTCTTACCTTTCGGATGATGAATGAAGCTTGCGTCATCCTATATGGACCGCTTGTGTACCCGTAGGTGGATAGACGGTTTCCCAGGCGCGGTTTACCTGTGGGTTTTACAATAGAAAAACATACGTACAAGCTGGTTTTATTTCCGCGTTTTCACTAGCTGGTGTGCCAGTCTGTTCGTACCGTGTACAATCTACCTAACTCCATCTATCCACCACACCTGGTCGGTTTGCGTCCTCTCAATCAGCAAAAGCAAACCGATCCTTGTGCCCACGTGTGCACGTTGACCATGCGGCTCCGTTTACTGCTGAAGCCAAGCGACTCGGTTTGGGACGTATTAAGTTGTTACCGAGGCAGACAAAAGTCACATCGATACGTCTTAGCCAGGATGAGGTTTATTGTTGGGTTTGCGCTGTCCTTATTTTAGTGCCCACCAAACTTACTAACCTTGTTGAAGAAACTTTAGTCAAAGTGGCGACATACTTATCCTGTCATGTTCTAAGTTATGAGCTGTAATTCACCGAGAAGAAATACTCATCTAGCATCGATCAACTTTTTGAAGTAACTCTTAACAACGTTCGAGAAAACAAAGATGGACGTCCCAACAATCACTTCGATTGTATGCTTACGTTCTCCCCATCGCTTTGTTTGCGATCGTTCTGCCGTACTTCGGCTTGACTGCACCTGTTCTGGAGAAATCCTGTTCGTGATTTGTTTATCTGCAGTGCAATCTGCATAAGTCATTCTGCTTTGGATCCCTCCGTTGCCACTGTCTTCTCTTTTGGACGTTGTAGCCACAACAGCTCTTTGACCATTGAGTGACAGTTAGCCGTGTGTACGCAGGACGCCTTGTGATTCGCACCGACGCATTTGGTTTTGTGGGCTTTGGTTACTTCATCGGTCACAATTACATGCTTCTGACAAACGCTGATTTTCTACTAACTCCATCGACATGGGTTGCCAGCAAAGATTAAAAGATGTGTACTGTCTACAGCTGACAAACCCTAGTTTGACGTTGAATGAGGTGACTAGACTGAATTTTCCGCTTAACCAATTCATTCAACCCCCACGTACTACGATAGAGGATCACTCTATAAGAGGCATTCGTTATAACTCGCAAACTCTCGTACATCAGATCGAACGCGTACGCCTCTCTACTCAGAATTTCCATCAAAGGGGTCAATCGTCTGAGAGATTCTTTTGGTGACCACCACAAGTAGTCCTGCCGTAATAACACTGAACTTCCTGCCCAAGAATCTGAGATTTCTGCGCTTATACTCAGCAGTTAGTTGCTGTCGTGAATGATAACAGAACTCATGATTACATTCCAACCAGCAACAGAAAGACCTACGGGTTAGCACAAGCTAAAAGCCAACTTCAGCCTCACGGAAACTTCCCCACATGTGTGAGGTTTAGTATACCGTATCGGGAATTTCACCTAACCCACTGGCTTCACACTTTCCGATGAGTGTTTAAGCTGCGGTTCCCCTATCCAAGTAAAGACTAGGTGATTTTCCACTCAACTGTGTGAAATACATCATCTGTACCAATATCAGATACTTACGAATCTTTTCTTGTACTAGCGGTGTACGTGCTAGAACAGGATGCCTTCAAATTTTTTTTACAGGGATCTACTTCGAATTCCCCAAAAGCTACCTGTGTACTTGTTTTAGTGACCTCGCTTTCTCTTTACCTGTACGACCTGTAGAAGAACAACGAATTCTACCTCCTGGTGTTCATACCGTCCGTTTCTTACCTTTTAACGACAAAATACCTCATTCCGTGCAAAAAATACGTGCACTTTTTTTACTGTGTAACGTAATTCACTTTGTGGGTGTCTTTACAAACACCTACCTGTAGATCTAACAGGTTAAAAATTCGAAGAATATTCCAGCTCATTCACTTATGTAGGAAGAGTTGTTTCAGAAAAACTTGCTACGGACAGTTCTAAACCCATCCTGATCGCTGTGTACATTTGCGAAAGCAACAAAAATTCTTGCCTGGAAGCTATATTATGCGTACACTTAATACTGGCTTTCCCGTTGGATGTGTGGCTACGTATACTATTGATGTATTTCCCGCTCTAATTAAAGTAACCAAACTTGATTGTTAGGGAGGCTGTCGGCGCCATCCACTAGGTTAGCATTAAAGAACAGCACGACCATTTTCATTTTTGCCAAGCTCTAGACAATCGAGAGGTAATGTCTACTGTAATCCCAAAGTATTTCAGAAAAACAACCCTTTCCTCTGAATGGGCACATCCTTTGGCTGTGGTTTCCAGGAAATCGGATGTAATCTACTGTTTAGTAAGTCACGCGTACTGAATGGTCAACTTGCTATAGAAAAGAATATACTGCTCAGTACTGATTAAACACTCGCTGAATTTATTGGTACAGAAATTTTCACAAATTTGGATATTAAATTGGTTTACTTCACTTGCTGTTTGCTGTACAGTCCAAATCAAAATCTACTTCCTTCAGGTCCGAAAGATTATTCCGACATAGTGTGTTATCAACGATCTCGAGTTTGGCACTTGTGGCTTGTCAGATATTTATTCTTTGTTGTTGAATCTAGAAAAATTGAAAAGTCTGTCGATTGAACATATGTGTTACAGTGTACTGCTGATTGCTGTACTGCTGCTTAGTAATTGTTGTCTGCCCATTTTGAATGGTCAGCATTGCGGGTATACTTTCGATAAGGTCCTGGTGCTTTATTTAGACGAAGCATAAAATCATCGACCGACATTCAACCGACTTCAGCACGATTCAGATATTTTATCAACCTCTAAATTGAACAATTCAAAGAGGACTGCATAACAAACTCTCCATGAAATTCTTTCTCTAGATTGTCGGAAAATGAATGGTTTACTCTCTCCCAATAAGCTTGGAATTGAGATGTTCTGAAAAATACTACTTTTTTCAGTATAATGTAGTCTCACGTTTCCCCGAAAGTTCATTTGTACACATGATTGTATAGTGACAGGCAGCTTGGTACCGTAGCTCTCCCTCAGTTGGAAATTTGCCAGAGCTGAATAACCGTTTAAAAACCATAGGTAGCGCCTGTTTGCGACACAATACTACCACCAACACTGCCTTCACTCCAGACTACTGACAACCTAGATCAGCTGCAGCAACATTTATATTTTTGATGAACAATGAGACTGATAGAACTATTGTGTTATAGGCCACAAATAGTGTGGTGCAGACGAGCGATTGCACCATACTCCTCACACTACTACTATTCAGTAGTGCGACAACAGCGTGGATTTTGACCTCGAAATATTCGCGGGAAAATTACGAGAAGAAGCACTGAAGTGCGGAATGGCATGAAGTGGTTCTTGGTACATGAAAGAACTGAACGTTTGCATCCGTGGGAACAGTGACGTTCTGAAACGGGTGTCGCACGCAGATGAGTGTTTTTGTTTGTAGTCATGCTGAAGCGCATAACCCACTTATTGGTTTTCCTAATAAACCATCCGCGATCTTGGCCACAACAATATTACTGAATATGCCAAAGATACAATAACCGTGATACAAACCTATCCTGATCTTCACGCTCTTACTAAATTATTGGCCAACGTGGGCAAAGAAACAAGTTATACTGTAGCAAATCAGTGGATTTGAATTTGAATGATAAAACGATATCTGTACTGGCGCAATTTGTTCACCCCTCAATTGTGGTTTTGACTTTCTCTTTGTTATGGCTATAAGGCATTCGTAATTTACTGCACGGAAGAGATCCCCAATTCTACTGTATGTGCATTGTGCCTAATAAAACGTGCTCAGTCAGGTTAACTGAATCACCTCAGCTGGTTCAATTTATATTGTTTTGTTCCTGTAGTTTGAGTAATTCCGGAGACTAGATAACTGAAAGCAGATTAAATGTTAGCGGTCAATTAGCACACCGGTTTATAGTGAATAGCCACTGTCCATAAGAACCACTCTTGGGCCTTAAACTATTTGCCCAGCTGGACTTTTGTTATGCAAAAAATGCAGATAGCAGTAAGTCATATCGTTGATATAGATCCAATAGAACATCAGTTACCTTTGGTCTAATTAACGGTCCTTAGCCGTCAGTTTACCCTTTAGCACCGATATGTATTAAGTCAGGTACATTCATCGCTTGACATACTTAACATTAGGGTTTTAGAGCACCCCTAAACTCTAAGACCATGTGCGGTTTAGGTTTGTCCACCACATGACTAAAAACACTGTTGGCAATGACTGCAGGCGGATATGTGTAAATACTCTTACCTGGACTCCTTATTCAGAATGTATCAACGCCTGCTCTGACAAGTATGACTCCCACATCCACAACACAATGAAAGTTTCGTGAAAATTTCGAAATATAGACTAGGTGGAGAGGCATAAACTCAGAATGGGCTTTCATCTAGAAAGGCTGGTGTCATTAAGTTAACTGTCAAATAGAGTGATCACCTTAACAGAGAACTGAGCCAAAGCTGGAACAATTTCTGCACAACTTATCGCCCAACGGAAGATAGCTTCCAGTTGCCCAGGAGCAGGAGATTAAATGGTTTTGCTTTGAAATCTGAGTTTGGAAGAGAAAGACCACTGTGTTACCTAAACGCTTCTCGTTGGAAACTTTGCTTTACCGGATGCATCGTACACCTCTGTGGATGAGATCTTGTGCGATTATTCGACCAACATGTATGTGAGAGTCCCCTTGATCACCTTCCACGCGAATCGTAGCAGATCAACCAACATGTCCGCTTTTTGAAGGTTCGGAGTCTATGTTCTGAGATTGTCATTTAAAGCGAGTGCTTGAACATCACTTCGTTCATGCTCTTTAATCACAAACGAGAAACAAAGTAGGATCAGATCGAGTAATGGTCACCAACAAGCTAAAACTTAGGGTGAACAATCGTCGTTTCGTTCAAGAAACGCATCAGGCACAGAATTGAGGAATGTCAGTAGACAATAACAAATGTGCAGTGCGAACAAAAAAATGTAAATATGTGAGCTAGTATACGTTTTAGCGTTCATACGATTATTTTAACAACCGTTGAAGTGTAAGATGTACAGGCACTCACTATACATCAGTCGCTCACGGGAGAACAAGAAACGTCAGATGGATGCCATTGGAAGAGAAGACCGAGAGAAAAGAAATAAGAATCAGGGTACTACCCAGTCTATGTAATGCACTACTATGATATCAATCGGCTCGTTATCATCTGCTTTTAAACATCAAGGTGGTTTCACACACTGTATTGCATACGCTTCGAAATACGCTGAAGAGTGCTTGCTCATTATTCAATAAACGACACGGGATGTTATGCTGAGATCTACTCACTGACCAGATTCTAGCGAATGCTTCGGTGTTGTACTTTGCTATCACACCTATTGGATTAAGGGGGGTACTACCATATCTAGACATAGAATACCCTCAAAGTGTTGCAAACCGCAAGTTCAGGTAAATTCATAAATACTGCCTGAGTTCTACTCCTCACTTTGCCAGACTATGACGAGCCAGTCAGGGTCTTTTTTTGTACGCATACCTTTAGGGACACATTTCTGCGGCTACTGTTGCATACTCTCGTTGGACTTCCTCTCACGTAGTGGTTAACAAGAATACAAGTAAGCGTTTTGTCCAAGTTCCAAGCCAGAATGCTTCGTAGGCTTCCAAGTGTGGTGAGTTGTCAACTTCGATTCGTTCTTCCTGAATGCCCGATTTCACTGAACTCTACGGCGTTAGCAGCTTCACACTGTCAATCCAAGTACTTCTTCGCAGTGAAATTTGAAGTATCATGCTTGGAATGCTCAAACCGTTGACGGTAATCCATAATTCATAAGTGAATGTATGGTACGGTGAGCAAGAAATAGTACAATTCTTGTGGTAAAATTCACACGTATAAGATCTGGCATACATCGTCCTCAAAACCTATTTGCCTGCTTTGCTGGAAGTCATTTTTGGGTGGTAACTTCCTGGCTTTCCATCTTAACTTCTTCTTCGAACTTAATTTATTTATCGAATTACATTTTGGTAATAGGTGTTCAATATCGAACAGTGTCGTTGCGGGGTTCTCGAGTGAACTGTTTGAGCAACCATGCGGGAAAGGCTGATCTCCTGAACCATTTGGTGAATTTTAGGAAAGATCTTGAGAGAGGTGGATAATCGAATCTGTATGTTAAATTTACGAGCTACTGAAGTAGCTTCGTAACCCAAATGGTGAGTAACTTGCCGTATCTAGGTCTGTTTCTTCCGTCGCTGGTTTGAACCCAGCCGAAATTCAGAGTTTTACAATTGGGTCACTCTTAGATTAACAGCCTCGTCGAATTAAGTGTCAAACACCCACTTTGATACATCGATAAGCATTGGAGGTTCAGCAGAATAGTGTTCTGGCAGCTGACAGTGTCTTGTCTAAAAAGTGGTCTACCGTTACTGAACGAAGTTAATGCAGTCGTCAATTGCTGATCAAATGAGTCAGCCATGTGGTGAGGATAGTTATAAAAGGAAAACTAAACTTTAATTTTTTTGTTCGCTGTAAGTAATTAACAGTGCACAAACTTGTTCGAGCAATAGACTAAACGTTATTCCCAATACATTTGGTGTCAGAATGTTCACAACCCTCCGGCGACCCAAAACTAGGCATAACTGACTGATTTTGTCCGCATACTTTTAGCTTGATCTGGTGGACCGGCTAGACAGCAAGAATTTTGCCAGTTTTGTTCGATTATTACTTTGAGTGGATTTATGCCAGAGTGTACAGTATCCCTTTATGAAGTGTTCTGTTTATTCCACTTAAGCTCCGTTAGCTGGTGCATGCATTCGACTGTATACAACGAAGCACGAAGGGCTTATTAATCCCTATAATCTTAAGATGCAGGAAATGACAATCTTGGGCAAAAACAATACAAAGGATGAAACACAATATCGCTAAGGTATTAATGTCTATACGTCTATGAGGCCAGACAATAAAGGCTTTATTACAGCGAATGAACCGGACGCATTTACTGTTGTGAGCATGCGGTTTTTCAGTAGCACAATGCTGCTGCATAATTTTAATAAAACGGCCAACGTTTCATGCTCACTCACAAATTTAGGGACCTAATGTCACATCAGAACCAAGTGTTCATCCTATAGCTCACGATTGTTATGTAGTTTCCACAAAGAAGACTGAACTCGAGCCACACAAACATTACTGACCAACGTGATCCAACCTACATTACCGCAGCTGAAGTACTGACTTAGTAGCCAGAGTTTATGCTGGTATTGGAGATGCTGGTTAAACCGTTAAGTCACGTGAATTCTTGTTGGAATAGCATACTTGCAAGGGTACAGAGTAACAGAAACTGTAAGCCTGGAATTCATTGTACATGTGTGTGCTGTGTTTAGCTACGTGAACATGCAAGGGTAATGGTACTGTGCGCTGTTGATCCAGTTATCCAACAGACAGGACAAATGGCTTTAGTATTTAACTGAGGCTTACCAATATATGACCGACTAACTTTCCATTAGTTTGGACAGTCGGATTTCTTCCTAACTGTACCCGAGAAGACCAAACAGGAGCAAAATAGGCTTTTGTGACCAGTTGGTTTCAGCAACCATAGGCAAACAGGTAACTGGCTATTTCTAATTGGTTGAGTCATATCAAAGCTGCGCACTGTTACTATGACCTCCAAATGGATGTAGTTGTGGGAGTTCACACACGTACCCATTGAACCACGAGGATATGTCTACCAGAGGTGTTGGAAGGTATGTAAATTATTTTCAGTAGTTGTTGTGCCCCTTTTACATTGGAAATACCGGTACAAACTATTCACAAAGCTTCTCTCATGCCCCTTTTTGAGGTCTTGTGAGTTATTGTTAGGACGCATACCAATCCGGTCTATGGAGAAAAATGCAGTAGATAAGTAAGCAGTCAAACCGATCACAGCATGAAGTGTCTGTTTGACGATGAGCTTAATGAAATCTTCACCCACTTTGATCTCAACCTCTTAGAGTTTGAAACCAGCCGAATTATGCTTAGAATCTGGAAGGAGAGTGTCTCTCTGAAAGAAGTGCATGTTACTCAAGCCGTCTGCTGGTTAATTTCGCGAGACATTTCAGAATTGCAAGACAGAAATGAACGGCCAACTGCAAAAAGAAGGGCGCACTACACAGGTAGCTATTCGAAAGATGAGAGTTTCTTTGCGAATACTGTTGGTCGTTACATACAAAGCTTACGTTAACAACACTCAGTGACCCTAATGTAAATTCCCCTTTAAAGAATAACATTGGGTGTATTTCCTCTTTAGAAATGTCAGTAGGATAGCAACTGTCAGCTCTAACTTGGACTGCAAAAATGTCTCCATTTAAATCTGATCACGTTTGCTATGACGACGCTTATAAGTAACATCGTCAGACAACGGAAGCCAATTATCCAGAGGCTTTCGGCGCCCATGCTATCTTTTAACTTGCAAAATCACCTGAATATACAAAAGAGTATTTTTGCACATCACAAAAACAATTATAGACATTTAAATAACACACGTTGGAACGGACAGATTGGAGAAACTGAATGTGAACACAACAGCATGCAACGCTAGTACAAATAAGCTATTACGAACCCGTCTAAGGGTCTCAGGTGAGCTTGCATCCTGCAACAAATATTTGTGAGACAGAATCTCGTAAAGAAGAAGGATCACATTCGACAAAAGACGATCAAAAGATAAAAAACTGCCATGTGCGTACTCTATGTCGTGTGGTTGTACATAACATTCAAGGTCACCAGTACCGGTGCATATTACTCAACAGTTAATATTAATTTCGCTTCTCATATATATTGGGTGATAATATTTTGTGACACTGTATACTTCTCAGAGGTTATGCTGGATAGTGTAGCACGGGCAGAAGAGGTACGTATTAGGAATAGTGGTGATCTTCAGGAGCAGTGGATCGTGATCATGGATGGATAGTACCATGTAGGTGTACGTTTCAGATGGCAAACCAGTTTCACGAGACTGGAGGCAGCTGCTAATACATACAGGCAACGCACAATGCTTTCTACTGTTCGGACAGTGTAACAGTCCATATCGTGTCTGTTGTATTCAGAAATAAACAGCTTTTGAGACGAACTAACCGTTTTTTTCACTGTAGTAGGAAATGAGTTGTTTGGTAACAAAATGTTTGTAAACATGTGATGAGACAAGCAGCATGTGAGGCTTCAGTTGGACCAACTGATAGGAACTATATTTTCGTGTACTAAACAAAAATGAAATAGTTGTCTTCAGACATGCTCCGATATGTTTTACTGAGTGAATATGCGATTCGTATGGAAAATACGTCTTTCGGAAATCAGACGGTAGACAAGTTAGTGACTTGATTTATGTTTCCTTTGTTGTAGGCAATCTGGTGTAGTACGAAGTGGTCCATTTGGGACGGACCAAAGTACTCATAGGTAATCAGTGCTGCACTATTCGGACTACAAAGTAAATTTGTGAGCCAAGAAATTTCAATCTAGACGTCCATTATCTAACCGATTACCATAAAGTCAGCGTGTACCAGATCATCCAGGGGGGAACTACCATGATAAGTTTCCCTCGAACAGTCACAACTTGCTGAAGTCAACGAAGCTATTGAGAGCCATAATTGCGTTACTGCTGAGTAGTATGACAGATTTGCCAATTATGAAGTCATCCATTTGTGAGGGCTGCGGCGCTCGTCTGGATTTGAACCATTTACAGAAAGCGGTTATGTACCGAGACAAAAGTATGGATAAAGAGGGTGATGAGTTAGCAAAAATTAGAATACCTTTTACAGTATGGTAAGTTTAATGGACATTTATGGTTTGATATACACCCAGTAAATAAGAGAAGGCAACCATCTGTATTTTTTGCGGTGCACACGATCAATAAACTTTTCGTTGACTGACTGAACGATGTCGAAAACAATAATTTACTATGGTTAACTGTCATACCCCTTCGGGGTAGAGTGAGCTTAGTTCTGTTACTACTGATAGGAGGCATTTCCAACTAGATCCACAGTGTGCATTTTGTTACACAGTTCATTCTATATGAGGGATTCTGGTGAAATCTATCGTAGTTACATTCGCTTTTCCTTAATGGTCGAGACAAACATCAGTTACTGCCCATTGGTGGACACCGGAAGATAGTGACGCATTCTATTGTTTCTGTGCGCAGTGGTCAGGGTTGCGCAATCGGATGCTGATGGCTTCAGCAACGGTCAACATTCGAAATCTCACCATTTTTGATCGATTCCTTGGCACACGCACTGCGCACGCAGTCGGATTAACATCCCAGGATAAGAGATTATAAGCTACCCACGCTGTTTGAAAATTAAACAAAATTGATGACTGAATTGTAGCAATTCTGTTATCTACTGGGATGACAGCGTCACTACGTAAAGCTTTGAGCATAGATAATAGTGTGTAGAGCGTGATGTGCTGCAAATATCTGGACATGGAAATTCTAAACCGAACTACTCGATTCACTAATAAGAGCTCTAGGTTACCCACCTGTTGATCAATCAAACCTGTTTGTGGCCAGATCGTTTAGACATGATAGACATTGAGTGCTAACTAGTCACCTGTGCAAAGCAGAAGGTAGATAATACACAAAAACGTGCACCCCCCCCATTAGGCATGGATGTTATGGGGTGCGAAGTTAGCTAACCCTTTCCCATGGGGGCAACAAGTTTCAATACAATACTGTAACAACCACAGTAAACTTTCGATTGTTCCAACCGGTTGAGTTATCCTGATGTTTCCTCAGGGGGACTTCAGAGATTATGAAAGAGCTCTCTTCCTAAATACGCTCTCGTGCTGCGCCCTCTGTGACTTTCTTTTCATCCCGTGGCTGACTTCGTGGAGCTAATTGTGCTAGAAAAAGCCAGCCACAACAGAATTGAGAACTCGGTTAGGATGCGCCACGACCGACACAAATACATGTCTGCAGTCACTGTCTGATTTAGGCACACGAGCACTAATATGCAAAACGTGCCTGCTGCCAAAAGCGTTGATACTGTCACTCAAGCAACACACGATATAGACCAGTGACGAATCCTAGTATCATCCACTGACCTATCTGATCTAACAGTCACTGGCGTGAATCGCCTGCTTCGGTCAACGTATTTAGCCTTGGTGTGTACACATCGACTTCTGAGAATAACCTTTCTCATAGAAGAAATGACGAAACAAGCGTGTGCAGCTTGGTTTACAGCTCGCTCACGGCACCAATCTGACGGATCAATAAACATCCCATCCCAGTGGAAACAACAACATACTGTCACCCAGCCCAGCGTTATTGCTCCAAATATGACCTCAGATGACCTTCACCCATATGCCGAATTCAGTCCAGAAGTTAAAAACACCTTGACTTGCGGCATTCTAATAGGGGATGTCAGTCTCAAGGTGCACTGCAAAACACCGACTCAGTGCTCCTCGCTGAATGATATCCCTCGAGTAGATATATCTGATGTGCACATCTAGATGGTGGAACTGCTTTCTCCTACTTTTTGGAACACTGGGGCGAATTCATTTTCTAATAAACTGAAGAAGCTTCGTGGCCTCTGTTCCAAGCGAAGCCCACTTATGGTAGGTAACATGTGACCTGGTGTAGGAAAGAAGTTTGGAATGGCGAATTGTATAGCCTAGGTGTGACACTATTTCGCGGTGATGACAAATCGGTCGAGGAGGTGGTGCAGCTCATTAGTTGAGATCGCACCTGAAGACCTCAAGTATTCGTGACAGAATGATACTGGGTCTTCCTGAATCAGTCACTTCTAACTTCGCTTGTTTGATTGGTGTGAGTTACAGGTCGAAATCTGTGTCCAGAAATGACGGCATAGTTTTACACGACGCTGTGCTTTTATTGCCATCTATATCTTATGCAAAAGTGCTGATAATGTGGGATTTTAATTATCCGGAGCTAGAATTAGCAAACCATTTTGTCAATACCGCAGTTTTTTCCTACTGGGGAGTTCTTCCAGGCAGTCACAGAAGGTGGACTATTTCAGCATATCCAGGACCATACGAGATGGCAGATAGACCAAGCCTCTTCTTGTCCTGATCAAAATCATGCCAACGAGGTTGACATTAGTAACAGTCTAAATATCACAGTTCTAGGTGGCCGATAGTAGAAAATCGAGGCTCCCACAACATAACACCAAGCGTCTAATTACACTGAAATACTCAATCTGGAACACATATCAAGTGGAACCAATTGAAACTACTTTTGTCATATTGTGGTGGATTGTCAGGTCGGAGGTGCGAGTTNTGGAATTAAGACTCGTGAATGAGAGAGCGCGCGTTGCATGTGACTGGCGATTTGGACAATAAAGATTGTGCTTTATTGGACGTTTTCTCGCTACAATATGGTAAAACCGTATCACGGATGATGTCCGAGAGGATCGATTTTACTATTAACACAGTCTTGCAAAAAACTGAAGGTCAATTCTAAGCTTTTCTATAGCGGAGTCCCAGCACACACAAGGAGTAGGATTGACATTTCGCAACTGCAAACCTTTAACGGATTTAGCAATGCAGATGCAGAGGCGCCAAGCACTCTGAGTAAACAGTACGTAACTGCGCATAACTGTGAGCCACCGGCAACTGTTGAGCACATAGACAAAAACTTAACTGAATTGCCCAACTTGAAGTCACAAGTCTGAATCGAGTTAGAGAACCTACTAACTCAGAAATCACGGGTTCACACTTGATATCCCCTGTCGACTTAAAAAGCTGCCTCATGAAATTAGCAAAACGGCTTAAAACACTTCTTAATCGCTCCCTGTCAACCGATATCTATCAAAAGCCTGGGAGCTGTTCACAAACATACCCATCTTCAAAGATGGATGTAGAGATGATCTAGATAGCTACCGACTAATAGCGTTAATTTGGATGGCCTCTGAGGTGATGGACAACTTGCTAGATGACTCTCTCCTGGTGATTGTTGAAGACCTCCAACTTATCACCAAGGAGCGAAATGACACTCATAGGGGACACTCATGCGTCACAATTTGGATGATTGTTCGTGATGTTAGGCGAAGGCCACCAACGCAGAACTGTCCATAAATATAGTTTCTGTCGAATTTTCCAAAGCCCTTTTCACAGGTGATAATTCCATCTTGCTACGGAAACTGAGTGGTTATGGCTTTGATGAACGCTTGCTCACCTGGCCATAGGGTTAGCTGATTGAACTTAGAGTTGACGTTAATGTGAATGGACAGCTTTCAGAGTATACCCAACCAACAATGACGTTCTGGAAGTATAAGCCTTAGGACTACTGTTATCAATTCTTGTCGTTCTTGAACTATCCAGTGCAGTCGAATCATCGATGCCGCTCTACGCCGATGACGAAACTCTGGCGAGTTCTAGAGTACCTGGAGGACGTTTCAAACTGCCCAAACCAGTGGACCGTAGAAAATGACTTGCCGTCCAATGTCAACAAGTGTAAAGTCATGCACGTTCGTGATCAAATTTGTACTAACTATCACCTTGGCGGCATAAGGCTGCTCTTGTCAGCATACGAGCGGAACCTAGGAATCACAGTGACAGATAGTTTGAGTTTATCTAAATTTTGTTGTGTCGTGACTAAAAAGCAGAAATAACCCTGAAATTCACAGGAGGAATGTGTGAAGCCTTCCACCATGAAGTGTTTCCCGCTGTGTTTGCCCCCATAATCCGCCTAGGCCCGGAAACAAACATACAGACCTATGATCCTTATCTCAAAATGATCTAACACTTGTTGAAGGGTATCACAAACGGGCCACCAAAAGAATTATAGGGTTCAGTAAAATCCCCTACTCAGAAGGAATGGTTGGATTAGGTTAGTTATCAACTCGGAATTAGGGACTTCGAATAGCCTTAGGAATCGTACTTGAATTGAAACCTCCGCGCAATTAATAATAAGAGGACCTGGTACTGGTCGCAGTAAGCAGTTATTAGTCATGAATTGAGACGTCGAATTTATGGATGTACAACAGTATTAAATAAATCACAGCCTGCCATTGGCTGATCTTGTTAGCACATGCAAAATCATAAACTGTATGTTAATTGGTGGAATACGGAGCAGATGAATTGACAAATAACGGGAGGGACAACACGGAGAATGGTCGTACAATCCTGATGTTGTTGTCTTAAACGCGATATTTGGATTGGCAGTTCGTCAGATCATTTGTTATGTCGGGGTTTGGATAATCGGTAAATCGAGAATGCCACCACACAAATACAGACGTTTTAGGAGAGGCCCAATTCTTATCCACGAAATACTCCGTACTCCACGTCAACCATTGGCACGTCTGTTACTACTGAATAAGGATGAACGATTAGGCAGTCACTCACTGAAACCAACTAATGCAACAGACAGTTTACTCTACGGACAGAAATGCTTCACCGTTTGAATCTGTTTAAATTTGAACACACTGGCCAGCTCCGTAGTAATGGCTGAAGTAGTTTAAAGTTTGAAAACATTACCGACAGATACATGAGTGAGAGATAAATAGCACTAAATTTTTCTAACCGTTCCACTATTTAAGTCTCACAGAGCAGTGGATGCTCATGGCCGACTGAATACTGTTTCATCATGTTTCAGTGTTCTTCGCTGAAATGATTCCAGCCAGCAGCTCATTAAACTTACACTTTACTTAGTTCCACTCACTTTTTAGTTACATCTATGAATCGCCAAAAACGCCAATTTTTTACTTACCGGTACATGGACAGGAACGCACAAGTAAAGATCTTTCTCTATCCTTTAACAACCTATAAAACTAGGAACGGGCCTAACGATCAGAGGTTAATCCGGATTTGATCAATAGCTTACCATTTTTAAGTGTTCAAATGTCCAGGACGATTATGAGATGTCGTAACTTCCCCATGACATAATGGGTCACCACTCCAACGGTCGGCTATATGCAATGTATGCATTATTATACACGCATTATCATTATGTGGATTACTATATAAAGACACTCTGGTTTCGAGTTAGTATAAGGACTCTAACTCCTTTGGCATGGGGCTTGAAAGCAAACCCTATACGTGCTTTGTTTAACTCTAGAATTCTTCCATAGAAAATGTCCACAGCACTGGACGTCCCAATCAAAGTTAATTTTCTTTCATTCGCCCTCTTCCTAAATCGTTTGCAGCCTACAGTGGTAACAACGTTCCCTCTATATATCACGAGAACCATGACACTTGGGATATCCAGTAATTTGGAGTAAACTTATGGTGTACATTGGTAGCTCGCCTTATCAGGGTACAAACTTACATGATCTTCGATAAACAGATTGAGAATAACATAACGTTAGGAACAAGTCGTAATACCCTATGTTTCAACCATCTCGGGTGGCCTTCCTCAGAAATGTTTTAATCGAAATTTTGAGCTGTGCTCAAAAACATCAGCTAAACAGCCCTTACTAAGTTTTATGGAGCAAAATTCGGGGACCTTGATACAATTTACAATTAAGGGTTAAATAGCATAAGAAATGGTTAACAAAGTTGGCTAATTTCTAAAAAGCATTCGGCTAATCCTGAATCACAAAATCCGATGGGCATGTTTTGTTTGCTCTGTTTCTGTTGGCCTTTACTACGACCTGACTAGATGGAACTAATAACATGTTGACACATCAACGCATGCAAAAATTACAAGGCATGTAGTTAATACAATTTGATGAAACTGGCGTTCGACATGAACTTCGTGCACACCGTCGGGAAATTCTGCCATCTATATCCTAAAGGGTTTTGCTGCAACCAAAGACAAATTGTAACTTACACAGACGACGAAACGTGTAACTATGGTCTGACAGTCAATCAATCTGACCAGAACGTACTGAGCAGATAACAGGTTCGAAATTTTTCCAAGTCTGCTTGGTTCGGAGCTATTTATTAAGACAACTGGGTGGCTGTAAATCTTATTCTTCTTATCACATGTTCCGTAGAGGTCCAAAACTAATTTTGATTGACTGGGTGACAGGAGACAGATATGCTGAACCGTGGACCTCTGTAGGAAAAAGGCGGTGATATAAAACACTATGTAACTAGTACAGTGAAGAATTACCCAGAACAGACTGCTCGCCAAACCACCTATTACAGTGGTACCTATCTTTCTCTCGTGAGCTACACTTGACTGCATTTCAGCTTGACGTGAGTGTGAAACGTCGCAAAAATTCCATTCATCCTAGTGAATTGACAGGCACTTGCCTTAAGGAATGTGTGACCGCATCATACTTATGGATTTACTGTTCGCAAGCGAGGGAAAAAGATCGTGTTGAAGGATGGTTGTATGCACACAAAGACACACGTGCCAACCTTTGGGTCCTTTCTGATAAACTGACTGCTACTTTGAAAAGAGAGTTTAACGTTCACACTTATTCCTAAAAGCCGAGTGTGCAGTGGCTGAGTTTGTTCGTACTGCTTTAGCTACTGGCTAATTGTTAGTAGCAGCGCAAACACCGGAAATTAAAAGAGTGACGCGACAATTAAGTCGCCTGCCGCAGTAACTACACGCTTACTTTCGTATGTTCCTTCTGACCAGTATAGTTCGGATCATCTGCACAATGCGCCCTACAATGTGCACCACACACTTAACGCACACCCGAATGTTGCATCACAAATAGAATTACAAGGCTAGCCCACTTTTCAGGTGTTCGCCATCATGTGTCCTTTCTTCTTGTCAAAACGCCGAATTGGGTAGACAAAATGTTACCCATTGGAGTTGAGCTGGTTACTAATCAGTCTAGTTTGCAGTCCGGTGTTCACCTTCTGTCGACATGAATCATGAAATTTCGAAAGCGGGCAACCTTCATATCGTTGACATCTACGATTCCATTTGCTTCACAACTGCGACTTCGTGGTGTCCGGTAGCAACGTATATCAAACAGGTTGAAAAATTTCCTGATTAGTATGTAGGAGAAAGTGCACTTGACTGAACGGCTATACAACTAAGACGCACGAATGAACTGTACCAGCTGCTCCACCAGGATCGGATGAGCATGATAAAAGGATTTTCACATTCAGTTACACGTTCAGTGTTGGTTCTTGGTAAAAGCAGTAATTGGCGTGTGCCTGAATTACATTTGAAGGCTGCACCCCCAGTGCTACACGATCGACAGGAGGGATCCGTGAACACACTGCGTCTATCTTGCAGTTTTTTTCTAGCTGGTACTCAATTTCGGGAGGTTAACAAAAACTTCAATCTTCCTTAATGAAGATGTCTACTTACTGTAGTAAAGAGAAGTTGGTATTGTTGACTTCTTCCAGATTGAAACTACGATCGGCATGTTAGTTCAAGCGTTCTCATCCAGGAAAGAGAAGTCCGGATGGAGAAACAAGGGTGAAGGTTAATCAACGCCTCACTGATAAACGACAGCACTTACTTACTATAAAAATACTAATTACATTGGATCTCGAACGAGAAGTTCTCCTGGTTATGCGTTCAAATCCACGAATTTATCCACGTCAGCTCGTTTAAGGTCTATCCACGAACAGGCGGTCTATTTATCAATAACTGTCTAGTTTGGATTTCAGCTGAAACAAAGCTCACTGTTATCAATTTAAAAAAACGCACTGGCAAAACTTTTGGAGTTTTCTTGGTTGTTCCAAGACACTATTATCTCGTAACCGGCTGATAGAAGTCAGTCTTCGCCGTCAAAGCAATATACTGGTACTTTAGTTAGATGAACAACCAAACAGTTATTTTGGGTGCGGTATAACCGCGCTTACTGATACAATCTTATTGCAACTTTGGTATGGAATAATTCATTTAGATGAGCATTCATTCTGCTAAGTTTGTTAGGCCTTACTTTCTTGACTGGATGATGAAGGATGCAATGTATCGGGGACTTAATTTTGGCATTCACTTTCAACATCCTCAAACGCTAAAATTTCACTCAGGGGGGGAATCTATATCTAGTCCGATGGGATATCTTCAAATGATGCCAGGTTTTTGAGCAGCTGGTTGAACGACACGATTTTGTAAACGTGTATCAGCTCAAGTGGACCTGCTGAACCACCTTCTAGGTTTCCTGACGTAAATCATTTGAATTAGTTGAGCTCCAAATTTTAGACCCCACAGTTTCATTCCTTTATCATGCCAACACATAACATAATTACATCGCGGCACACTCTTACTGGGGAAGCTGGGACTGTAAACTACATCACGATACGCCTGCAACTACTCGAAAGGTCTCTTCTGAAACCGACCAGTTGCTTCTTAATCACCTAAGTATCACACTGAACCCATTGCCACACTTCGAGAGCATTTGTTTGTGCACGTTTCATGAATGAACCGTTGAGCTCTTCAGCTGCCTATTCAAACTAACTGCTTCTGTGTATATATTTCATATTGCAACGAGTTCTAACGCTGACAATTTTATTACACACAGTTCAAAAGAAAACGTGGATTATATGAGCGGCTATGTTTGTTCGATCAGTATTTAACAAAACGTCTGATGACTACCGCCCAACGTGATCCGCGATTCTAGCCTCGTCAACAATCCTAGTGTTGATAGTACCAGCACAATGTCATGCCCAATGATGCAGATCTTGGGTAATACCACTTTTTCACTGACGTACACTGTTAACTACTGCTACACGATGTACTATGATGAATGCTTAAACAGTGGTACCAAACTCGGTGAATAGCACAACAATGTCAAGTATATCTGCGCACCATCCGTGTACTACCTTTTCAGTGAAACGGTCCCCGTTTTATTTTCTGTCACTTTGTCCAACTACAGATTTATTTGCCGAATCAAAACAAAGTTAATCAAGCACTTCTAACCGTACAAACGACTACACGATTTACTAGTCCACCTTATTTGTTGACACTATCTTATGACTTAAACGGTCATATTAAATACTTCACTTTCTTAATATTAGTGAGTTGGATATACCCATTTTACACCTGCTATTTTCTCACTACGTCGAATTCATAAATATACCACAGATGCTTTGGAAACATTGGACAAATGCGTGGGAATTCACTGTAGGTTCGAAGCATGGACAAAATATCCGTTCCAATGATCACATAACTTGCCTTCCTAACAGAATTTCCATTTCATTGCAGCAATGCCTGTCCACCTTTTTTGTCTAGGATTAAAGCTGAAATTTCATTTTGAAATTAGTAGCATGAAACACTGAGCGGCCCTTGTATTATATCACCTCGTACCCCTCAGCGTTCTCCTGTCTACGTGGACCACTTGGAAGCTTGGGTTCAACCTAGTACAAAAATACACTGTTAAATAGTACCGGGAGAATACCTCTCCGAAATATTACCCGCACAGTCACATTTTTGAGTGTTGTTGTTGTTGGGTCGAAAACAACACAACGCTACGAATGTGCGGTAACACAATACGTTCCAACCACTTCGAAGGTCGCCGTCATCAGGATGCTTTTTAATTAATATGGTTTTGAGTGTGCCATTCTTGCATGCTATACTCAATTTGTTTGACTGTGAGGCTTTATGTTCAGAAAGCTAGACATACACACGTAATTGCTATCGGTAAAATTCTAGAGGGCAGGTAACGTACAAGAAGCCCATGTGTAGTAACCTCTACAATCGCTAGGTATACCATGAAACCTATACGACACAATTCAACATGTTTCGTCGTGTTTGCCTGTTGACCACGGTTTTGGGAACCATTCCGATGTTGAATCTGTTGGGTTGATTTGATGAAATAATCCTCGTCTTAGGTAATTTTATTGCTGTTGACTTGATTTACAGTTAGATCTAAATTCCAGAATAATGTGAAAAGAAAGATTATGTTCCGAACCGTTGAGTCTAGCGACCATAGGAATTATTGGTGCAACCGAACTACCAGATTACGTATACGTGTGTAAGAAAACCCAGCTTCAGCGCCTGTAATGTCTCAATGTGAATTTGGGCTACCTTAAAACAATGTATAGACCAACCGCTGAAATAGGTTTAGTAGATTATAATCACACACATAATACATGTTAGAGGCATGGTTTCGCGTATCCCTTCTGTCGAAGATGACCCTATCAGAAAACGAGAGTGACGACGTGTTCGTGATAACATTTCACCGAGATTCTAGCAAGTGAAAACAAACAGTTAACAAGGGCATTCCCGTTGAATTTTGTCACAGGTGAATGATTGACTGTCCACGATACTCGCAAACTGCCGACATGAACCTCCTATCCGACGGAAGACTGAGTGATTCTGACTATTCTGATGGTAAGACCATGCTGTTTGATTGTTTTCAGGTTACAAAAACACTAGTTTGTGCTTTACCAGATATTTCAGAACGCCCTTTACAATCTCAAAGTTCAAAGTGCGTCGAGATGTTAGATGTAACGTAGAATTGGTGTTGTATAATTAAGTTGTGAAGGCCGTTGACTTGACTATGCGTTTGAAGAGTTGCATCAGCAAACGCTCAATTATGAAAAATGAATGAAAAGCTTATCTTTTCGAAATTATGGTGGCGTTCAGTAAGTCAAAATTTCTCACGACAGAGAATCATCTATGTGAAACTCAAGGTCAGCGTATGGAATGTGGTTGCAAATACCACTTCAATTTGCGATTCCAAAATGTCACTCAGGGTAGAAAGTGTCGCCTATCTTCAAATGCCTAATCGTTGATGTCCGTCATCCTTTGCTCGCATCGAGCTGCACCAGAGGGGCAACCAGCGAGGAGATTTAGATGCGGGCATTTGGTAGTTAGTTCCCGACAAATTCCTTTGTTCATTCACAGCCTTAGATTGTTAGACCATATAATGAGGGTGTCACCTAGTCGTTCGCCACACTATCCACGTTTTGTTAATGCGGCGGTCGACCAAATTCAGATGCAAGAGGGGATATATGGTAATCCGAGGATATCGGAAGGAAGTCAGTGACCAAGTTTTGGAGTTTCCTCGACTTACAGGGTTGGTGGCTGGAGACGTTGGGTGAGATGACCGGGCTCAGTGACTTGGACGCTTTTGCTGTTTGGCATAATTATTTATGAAGTAAATGCAGGACAATGACAACCAAGAAGGAACTACTGTCGAAGGCGCACTAATTTCAGTTGTGAACCGGTTGTTTCTCCACAAGAAACGTGCATTCTGGTTTTGAACGGTTGAGTTTGGACACTAGTGCTTTCAGTGTAAGGGTCCCTCACGCCCCTTTCCTTTTAATTGGTAAGAAAGACCTGCGTTTCTCTCCGGGGTTATACGGCAGCATAACACCACTATGAACCACTTACTTATAAGTGAACTTGATACTGCCATCAGTAATCATAGGGAGAATGATTGTTTTCTTACACGATGGCAATGAGAATTGTGGTCAGATGGACTGAATACTGAGAAAGAAGTTTGGTCCAAGAAGGTGATACTCGGAATTTTTCACCTCTTCGACAGCAAATTTTAAAGGAGCCAAATTCACTTTATAAGGATAACGTCAAAAAATGTAAAGGTGAACATGCAAGGTGTACCGAGAGCCGACCAATGGGAATTATTTATTCACCCTATTGACGTAAAACCCAACGCTCAAAATTTGGACTGCATTCGAACAGTAGTCTGATTTTCACGTCTTCAAAAATGTAAATCAGCCATTTGCAAAGTCTTAGAAGATGACTCCTACAAGGAATCCCTTCTGTTTATTTCTAGCTAATGTATATCTATATATTTGTCGAGAAATATAACAGCACATCACAACTTTCCAGAATGTGAATTTGAGTAGAATTTATCTTATTGTGATTCCGGAAGGAATGCGAACAAGGCAGAAAGGCTTCTTCATGATACACCTCACAGCCACCCGCCAAACTCAAGCAACAGACCCGTGCAGCATACTTGATTATTCTGTTGGGCAGAGCCAAACACAAACGTACAAGCGGTACTGAGTGTCGAGGAACTCTCCAATTCCCCGGAAAACATTTCATTTCCCTTGAAAAAGAGCTAAAAAAATCATTGTTTTAAGTAGCTTCCAACCATAGTTCGCATAGACATGTAATTCTCTGCTTTTCGCGAATGTTGATTCTTGATTACTGCTACTGGCATCCCGCCTACACACTGGCCTTCTGATGGTTAGCTCGCCACATTGTCTGTACCCCTGATCGGTCCACTTTGACCTTGCTTTCTTATTGGTCACAAACCCCATAACTATGAACGACTCTGTGACCATGTTGTCTTCGGAATGAGCAGGATAATAAACCTCTATCTGAAGGACAGTCTTATTCCAGTCTTCAAGCTTTAGCCTTGGAAGGCTGGGTCGGCTGGAGAGTTCCGAGTTAATCGTACACACATCTAAAGTCTGTTGTTCACTGTTATTTATGCGTTGTTCTGTTATCCACTGTTTTGTTATTCGTTACAGTCAGCTTACTTGTTCGAGGATTGTAGATCCAGTCAGAATACTGAGCATTCTCGAATTTCTGGAAAAGCAATGGACTTTTACTGAGAAACATCAGTGATTATCTTAACGGTTGTGCTAAAATCTTGCTGCATGTTGACTGTCATGTTCGCTATTACTTTCCACAGCCTAGACTCAAGCACTCGGGTTGTTGAGACCCGATGCGCAATCAGCCGGCTTTTTTAAATCACCCCTTCTTACAAACAAACTCGATGTAGCAGCTGATCGCTGGTTTGACTAATTGATGTCGATCACGTGAATTCTCACTCACAACGGCTTGCGCGCAAGCACTGGTTACATGAAAATCTCCATTTAGAGAACTGCTAAAGTCTAATATCATTTCGTCCTTCCCTTTTCGATGAGAATGCCACTTACTGTCAATGATTACCACTCAGGGCTTGTATCACGTTCTCCTCGTTCCCGTGAAATCTGCTCCGGAAAACACTCGATTTCTTCGCTTCAGTACTCCACCCGTGTCTTCAACTTACTGTTTGTGCTTATGATCCTCTACCAACACATCACATGTCTATTGCCTCAAAGTTCTCGGTATGTGTTGGACAAACCTTGTCTCCTGGTCCGTCGCTTATTAGTTTCCGAGCCCGGCACGGCAGTTTGCGTCGTTGTAGGAACTGTTGAAGTTTTGACTTGAGCAATATATTGAAGCGTATCAGTCCACATTCCACCAGTAATTTTGTTCCTATCATTCTGTAACGAAGGGCTTTATGTCTCATGTTTTCTTTTTCTAGAGATACTAGATACGGATTTTCTTCTGCTTGTTTATCAACCCACAACAGCTTTTAGCGTCTTTAGATTCAGCTTCAGCCTTCCAGTTCTACCAGTTGGAATTCGGGTTTTCTTGTTTGATGCTCAAACACCGATTTACCTGCATTCAATTTGAACTTCATGCATACCCAAATAATGCCGATTATGGAATAACAATGCCTCTGGTATGGCATAACGAGCAAAGGAGCACGTAAAATGCTGATGATTGTAATCGTGGTGGTATTGCCTAGGTGATAATAACCTAGACATGTCTATTGCTGCGTGCAAGTATGTGAGCTGTGACTAATTTTCGGGGATTATTTGGAAATTCTGTCATCTCTACTGTTTCCTAAAACATACGTCGTATCTCGACAAATTATCTTTCAATAAACTAGTCATGCCTGGCTAACAGTAAAATTCCTCTTTTCACCAAACATATGTGTTCACCTAAGCGTGTCTCAAATAAACTGGTTCAGTCAGTTTCCAATGTGAACATTTCGGGATTAGCATTTACTCTCCTTTTACCCCTGAACAAACCAAACACGGTCCTTGAGAAACAGCGACTTCTTTTGGCCAGATTCTACTTATCTCACAACCGAACATTTTTCGTGACTCCAAACGCCTTTTTGCTTACTGGATCTCTTACTGTATCATCTTGTAACTCCACCCATTCCTCCATCGTTATCACTCTGTGGTCCACTGGGATAGTGATATTATACTAAGATTAATCTTTTACAGCGCCAAGTGCATATAGCGGAGAAAGTGATATAACCAATGCGTATGTGATCTCTGGGATGGTAGAATATGGAACAATCACATTTTCACAGCTAATTGATTACCTGTTCTAGAAGTCAGGGTGCAACACCTGGTATCTTCTATGATATTTCCGCCAGAAGTTAGTGGTTTGTCCCCACCATTGCTCTTCTACCGAATTTGTAGGTGTTGAAATGCTTAAGGGGAATGACCACGTATAAAATTTCCGTTCCAATCTGTGAAGAGTTTGCATTCACAGTTGGGAAACTTCTTCACCACTGGTTTATCAAACTGCCTCATCGTAGTGGCTTTACTCCTAGTCCGGATTTACGGATACCACGGTGATTTAGTGCAGCACGTTCGAGGTTGTATTCTACGAGTACTTGAGCTACAGAAATCCAGCTGCTGAATTCGTCGACCGTTTGCTAGTGAACCTCACCTCACGCGTTTGACTCCAGTGAATGTTAGTCGGTGAATTGGACGCAAGACGTCAGTTGCCCTGGTTGGTTGATCATGTCATTCAAGCACGACACTGCATTGCACCTAGTTACGGAAATGTTGGAAACAATATCAAAGTGTGGCAGTCGGGTGGCGGGCATCACCAGTGAAGAACATCCTGACGAGCGAAACTTAATTCACTCTGGATCGCATCGTATTACTGAATAGGGAAAGTTACTAACTGAATAAAAGGCTGTGGTAGCGGTTTATCTGGATGTATGGGGATAGTGACTAAAGACCAAGGGATGTTGAGGTCATGCCATCTTCTCTAATTAAAATGAGGTGACAAAAACCATTCTGTCATGACATTGCACTAGGTGAGGTCAAGAGGGCAGACGTGATAGAAATAAGTATCATTGGTTGAACCAGCTGACACAACAGTTAGAACAAACCATTATACCAAACAGGATGCGTTACAAACAGTTTCGTTGGAATCGATATTTTGTGGTTGTCCCTTAGTGAGCCATCGTGCGGCAATTTATGTAGATCATGGGTTTATATTCGTAGTCATCCACTGTAGTTAATCATTTCAAAAACATTCAGTGAGCTTGTCATTTTAGTTTTACGATCGATGTTGCGCATGCTTACAACCAACTTTTGAACTGCTTACTTATCTAACTCACCTTCGCTCTTGCTGAATATGATAGATCTTGTAGCAGAAGATCCCTCGCGTGTCAGCTTTTCAAATTTGATGTTCCAATGTCGGACTGACTGGTAAGATGGTATGACCACCCGGCAGAATACATGTAGAAACGTTTGGTATTTAGGGTAGGACATTGCGATCTACATAGCCGCTTGAAAGACGGAATTGTGCGAATAGATTAGCTGATGTCTTTCATGTATCAAATATGAATGTGACACCATTACAGGTCGACTAGTTTATCAATCCTGTTCATCCGGCAACATCAAATGCTATTTGAGAAACAAATTGTGAGGTCATGCAGCATAAATACAAGGTTCAGCTGACTGAATAAAGAGAACAAGAAGAGCTCTTTATTATCTGGCTGACGTGAAAACTGTCCAGTCGATCATTTGAAGATGAAACAAACGAACGCGTTTTCTTATTTTCATCAGCAAGATGAGATTGCATACGCTGGTGGTCTGGCAAATGTGGCGGAACTTTGTCAGACGCAGTTGAAAGGATGAACTGTGTTGCGTGAGCAAAACTGTATTTCTGATCTCATATTAGGCGTAACCAAAGTATAACGTCTAAATGTTAATCCGCATTTGCACCGGAATAATAGACACACTCCTGTGTAATATCGAACAGCACACAATAAATATCCCGTTACATCTAACAAATAATCTTACTATCTGGACTTATCGGTTACGTTAAAAGAACGGAATTTATTTAATCTGATGAGAGATGCTGTGATCATAATTGGGTGGTTGACGGTTCAGTTGATATAAAACAAACACCACTCGCACATGACCAGAACATTTGCAGTCAAGTGGATTTTTCACTTTTGCAATTGTATAACATGCAAATTATATATAACGTGCAAATAGGAATGGACAGGATATGGACATACATACCACTTACTATTTCCTCACCGCCACCGCAACCCTATGGGTTGTTTCAGCCACTTTTGTACACATAGCGCCGTCTGGGGAATCCTAATCAGTATAGCTTCGTTGAAGGCCAATAGCTCCGGGTTCTGATGGGGTAATAGTATTTTGAATGATCTAAGTGGGTCAACCTGGCGACATGCTATCATGAAATGTTTGCTAGTCGATGGCGTGGGGCCTCCAGCAATGGATTCATTGGGTGAAGATTGTTGTGTCATAATTTTCTTTAGCTGTCGGTCTGTTCTATCTATGTAAATATCACCGCGACTACAAGTGAACTAATAGACAAAGTGAGTGACAGAATAGTTAGGCAAACTGCGTTCGCGATTGTGTAAAACGGGTCCTTTGGTAGTTTGAAACAAGAGTAATTGGGCAACCGCATGCATACGGGATAGGGCGGATTTCAACTTGTGTCTGATGTAGTTTGTCAGGTGATCCCTTTGAATTGCGAAAGTACAGAAATATTTTTTCGAGCCGTTTAGACCGAGCCACTGCATTTGATCATCATGCTGTTAATGTGTGTAAACGTTTCAGGACATCAATTTGCCACTAACGTTTTTCCTAGTACCCGTTCCTCCTGACCGTATGAAATAAGGTTTTGACCAAATCCCGCTTGTATGCTATCGGGAAAAAGCTGGAGAACTGAAGGTATTGTCCACCCCAAACAACAAGGGGCCTAATACTGGTGCTTTTAACCCCGGCTCACTTCTTTGTAAAGCAATCACGTTGGCCTCTCATTCAGATGACTGATTTATCACGTATGAAGGCCGAGCCACATTTGATTTTGGTTAGTGCTCGAGATAAGTAATCTGGATGAGCACAAAAAAGGAATGAAAATTAATCTGGTGTTTCTTATTAGTAAGAACTGGTCGAAGAGTCATTCTGAGTAGGAAGGCTACGATCGGTTGTGAAGATTGTTGAATTTACACACAGCAACTTCTGACTATCTACTGATCTGTCGATTTGTGGACAGATATTGTTCTGTCCTCAGATTCGAAGTTTTCCTCACTTAGTGATGCCCAACGATATTCCGTTTTACGTTTAGTCAATCGGACAATGATAATCCTGATGCGTACACTACTACGAGTTTAGCCAAACGAACCAAAACTTGTGCTGATTAGCTGGCTTATCCGCGACACAGTTGGAAGTAACTAGCGATGTGTGGTAAACTCGTTAGGACTATCACTTTTATGTTTTCCGAGCACCAATACACCAACGATTTCATTAGTGAAGGCAGCTACGAAGGACACGTTTTTAGAATATACAGGGTATTTCAAGCTTCTGTTTTCCTCGTCGTCTATTTACCAACGACAGATTTCGGGTATCCCGTGATCATTTTAATGTACCAGGCGTGGAGGTTCGAATGGACCCGTACGAAATTGACAGGTTTTTGTTTCGTCAACGGAAGCTTCATGATAAACACATCACTATTCCTTCCAGAGACTTGACCGTATATGGTCCTTAACCAATTTACTGAACGTATCCTTGTTCGCATTCAGCTGGACCTCCAAAATGTCATATATGTGACCTGTGTTGAGGTTGAGAACAGTTTGACACATAGTTCAAATGATAATGTAGACTAGAAAAGTGACTGTGTTTATCCGGCCAAGGCCAGACAGAGCCTGACATGGAACGTCTGACGTGGTCAGCAGTTCCAAATCTGTCACCAACGTTAGTGTCGATACTGGGAACAAATTACTTTGTTCATCGTTTGGCACGGTTCACGGCCACGAACACTGCCCAAACTAACCAGGCTTTGTCACACGTGTCAAGAGGAATAACAATTGCATGCCACACGGCATTCTGAACAGCACATTCTGCCTTGACTTCTCCACACGAGCTAAATAATGCACAGAACCGCACTGAGGATTTTCAACTTCATGACCTGCGCAAACGGATTACAAGTTAGGGACCACTCTCACATCGACCTATTCGTCCGTCATACCTCAAAAGTTCCACTGTCTCAACTACTGACTGATAACAGTCCATCATTTCTACTACACTGTTCTGATTTTCACAGGGTCTAACATTCTGTTTCTCAGTCTTGTTATCTACGTATGTTCGTTACGCTGCTACTCACGTGTCAATCGTGTACTTTCATTGATTATATGTTGCTTCTGCGATAGAAGAGTACGTGTTGGTTGATACGTTTATAAGATCTGACAGTTAAAAATAGCATTCCGATGAGAAATTTGAATCTCTCACTATCCTGTAGTTCAAATGAAACGTTCTGACAGAACAGTTAACCGTTAGTGGTGATTCATTTCTTCGGCGTATGGTAGAGGGTACAGTGCTGTAGAATAAGAAAATGGTTGCGTATTATAAACCTACAAGTTGGTTATAACAATCGAAATTTATAGGTAATTACTATTTGACTAAAAAACTCCATTACCCTTCAAAGGGTTGATTTTCATCATCGAATGTGGCTTGAAACTCACCTGTTATCGATATTTGATTATTGTTTCTCTACTACAACAAAATTTGTAAGAAATGGTCATGAGGATGAGATCCAATGAATTGGTGTTTTTTCGAATCTGGTGGTAGAGCATTCGTGATAGCTGGCAGTCTAACTTGAGTTGGTAAATTACAATCTATTGTAGAGTGCACAATTCCGTAAAACTATTTAAATAATGAATAATCTGAGATCTGGCTCGTATACATCATACGCAACCCATGTTGAAGTTTCAGCTAGGTCCCATAAAGAGCAAGCTAGATGTATCAACCAACTTCCCTACTACTATTCGGTAAAAAAGGCTCTGTTTTATACGTTGGGGTGGGGGGTTTAGATCCGTCAGTGATGAGTCACTTGAGTCTTGCGACTGGTTGTGGGGGTGAAGACAGTAAAACTTTATATGCGCCTCCGATTCACTCTAGCTGCCGTACGATAAATAACGCATTCTTTTTAGTAAGTAAAAACCACGAGTGACTACCAAATCTTACATCTCAAACTATATACATAGTATTATGAAGGAACGCGTGTGGCATATGCTGTACTTAGATGTGTTGGAAACACGGAATATAATCGACATTTCAACTAAGTAATTTTCACATATCATACCATGAGACAGTACATAGGCGTCACATTAACAATTTGTTTTATGCAACCCTGCAAGTCAATATCAAACATTAACGGAAACACAACTCCAGCAGACAATATTTAATGAGATTACTCAATACAATTTCATGTGAACTCCCTAACAAGGCTGTCAGGACGACACAGGAAACGTTTCAAGTAAGGAATAACAATTGAACCGTATGCACGGACTCCGCGTAAGTAGGTATGAGATAGGACCTGGTTATATATATATAATATATATATATATACATTTAGAGGACGATAAGGATCAGACAAAATCATGGTGGCGAGTTAGTTGTGAGACTCAAAGTGTTGTGACGCTACAGATTCAGTCGGAATGCAACAAGGGATATCGCCAGAGCTGTACAAGTGTCATATGGGTCTAGAAGGAAGTGTAAAATCCCCGATTGCAAATCCGGAAGAATGACTGGGGAATAACACATCTGATAAAGAGCATCCAGGTATTCATAAAGCGGAGGATAAGATTATATTGGCTAGCAAGAAGGACTTTCAGCAGAATGCATGAAATGGGTTTTTTTCATTTCAAAACGCATTTGACATGAAGAGATTCCGTAAGTGTTTGTTACCTAAACGTGACGTATAAATGCATAAAACTTTGGGGCCTAGGGGGACGTTTCATTTAAAGATGTGGTTGGAAGGAAGGGTGAAAATGTTGGTGGTAATTTGTCTCTCTAACAGAACAGGACAAAAAATTAGTAGGCTCCTGTGTATAAGAAGTCATAGCAACTGAAAAATTCGACTAAGCCACTTTACAGACCGAGTGAGGAGGACACCTCTGATAGATAGACGGCACAGTGCGCAACAGCTGTATTCCTCAGCAAAAGCTACCAAATGTGACTAGCACGTCACAAATAAGAAAAAAGAACGGGGCGAAAAGTGAGTTTAGCAAACTATTTGAATTCACAGTTGGTATGAAAGATCTCCGACCATCTATGTGAGTAAATTGGGAGAAAGCAAAAGAAATATGGATAATACGAGTAGAGGTATCCAGTTCGGATTAGCCTGTCACAGTGACTGGAGCCAAAGGACGCCTGCGCACAACCACCACTGAAACCGGCTTGCGACGCACCACTTGCGGTTCCATTCACACACCACGCATCCACTGCAAACCCGAAAGAATAAGACCAGGAAGCGTGTGAGTCCAGCCGACCAACGCTGGTTATCCAATCGATTGGCTAATATGGAAGTGAAACCCTCATCTTCAGGAGAACAAACGGGGACAGACTAGGAGGAAGAATACTGAGAATATACTTCGAAAATTAGTTCAGTATCGTGAATATGCCCAGTTTAGTTACGAGAAAAAACGCGCAGCAAACAAGCTTGTTTTCAGTGCTTCATCAGCAGGCCAAATACAACACATTTATATGGGTTCGCCGTGGGTAGTATGTCCGTGGGATGAGGGATGGTGATAATTAATGTTCTGTCAGTCAAACTCGTGAAATCTAGTTATGTAGGCCAGTGAATTGG
This sequence comes from Paragonimus westermani, assembly GCA_008508345.1. Taxonomy (NCBI): domain Eukaryota; kingdom Metazoa; phylum Platyhelminthes; class Trematoda; order Plagiorchiida; family Troglotrematidae; genus Paragonimus; species Paragonimus westermani. The sequence goes on along the minus strand of QNGE01000696.1, from coordinate 4,143 downwards.
GTTGTAAGCGTTCTTGGAAAATCGGTACTTCTATGTAACAGATCGATCCGGGCTATCGATACAGGGCTACGGAATGTTCAGTGTTTTGTTCAGACGTTTTTGTGAGCATAACGGGGGCGAATGTAAGCGGATTGCGATGGTTTCTGCAATGCCTATTAGACGACATTTGACCCACTTAGATTGCGCTCCACCGACTCGATAGATAGGCTTCAACGAATCGACCGGGTTGATCAGATGGTTCAATACCACCAAATGAGTAGTGACAGCTGATGAGCAAACCTTCATCGATCCTCGAGCTAGCCACGCCGGATGATGCTCCCGCATGAGTTCAGATAGTCGCCTTGTTGTGCGGCCTGTGTAGCTTGTTTCACAGGAACAAACGAAACGGTCAACACAACAAGAGGCAGCATGTACAGGCAATATATCTTCAGCTGGGGACCCAAAACTGGTGTGAATGTAAACCGAATAAGTTGAGCTGCGAAATAGGTTTTGTTAAGCGCTACGTTAGGTTTCCTGGTTAAATTCTCAGCTTTACTATCGCCTTTGAAAGGCAAAGGAATATAGACAGGTTTTATTTCAACAGTTTGCGGCGAACCTACCTTTGTGCTAACTATCATGTACCTACAAAGAAACTGCTATGTATAGATATTTTCAAGGAGTGTGTTCAGTGTGGGAACACATGTT
>QNGE01000695.1:205451-240179 GCA_008508345.1 Paragonimus westermani | reverse complement strand
CCGCTCTAACGACTCGACAGGGTCTAAACAAAAGGGGTTTGTATTGGAGGCCCTCAATTGACCAGGGTATCATGGTGTGTTAAACATAGTACCCGTTGTCAGGACAGGTTCAGATTTCGCGGCCCTACCCTGTCTGTTATGGAGTTCGAGCAGTTAACGTCTCAGTTCTAGCTCCTCTGTCTTCAAGATCAGCTCTTCCTCTAACAGATCATCAGAAACTTCATTAGAAACATTCATCAGAGCACGATTACGCAAAATGGGCAAAACAGCACTGGATTTGGACGCACTCTCCAGCTTCTCCGGTGGGGCTACCACCGTCCCTATCGCTATCCCTGGGCCGGATCTCTGCTTAGTTCTAGGGGCCCCAAACAGACAACAATCATGCTCAGCAGCACTCGGTTCAGGTGAGAACCTAGCATCGAGAAAGTTTTTAGAATTACCTAAACTACTTGGCGTGAAAGATCGTTCGTAACCTTTAAAGAATTAGGATTACTAGAAAGAGGGACATCACCGTAGTTATGGGTATCCGAATGATTCTCATCCAACATGAGTGCATGGGACATTGTATCAGCCTCGATTAATAAAGAAGTGCTAGATCGTCCGGTATAGAAAGGTTGGTTACGGGTGGTAGGACCGGCCTCCATAAAGCCATGATTGTTAGGACCGGAGAAGCCTTCCACAATGTCCGACTTCGTCATTCTTGCAGAATGCCTGGATTCCACGACTGGATTGCGTTCCTATTCGTCCTTGTTAGAGTGCAAACGTCTCTGTCAGATGTTGAGAAATTCGAGTACTATTGAATCGTTCGCTAACGATTCAAGTTCACACCGAGTTACGCGTAATCTGTTGGTCCGATGAATGCCTCTCAATATTCAACGACAGAGACAATCTATTCTCGAAACGGTTAACGGGAAGGCGCTCGTAATAACTGGATCTAATACGGTACTAATTGAATCAATATACAAGAAAATTCTCTCACCTCGAATGCGAAAATCCCCAGGAATCAAAGAAAGAAAGTTCCCGCACAACAAACTGACAACCAGGCACCGATCAACAATGGTGGACGATAAAACGGGTTGAGCTCACTTAACCAAATGGTCTTTGGTTTGGTCAGAGTAAAACGACTGTTCATGCATCGAGAAATGACGGGAATCATTAGTAACTCGAGAAAAATATGGACAAAAATGTTTAATTTTGGTATTTGGAAGTGTACAAGGCTCGGACTAAATAGGGGTAAGGGAAACGGTCGTAGTAGGTGGTTTAAGAAAAAGGATGAGTAATGTATCTTATTTGGGGGGAAGATAGTGAAGCGTGAGGCCTTTTTCCGACATCAGGCGCACCTCAGCAATCTCAAAATAACGCAACAAACATTGACAAAATCAACAACAGTCCCCTTTGCTGTAATTTATCCCGACTCTTTTAAGTTTGTAAATGCCAAATTTGGCCATTTTTCTTTCTATTTTGTCTCCGATAACTTGCAGTTCTCATCATTTTTTGATGTGGAAACAGACTTTTGGCTTTGATTGAAACCGTGACGACTTATTTGAATGAGTTGTTTCCCGTTTCACCGCCCCCCATTACTGTGCGATTCCTAGTTATCGGCTTTGTTGCAGAGACACATTTTTGATTTTTGAAGATTTTTCACACTAGGGATATGAGGCTTAATTTTTTTGTATACTTATTCGTTTAGTTCCGTATTTAATCTGGTTTGCACGAGCGCCTTCTCATTAACCATTTGAACACAAACCATCCCTTTCGAGTGTCGAGCAAGGCCACCATTCGATCTCCAGATAACGCCTAACTCGGTGTGAACTTGAAACATTGGCTAACGGTCAATTAGTGTGACATGATGGGTATGTAGTTCCGAGAGTTTCAACGAGGTTTATCCAACTTGATGTGATTTACACAAAATGGGTCGCCCAAGATTACCTACGAACTCGACGGCCTTCGTTGCATCAGTTGTAGGTCACAAGACTCAAACTGATTCAACTGATGACAACTGGGCGCGCAAAGTCGACACACTGAGCATGTGGCGCTCACAAATGTCTTCCTGCTTGCCGATACAGAAAATCAATTTTAATGTAGTTCAGTGGTCTCTCAAGTTGCACGCCGTGTTGTCCACTATAAACAGGTCACGTGATGCATCCACAGTTATTCTGCCTGTGACAAAGAAAGCGATTTACCGAGTATTTCCCCTACGGCCTTGTTGTCGACAATGTGTAGAATGGATGAAACAACTTGCTACAGGTTTGTCTTGCGCTCAAAATTTGAACAGAATCACATATTGCTGGGTCGTTTTCTCACTCGGGTTATGTGAGCAACGGAACACATAGTGTGTACCAGCAGAGAATCGACGACTGCTATGATCCTCTGAGGCTGGTTTTATTCAATGGGAGCAACCACTCATTAACCAAGAAAGAACATGTTCGTCAGTATAATTCTGCCATCGTGAGTGGACGGTTTCACTGCCCGTGCTCATTCGCGTTTTTGTGTGCGACCGTGTATTTTCATTCGCCGCCCAGTAATCAAAACAGAGGTAGCCCAGAGTTCGTGTCCCTCTGGTCACGACCCCCACCGGAATAGACCTGCATTACGGACCAGAATCGTGTCGAATTTGGCTTCCGACAAAACGTTCGTGGGCCCAACTCTAGCTGAAAAGCACGATCCAAGCATTTACTGAAACGACACTTTCCGACAAACTTGGTTCTATCCTATCCTATCATGGCTAAAATCTTTGCATATAACTTACTCCGGCTGGGTTTTCAGTTAACCCTGTCCACCAACAGACAGGACGCTCGTAGTACTTGCACAAAAGGTGCCCGCAGATGAAAAACATAGGTCATTGTTATAGCCGCACAAACGAGAAAGTAATGATTTACGGAATGGGGAACTTATTTTGCACATGGTGTGAACAATTAAAGCTTTCATCTGTTCATTTTTCCAGGTCCATTATAGGCCTCGCCAACTCACTGTCAGAGGCAATCTGACGTAAGGATATTATGAAATGAGATTGCACATTACCAGTAAAATTCTGAACTTCGACTTCCTGAAACTATCGTCTGGTGAAGTGGTGTATGCTCTCTTCAAACATGGAAAGATAATTGTGTTCGATACGTACGGCACCTGCAGAACTGATAGATAGTGTAGCTTCCAATAACACAGTACCCATCAACCGAGCCACGTTATTATTATATAACCCGTTCAGTTCGCCACCAACGTCGCTTATGAAAACGACAGCGTACATTTTGGACAAGCCTTCGGCCACTGTCCTGTCACGATGAACTTCTGACGATAACCGGGTCTGAAGATGCGGTATAATGAGCATGATATCATCCGATCGTCTCTTTTAAGTTTGCCGGTGATTGTGGCTCCTCTCGAATTCTCCTCGGCGTCTCGCGGTTTGTGAAGGGGAAGGTATTTTAGTTTATATTCAAAAGTGTTTTTTTCACGGATGAGACAACTGTCGGCAGGACTGAGGAGACATGAGAATACGACCGAATTTTGTTTAGATTCGTGTCTACACGCATCATGCGACCGTCAGCCTGTGCAGTTGCTTCCTCGAAATGTATCATTTGGATGTGAAGTTCATGATTTTTCTGCTTTACGTAGAGTTGGAATCCCTCGTTGCGGACCTCATCAGATGTCCCCGATGTGAAAGAAAGAAGAATGGAGAGGTTATCGTGATACTCGGAATTAGGGACGTCGAATAGCCTTAGGAATCGTACTTGAATTGAAACCCCTCACACAAGTAATAAGAAGACCTGGTACTGGTAGCAGTAAGCAATTGTTATTCATGAATTGAGACGCCGAATTTATTGATGCACAACAGTATTAGAGAAATCACAGCCGGTCATTGGCTGATCTCATTAGCACATGCAACACCATAAACTGTATGTTGATTGGTGGAATACGGAACAGATGAATTGGCGAATAACGGAAGGCACGACATTGAGGCCGTTCGTCCACTCCTGATGCTGTATCTTTAACGCGATATTTGGATTGGCCGTTTGTCAGATCTTCTGTTGTGTCGGGGTTTGGATAATCGGTGAATCGAGATTTCCATCACAGTTATTTCGAAAAACTGACTTTTATTCTGAACGATACTGTACTAACTCCTCCGGGCTGGTCAACATCCACGTGCCACATGATGCCGCGATAATATTTGGCCTACCCGTTGTCTACGTCCTTCTGCCTCGTAGAAGAGCACGAGGCAACTTGCTAACATTTATCCTAGGAGAAGGTGCGACTTGTGAAACGTCAACTAGAGGAAGACAAGATTCGCACACTCAACAGCGAGTAGAGTTGAAGAGGACACTCACTTGCCTCTTTTTTCACGCTGGCAAATCAGCGTGAGTGGTTTTCGTGGGAACAAATTTTGGTGCACTTTCTGCCCTCTGTTCATAATCCCTTGATTTTCGGTAGTCTTCTCTGATATCAATTAAACGCTGCAGTAGAATTCACCAGTGTTCTTCAGAATACTATTGTCATACGGTTGGGATTTGCCCACGGGTGGCAGTGCCTGAGATACCGAAAACTGTTACGGTTGACTGCTTCCCTGTTGGCTAAGTAGCCATCGCACCACCCCAAAGCCATGCATGTCTGGTAGCCGGATCTCTTTCGTCTTCAAAACCCCAACTGTATGATATAGGTGTAAGGACAACAGTCTGGTAATTATATTTTCGTCTTGGCTTCCAGCGCTGATAACGTGCCATAAGTTGTCACTAACCGCGGAATAGAAATGGCGACAAAATTTAGCTTACCATGTGCAAAAGAGGAACGATGACGAACTAGTCACCGCCAGGGGTGAGGACGTATTAACCTACAGTGGAGTACAGAGATTTCAACTTTATAGTGGTGGGTATGGTTGAAGCCCGACAAGTGCACATGTTGGAATAGAGAAAAGCATGTGAACGGAAGTCACGCAGAAGTGAAAAGGGCTTTTTGTGAGTGCAGTATACCTTCTCGTTTGTTGAAACACAGTTGCCCCCAAGATGCGCGAGAGATGCAACAGGTGGGGCGCGGGGTGAACATGTCATCTTTTAATTTAACTTTATTACACACATTGGTGTCACTAAGCGATGCATCGCTCCACTGTACATGAGTGACCGTGGGTCATTCAAATACTCAATCTTCCACGAGGACAGCCGGCACGTTCAATCCATTAACAAGGAACAGGACGCTACTCATGAAACATCCAAAGCAAAGTGTTTAATAATTGCGCGGCGGCCCAAACTGCCACACGTCATAATAATAATCATGTATACTTCACAATGCCTGTGTGAGGAACACGCCGGGTTATGCGCGATCACTACAGATACAAAAAAATGCGACAAAAAAACAAATAATCAGACAGGAGAACAAACGTGAAACCCGCTACCAAAAAAGACGTGGTCAAAAAGAAAAGAATTGCAGTTTATGGAACTTCAACGCAAGCAACATGAAAATGGATAGTTCGCTCGCCTCAGAGATTCATTAAAAAATGGGATGTTGCATTAATTCACCTTTTACAAGGTTGTGTGGATTCGATGTTCCAAGTGGTTCACGGTTGCTCGAGGGAGGACGTCCAGTGGCATCTTTGGAGTGTCTCTCCATTACGGGATAAAATTGGCAACCGAAAAGTGGTAAAATAAGACGAATTCGGAGAGGAAGAACAGAAAATTTCAAAATCCAGCAAACGATTGAGCAGACTCCGGCACAGGATTCCGTCGATTGTTGGTAACTGTCAAAAAATTGAAATTTTCGCGAATTGTTCAGCCGAGACGAAGTACCGTTCGTTTGTCCGTGGCGGAACAATTCTTCGCACAGTAAATATATATAGGATCAAGAAAAAGAACGCGATTTTACACGTTAGATGAGGAAATGTGGGGTGATTAAATTTACTATGGTGAACAACATGCACACGATATTTTTCGACAAATAATTCATGCGATACAGTTATTTTTGCCATGGTTACTGAAATGCATAACCCTGCCAAGTGTTTGTCGTGGTATTTTGCTATGCACTCGGGATTCATCCAGGTAAACGGAATATTGAGTCGATGATTTGGGACGTCCCGTAAAATTTGCGTGTTCCGAGTAGAACTCACGTAAAGTCATTTTGATGGATTTATTAAGTGCCGATTTCACATTTCCTAGCAATCTGGGCAACGCCCATGCGTGAATAAGCGCATGCCGATAAAATAGTATCAAGTTGTAAACGGTTTAGTGAGCATGCAGTAGGCCAAATGTCAAATGGCGTGTGACTAAATGATACAGCAAACCGTCTCAAGCAGGATGTTTTCGAGAGTAGTTATACAGCGGGGGCTGTTGTCTGCGTCATACGCAGCTGACTGCTAAATGTTTTTCGGACCACACTCAAAAAGGTCATCAGGGGATACAGTGTTTGAAGATAGACATTGTGTTCGATACCGTGAGATAGCTGTCCAAACCCTTCTCGAAAAGCTGGATGTTACTGGATCTATATTTATTCGAAAGTTCATCCCGAATATATGAATACTTTACAATAAATAAGTTTGCGCGTATATCTCTCTAAGATAGTAGGGTTGACGAGGTGGGGCCCTTATTTCTTAGACTATGTGGAGGGTTGTTTCAAGTGGGTAGTAAACGCTCCGGTGATGAGTCCAATTGTGTGAGTTAATACAGCAGTTTCAGGTGCAAATTCACCCCAAGTAATCAAAGTGGATCAATACCGGGTTTTTAACAGTGTTGTCTATGGGCAAACGGAGGAAAACATTTCAATAAGCTCTTGGTAAATAGTCGTTGAAGGTTTTTCAACACAAGCTTATCAGACTTGCGTAGATGGCAGTAAATGAATGTGAAACACTCAAAATGAGGCCGGGCAAACACTTCGTAAATCGTCAGCTTCGCAGCCAGCAGACTGAACGTCTTTCTCATTCAACTTATCGTTCTTGTAGCTTTCGCTACCTGGAAACACACTTGTTTTGAGAAATTGAAGAAGTTCGAATACCGTATCCCTGGATCTTTGACCGAAGTGGCCATATCATTACTTTAACCATCTAGTGGGTAATCTGCAGCTATCAATGATGATGCTCGATTTGCTCGCTGAGAACGTCATTAGCCCTGTTCTGCACCACAACTGCAATGACGCTAAGTCCTGCCGTATATTTTGTAGACAGAAGTCGACGTTACCGTGCTGACGGAATGTGGGCTTGCCATGTCTAGTAATATCGCATAGTTCATTTGTGTACACTGAGAAGAGCAGGGGACCCACAACGTCTCCTTGGATCAGCCAATAGTCACCGGTTTTGGTGCTGAGCAGCGCTCTCCTATTTTGGCTGTCTGAGTGCGGCCTTCAAGGTATGACAGAAGCCAGATATACAAGGGATCTTGTATGCCAAATGATGTTACTCTGATCAGGAGGCGCTTGTGAGGCACAAGATCAAAAGCCTTTTGCATGTCTAAGAGTAGGATAATTACCGCATTTCCTGCGTTAGCTGACACCGCTATGTGGTTTACCAGTTTCAGCTGACATTTCATAAAGAGCGTTCACCAAGAATGCCGTGCTGTGAAAGGTTTATAAGGTTTTTTGATCTTAAGAACTCGACCGTGGGCACCTTTTAATCTTCTCAAACGTTCTCTAGCAGATTGACGAGCGGTTGATGGGACGATGGTTACTCATATCTTGCCTTGGATCACTTGTGGCGAGGCAAAAAGATTGACTTTTTCCACTGAGAAGTTAAAGTGCTGAATAAAAGTGATAGGTTGAACAAATTGAGTAGAAGGACGGGTATATCCTAACCCTCTTGTTTGATGACCACTGGTGGAAGACCCTCTGGCTTAATGGTAGTTAACTGTGAACGAATACTTCGAACATCAATCAGAACTTTGCTCAAAACTTTGTATGACTCCGACGGGATATTAGCAGTTAATGACTAGCTTTCTACGCTGGACGAAGCAGCCAACTGTGGGCTGAGGATTTCATACATTGCCACAGGGTCATCAGCAACCGTTTTGTCTTTGAGAGTGATAACTTTCTTAGCAGGGTCCCCCATGGAATTCCTCCGTCTTATCAGTTGCACTAGTTTTATGCATCTCTGCTTACTACGTAGCGCAAGTCCCACTTCTTTCATACGACGGAGTTGTGTCTGACGTTCGATATGTTCAAACATTTTGCTAATTTTCATCACCGGGGAGAAATATAGTGTTCTTCTGTACCTTGACATAAGCGTTTCACATCTGTCCATCTCTCTTGCAACAACGATTTTTCCTTTCACACACGAGCTGACGCGTTTTAATTTTATGGGGCCAGAACGTTGATACAAACCGTAAGGTGCTTGGAGAATTCTGCGGCCTCTATGCTTGGGTGTGATATGAGATTGAAGGTATTCCAGCCCAAGGTTCTTAATAGGCAGAAGAAGGCATTCTGATCAATGAATTTGATGTGACAGTAGAATACAACTCTCGGTTTGGTAGCCATATTGAGGTCAACCAGACATTTGACGACAGTGTGGTGGCTTCCTACAAATTGTTGCAGAACGAATATCTCTACAGACGAAATACCTATGGTAAATGTGATGTGCAGTATATTCCTCTGGCGGGCGTTTGGACATGTTGATTCAAACCGTTTAGTTACAGGCATGAAAAAAATCCGGTCTGTTTTTCCCGAACAGAGAATGAGATCCAGGAGATATTAGGCATGTTAAAGTCACCGCTCATTAGTTTGCGTTTGCGAGGCATGTTGGATAAGTGATTCATTAGCTCCAGCAGCACTAGGCGGTCTGCAGATGCGTCCTATAAGTGGCACGCGAGAACCAATAAAGACCGGTAACCACAACGAGTATGTGATATTATGAAGACTAGACTCAACAACTGTTACTACACAAAATTGTTCTTATAGGTAAATAATGCATCCGCCACATCATCCTGTGAGACGATTCCTACGAAATGTGATGTCCTACGATGCTCATCTGAATATTTGGGGTGTCAGAAGAGCAGCACTTTTCGGTTACGAGAATGATGCGGGGATTAGATAAAAATCAGAATTTTAAAGATTTGCATCTTAATTACCAATGATCTAGCGTTCATGAGTAATAAACCAGTGGAATTTTTTGATGGACATAGCATTTAAACTGTTGATGAACTTCATGACAGATGTAGGAGTGGGTTGCAAAATATTAAATGGAAATGCCTGATTTACGGAATGCACCAAATTTCCGCTTATATTTGAGCGGGTGTCGCAAAGGTTTGGCTCCAAGATAGAAAGTGCTGGAGGATTGGCGTTACAGCGGGATGACTGAGTCGGGCATGGGGAGGGAGTCAGGTGGCGGTGGATGATGGAATATCGAGGGGTGCACTGAAAAAGGACTGGTCTAGCTGACATTTGTGTTGGTAGCATAATCGGGCGAGGACGTAATTTTTGGGGTATACATATTGAGAAATTCGTTCCTAGTAACACTCATATTTTAGGCGAGAGGATGAGTTACTACGGAGCTATTGGATAATGAATGGTAACCGTGACCTCTAGTATAGTGGTTGGTTGACCTGAAAGCAGTGGGGACAAATTGTGCAGTTTTGCCTGCGGAGCGCTGTTTCTTAGAATGTTGTTTCTAAAACCATATTCATGGCGCTTGTGAAGTACTTTTAGTTTGCATTTATATTGCAGATACAAAATATTATTCTCTAGTAAACACCATACAGGTCTTACCGTTGATTTAAAGCCTAGTTAACGTGTTTTTGGATTTGCCGTTTTTACTTGCATTCACTCCGGATAACGGATAAGGATACCCATGGTAAGAAGTAAATGGCCCTGCTCGTGCAGCCGCGCCATTATCAGAGGGATTCAAGCTGCTTCTCCCAGCTCTCTGGGTAACTGTAGATGCAATGGGTGTGGGAATTTTTCCAGTCAGGGCCACGGTTGAAGGAGGGGGACGGTAAAGACTAGTGGATGGGTTTTCGGCAATAACCGTGAGTTTCCCCGAAGAAAATTGAACGCGCCTTGCGTCCCCAGATCTACACATGGTTTGTTATCCAGTGTCTGCCTGTGCCTGCGACGCAACGGCGTTTCCACCTGTGGCTTGCTGGTTCGAAGAACTCGGGGAGCGGCCAAAATCTACAGTCAAATTGATGAGATTGTTGACCGCGTTACATGAGTTCTTTTCTCGGTAAATAGTGGCTCGTAATATTTCCCTTTGGGGTGGCGTCTTATCACCAAACACTTTTACTAACTTAAAGTTTGTGTCACGCCTGAGTTGCTCATGTCTTCTGATGAATTTGTCCGCTACAAGGTCACTTGCGAACTGTAATAACAATGGACGGTGCTTTTGCTGCACTTTCTTTCGAAGTCTTAGGCAGTAGTACTCTTGCCCAAGGAAGGTCCGAGGAGGAAACCTGAAAAGCTTCTTTGCTCGCCCTCATCATTTGCTACAATGAAGAGCTGTTTAACGAGGCCCACTCCAAAGATGATTTGCGTAAGAATCAGGCCGCTGCTCAGTCGCCAAAATTCAAGTGAATACAAATGATGTATTTCAAGTCGAAACTCGTACGCGACATTTTTTAGGCCCGTGAATAGTTTGGTATCCGCTCGCTGGGTGCGCTCAACAGCGAATACGTTTATTTCGGGCTGGGATACGTGGTCTGATTAGCATGCTGGAGGAGCGGTCTTATACAAACTTCGTAGAATGTTTGAAGCGACCCTTTCTCTAAGGGTCAAATGCGCAAGTAATCATCCCAGGAGCAGCGAGTCCTTCTTTGTCGCTATATCATGCTGATGTGCGAAAGATATGTTAGGCAACAACCACATTCCCAGATCTATCTTTAGTTCGGTTCTCATGACATATACTGTGCTGAACGCCTTGTGAATCACGAAGACTGCCAGAATTGCCGCCGAAAGACATGTGGGACACTCCAATCGTCCGACTGGGGCTTGATCGCGTCAAGGTTCATCCGCAGTGCACTGGGACCGGTGGCATTCTAGATTTTTAGGCCGTCGGCGTATCGATGGAGGTTACCGGAACTATTGTCCGGAAGGTCGTTCACGTGAATAAGAGTTTCGGGCAGTCTCTTTGGAAAATATCCACAGAAATGGTAGGAGAAGATGAAATGTGTGACCCGTTTTTAACTCTTAAAGTTTTATTATAGGGAAGGGGCAATCCATCGAAGAACCCCTCCTGGAATACCGTAGGCTTCCAGTTTGTGTTCCAGGACACCGTGTAGAACACAGTCAAACTCCTTGTCGAAGCCGAAAAGATTGCATCTGGGATGAAGCCACTCTGTTTAGACTCCGTCAGACTATCCATACTAATAAGCCTTTTGTTATGCGTGGCTAGTTAGGAAAGGAGCCGGGCCGGGCAGAGGAAAATAGATGGTTCTACGGGAAGTGGTTAAGGATGGCGGGCTTCAATGGACACTCCATTATCTTGCACGGAATGCTTGGGATGCTGATTGGCTGACAGCCAGCCGGAAAGTGTCAGTCGTCCGTTCTAGAAATAGGTGTGGCCGTGAATTCCTTCCATGCGCTCGGGAGAATGCCAGTTTGGAGTGTCTTATTAGGCGGCTTATAGAGGAGTTCTGCAAGAAAAACAGCCGATTCTATGGGAATTCTGGAGTGAGTCTTGTCATGACCCAGTGCACTGTACGAATTACTCTTGAATGAAGGATTTTCAACGTCTGGCACGGAAAACTCAGCGGTAAATATCGCTCGTTAACGAGTGATCGCCGGAAGTTCTACAGCAAAAGGATATAATGACAGTTCGGCGCGACAGTTGGGAGGTCATGCAAAGTCCTCCGTCGAGCATTCACAAAGAAGGAGCTAAAGGCTTATTCCTCCTTAGTCTCTGTGCATGCCTAAGCGAGGAGGGTTGTTCCCGCCAGCTCTGAAGAAGACCTCTCCTTGTACGAGTCCGTTATGTTCACGGTTTTCCGGTCTGTACCCAGTTCGAGCAGGCTGCAATGCACTGTGGTCCTAAAATTTTCCCATGAGCCCATGCTTTGTGAACAAATGGGAATGGTGATCGAGGAGACGAAGTATTTTGCGCGGAAGTGGTGACCTAAAAAAGGAGGTGCACAGTTTGCGCGGTACAGATCAGTCATTCACTTTCTGAATTGTTCCTTCAAACGTACGGTATTTTTGGTCCACAGAGTCAATATCAACAAGTTAGTCTAGGTAGGTTCTCAGGCCTTTAAAACCAGCCTGATTAAAGTCTTGAACCATGACCCTTTTTGTCGGTTATTGTAGACAGTAATGGGTGAGGCCAAAGTTCAGCGAAGAGTAGTCATCGTGTCCAAGTGGCGGTTTGGTGAACGCTATGTTTACCAGGTAGTTCTCGTTAGTGATAATTAGGTCGAAGAGAGAGGAAATCTGGCCAGAACTGTACTTCGTTGGGAGAATGGCATGTTGCGTCCATGCTTTCCGTCGTAACAGCTTCGGTAAGAAAATAGGGTATCCGCTGTCACATTTTCAACGATAAACTGATGCCCGGTTTATCTGCAGCGCATCAAAATAATCCATAATAAGCAGAAGAATAAAGTGTTGTAGTCCTGAAAAGTGACTTAGGTTTTCGAGATGAGTGTCACTGGAGACGTCAGATAAGGGAGGAGGATAGAAAACCCACACCACCACGGTGCGTCACATTTATCAAAGGAGTGAAATCCCCCGATAATCGTGGGTGTCATCAGACACTGCTGGAGAAAAATCGCAGAACCCTCATTCTCCCAGAGACGGAGCCAGTTCGGTGAACTGAATACACGGGGAGATTCAGTTCATTATCACCATAGTCATCTGTGAGCCAAGTCCCCGTGAAAGCAAGCCTTTGGGGTTGGGTATAATGAGTCAGCTGCCTGACTTCCAGAAATTTATTGAACAGACCGAAACCGTTCGCACGCAGGGGGCTTAAAAGCTACTTCCTTGTCGGACTTCGTGAAAAATAGGAGAGCGCGATAAAGAGCCTGGGAAGAAAGAACTAGAATTGAGGAGAGTGATGGGGTTGAACTCGGTCTGTTCTGCCGAGTTGTTCTGACTGCCTCGCCTGGCGGCTGCGGGTGCAGCGTCACCGCACGTCTGTTCGTCAACGCCCCTAAAGGACGCTTGACCAGCATTATTTGTGTCGCAACCTGCGACCTATACTCCCCCGTTAACTTCCGCTCTTTGGGAGGAGGCTGCGAAGCGTCCATCCATGAGCACTACAACATTTTTCCTGCAGGGTTTGGAATTCGATTAAGGGCAGTGCGCGCGTTGTAATGGGGCTACCGGTAGAAAAACCTAGTGCATAGGACCGAAGAAGTGCCTCTTGAATCACAGCAGGTTGCCTCAGAAGGCTACATCCGTTCGAAATTTTCGGCAAAAAGGATTTTCTGATGGTGGGTTCGGTGGATTTTGCGACAGATAACTCGACAAAGGGTTTTTGTGCGGTGTTGGTGCCCTCAACACTCGTGTCAGCTTTTGGGACGTCGGTCGTTGGAGTGACCGCAGAAACGGTGTTTTTGCTTTCCACTATAGGCGCAGGAGCCTGAGCAGGTAATTGAGGAGCAGGACCCGCGACCTTAGCTTCCGGTTATAGCTGCCGCTCAGCCACGATTCTTAACTTTGTTTTAATCCGCGCCCGCGTCTAACCTTCTCTTCCGAGGACAAACGAAAGGCGCAGTTTTGGGGTGGGCTACAGCAGACTTCAAGATCACTGCTTTTCCCACCACTCCACAGGACTGAGCATGACCTGTAAAGTTACCAAGAGGCCAAGTGAATTTTTAGGTCTCTTGGTGCACAGCCTGCTCGCGAACACGATGTTCGTGACGTCCCTAGAGAATATAGATGGCAAGACTGATTCAACTAGCTCGGTTGGAAATGTTGTGGGAAAGCGGCCCCATAGAACAACTCCTCTCTCTCTCTGTGAACCTCCTCTTCCATTCTCATCGCAGCTTCCCCTGTATATGCAGCTGACACGGCATTTGCCTTTTGGTATTTGAACCACCAGGGAGAGCAAGCGCATGTACTAATTTAGCTACTGTAGTCTCAGCATCTTTCCAGACAAAGTCAGTTGGTACTCCTCCATCTTACTTCCCATAAAAAGTAAGAGTCAGAGCGCTAAGAAGAGCCATGCACTTGCAGTCGTTGATTTCCTGCCTTGCTCCCGTTTTTGCAGTGCGTGCTTGAACAGTCTGGGCGAAGCGGCTCCTAGGCTGTCGTCAAACATGCAGCTCATGTAAGTAAAACCGAGATGAACTAGCGAGCCGTCTGTATTGGTGTTCGTTAAGGCCGGTGTATTTGGAGTAATACCACGTCTGGCACTGACAGCACTGTGTACCGTTTTGTACGGACACTGCACCCGTACCGGCCGCATATGCTTAATGCCTCAGTTGGTGTCTACCGAGTCTCGGCACTGCTTGATTTAACATGTTTCATTGCTGATAAAAACAAACAAAATGCAACATGAAACACTTTGTTTCTAGTAGTTCAGAAGAAAGGCGGACACGACAAAAGGGAAGAAAACAGATATTATATAACATGGACATTTCAATGAGTGACGAATGAGTATGTTATTCGATAACGAATAACAGTGATCGCATATGATGTTTGATGCACCGGGCACCAATAGAGTAGAAGTGCTAGTAGACAATGACAGCGAGAAAATATTGGTCAAGTTTTGAATTACTCGCAGAAATATGTTATTGTACCTCCTGTATTGACTCTTACGCTTGATCACATGCTTCAGTTTGATTTGTCCCCGGTTTCACTTGTTGTCTCAGAGAAAGTGGGAGCTGACTCGTGTGGTATTCGTAGTCTTGCTTGCTTGGAATTTGCCCGAAGTCGACATAGATCACATTCGCTCTACATTTTTTATGTAATTATGGTTTTTAAGTACTCCATACTACGTCGTCTTATTTATATGTATATTCCGTACACTACGGTGAATGGAATTCAAACAGTTGTTTTCAGTTCACAGGACGTGGCGGCTAGCAGCCCGGTAGTCCAGTTTCCTGTGCTAGTAAGTAGCAGCTGCCGGCGCTTTCATCGTAAACTGGATTCTTAGCAACACTGCAGATATATTCATGAATGGATCTTCCACTTACTGAAGCGATTTTATGCTCTTTTCAAGTTTGTCCAAATGAGTTATTTTCGTATCCTGCCTGCTAGTTGAAGTGTTAAACTTCTACCGCCTCCTAAAAACTTGGCTTACCACGGGCATCAGAGTAACAACTGAATTACAAACCCTTACAGTTACTGGCGAGAAAACAGGCGTTATTTTGAGGTCGTACATTTCAATATGGTGGACCACTTTCGAACTGTCTGCAATCCGTTTATTCGTCATGAACGTTGTCGGGTTATAATGGTCTTTCCAATATTACCAAAATTTAGGAGTTGCCTTTTTCGTGTCGCCATACGTTAGCTCTTCACGTGGTTAGATATATTGGACAATCAAGATGTAGGTAGTATTGAATTGAATCATCGATTAGGGTTTTGCACAATTTCTCTCCCGACCGTTTCCTGAGTGTTCTCAAAGTGTATCCTTAAACACTCAGGGACCACTCGGGGAACAATCGTACCCCTACGGTCTCTTCCGTCACCCCGAAACAACTTAACGGAAACGCTGTGGCATCCGAAGAAAAAATTTGCTACTCCTGAAGAAACTCGTGACTGTATCACAGACAGATGAAAAGAAGCGGTCATGGAACGCACACGTTTTAGCCCAGAAGGATCAGAAAGAGGTGTCGAATGAAACCTTGCAGGGAACGCCTTATACGCGGCTGGTTTTTGTTGTCTGATATTTTAAGGACGCAAACGGCGTGTAAAAATTCTGGAAACCTGTGCGACTTGGTTGTAATTACGCCGCACCACAGGTGCCTCGGAGCTAGCGGTCCAGATCTCGGCGCTGTTCTGACACTCGTATGTCGTAGGTACTCTTCCCAATTCTTAGAAACACAGTTTAGTGCGAACGCGCACTAAATTAACGCTTCCTAGGTGTACGCAACGAACACCATACAAGAAGTAAAAATCCGCAAAACTGACACAGACGGGACGCGCATTGCAGGATAATTACAGTAGGTTTTGAAATGTGGTAAACTACATCGATAAAAGGAAGCAGCCACGGAGGTTGTAGACCCAACCATCGAGTATGTGGGCATGCAGGAGGTTTGTGACGTCATGAGCAAATGTAATCACATACAGCAGGTTGCAAGCAAAGATCCCTACGTTGGTGTGTACGACGTGAACTAGGACTTTTGGAAGAATTTTGCACATCGTATTGCAGGCGGATCATAACCATCTCCAGGTCGCTAAACAGCCCCCTCCCGGAAGAGTATTGCGAACGCAGCCGCTTGACCCATGTGCAGACAGACAGTGGCCAGCCACACTTGGCCTGGTCTTGTTCATGCTACACGGGCATCGGTTGGCGCTGCAACTCCCCAGAAGCCGCAGGTGAAGGAGTATAATGCCAAAAGTTTCCAGCGAGCTCCTACTCGAATGTCTTCTCCGACGGTGTCGAAACGAATGAGGGAAGTAAAAATTCGCGTGTGAAGGTCCTGAAGTGAACACATGGGCTGCATGATGGTGCTGGAGTCGCGACTCTCGATCGACCCAGGACATGAGTGCGTAGACGAGAACGAAAGGTAAGAGGATGGTTTTGGGCACACACAAATGGCGAGCCCACCGGGAAAACTCAGGCAACGATGGCGTGAATTGAAACGCTTTTTTGTATTTCCAAAGGGTCTCGCGACTTTCTGGTCTTCCGAAAGCGTTTGCGATATTTTCCGAGTTGAAACAAAGCGAAACTTCACGAATGATAATTTCCCATCAGAAGTTTAGGCCAGTGGACCCTACGACCCGAACGCCTTACGGTTAATTCTGGCCTCGTTGGCAGAGCTGCAGCGTCTGCTGGTGACATCGTACCTGGACGAGGCTGTTGGAAGGCAGTTACCGGCCCGGTCATGGGTCGCAATAGGCAGTAAATGCTTTCCCACTGCTTTCACAATAGGCAGGTCATGCCCAAAATGCCACGACGCTTGTTTCTTTCGTTGAAGTAGCTTGAAGTGATCTTGTCAATGCCGCTCGAGTGGGCGTTGAGAACTGCCGGTGTGAACAAACGCGTCTGTGCAGTCGTGGGGTCTTGGGGAAGGAATAACTTGTTGCCTTTTCTCGAGTATCCGTTACACTGAGGCGGCGTGTACACGAAGCCGGCTGCTTGGTGTAGATGACATTATCGAACAGTGTCGGTGATGGACGAGAAGTGATCACCAGGAAGACGCAGCGGTTGGCCTTGTGGCGGTTTGGCACGGGAAATGTGGAGGTCGGCATTGAGGGCTGCGCGGATGCCCAGCAGAACCACCGGTAGGGTTTCTGCAAGAAGGACTGTATCGGCGGTATCAGCGGCTGCATTTGTTGGCCAATGAAAGCGTCCAGCCATGTCTTCTGCAGCCGGGTGGTGTGCCGTAGTCCGCGTTTCACGAAATCCAAGCGCGGACAACATTAGCAAAGAAACCATTTCCTAACTTAAAGCCGCGGCAAGTTGTAATCTTGGCTAGGCCATCGTGAGATGCTACACATCGCTCAACGTATGCGCGCGTTGCGGTCTCCCAGTGGACATCAAGTATAGGGGCGGCCTCTGATCATCGATTGAAACGGTCCGCCATCGTCAAGAGATAGGTCATGTCAATGGAAGATGGCAAATTGCCTAAAATATCGAGGTAGATATGTGGCAATCGGGATGTTATCGAGCGGTATCGGCTGAACACGGCTGAAACGTGTCAGTGAGTTATAACTTGTTGACAAGCTGGGCGAAATCGTGATCACACGCGAAGATCCTTCTGCATACCGGGCCAGACACATCCATCGGAGACAAGTTTGGCCGTGGCCGGAATACCATAATGGGTGACGCCATGTAGGGCGTTGAACACGCGACGCCGTAGATTTGGATACACGACTGGGCAAAATGTCCAGCGGAAATATCGTACAAAGTTGCTCCAGTTGATGTCGGGATCGGAAGGCCAACGAGGCGCAATGACAGAGATGGCGACAAATTGCTCGGAGATCATCCGTCGCGGCCAACAAAGGCCGAAATGCAACATACAGCATCAGCCGCGACGTTGTCACTAACACACACGTGTCACACGTCTGTCGAGATTCGCGAGATGAAATCCAGGTGGCGCACTTCGCGGAGTGAGTAGCGCTGTGGACGATCAAGGGAGGCATATACCAACGGTTTGTAATCGGTGAAAATCACCAGCTAGCGACCTCCGAGGGCGTACCTAAAGTGACGAAGGGCCGAGGAGATACCTAGTAACTCAAGGCCGGACGTTCCGTACCTAGTTTCGGCGGGCAACAAGCGTCTGGAGAAAAATTAATGCGGTCTCCAAATTCCGTCAACTAACTGTTAGAGTACGACACCAACAGCTGTGTCAGATGCATCTACGGCCATAGTGATGGCAGCGTTCGCATAAAAATGGTGCAACGTCATTAGAGCAACTAGCGCGTCATTGTTGCCGTCGAGGATATCGACAGCTGCTTCTGACAGTTCAAATTTGTCATTGGAACAACCACTGGTTAGGTCAATTGAGTTGCATAAGTTGCGCGCCATTCAGAACGAATCGGCAACAACAGTTAACCCTGCCGTTAAAAAGACGGGCGGCAACGAGCGTTGTAAGGCTTGGAAAGTTGCGAAGTGCTTGTGCACTGTCGGTCGGTGGCGGAAATCTGTGCTGATCTACCCGCCGCCTCACGAACTCAAATTATGATCGGCGAAAAACGTTTTTATCCACGTTGAGAATGACGCTGTATGTTGCACATCTTTCGAAGATCAACCACAGATGGTCCTGGTGCTCTGGAGGAGCTGGCCACCAAGAGGTCAGCGATATAGGGGTGGACGAACAGCATGCACGGAACTTCGTACACGCCGAATGGTGTGATCATCACTTTCTCGGCAGTATCGTCGGCCGCAACTGAGGTCTGGTGATAAGCGCGAAGTAGATCGAGCCTTTAGAACATACGTGTGTCTTCGTTGCTGGTAGCGATATCTTGAATGTGCGGGATCGGGAACCTACCGGATATCGTGTTGTTCAGCGCGCAATACTCCACATATGGGTGCCAATCTCCTGACAATTTTGGTATCATATGGAGCAGCAAGGCTCGAGTACTGTCTGTTGGGCGACTGATGCCAAGCTCGAGCATGTGCTCAAACTCGGCGCTCGGTATCTTCAGCTCATCCGGTTTTGAACGATGGTCTCTAGCAAACATCGTGAAAGTGTGGTGCTGTTTAGCCTTACTTACTGGAGGTGGCAAAGTTGACTGCCTGAACACTGAGAAATCGCTCAGTAAGAGAGGCGTAAGTACTCAAGATGACTGGGTGGTACACGAGACTGACTTGAACCTCATTAATCAAAGTCTCAAAAACAGCAAGTTCGTTTTGCGGTCAACTAGTCGACAGCGTCATGCGTTGACTGGTAGGTAGAAATTATCCAAAAACTCGATGCCAGTGACTGATATTTGGACGTCTGCAATGGTGGAATTCATCGGAAAGTGCGGCGTAAACCTAAATTCAATATGTGAACGCTAGTCATAAACGGTGATAAGACTACTGTTTGCTTCAGGTAACATTGGCTGCATTTGCATGAATCGTTCGCGAACATTTAGTTGGAAGATGTTGACCTCTACACCGGTGTCGATGAAATAACAATAAGTCGCGGTCTCTAATGAAGAACAGGCAACTTCGGGAATCTGCAACGTCGGTCACCGCAACGTTCTTGCCGGCTGTTCTCCTGATTCTTTCTGAAGGATAAACAAGGGCTTCGAAAGAGGCGAGCACGATCACTAAACCACTGGTGGTACCATTATCGGTCGGTGTTGACTCTCCTCGTTGCCTATTAAACTTGACCGTGAGGCTCTTCTCTCGACTTTGCTAAATGACGACTACGAGCTCGAGCTCCGTGTACTGAGCTCCTGAATCTGGCGCGTGAGCTGGTTCACACGGTCGGTCAGCAGTGTTAGTCACTCCGGCGTTGAAGCGGATAATCGTGGGACCCGTTTCCAGTGTCTCCCAGACGCGGTCTGTGGTTTCGACCTGTTGCGACAGAGCCGCCTGGGAGTTGGCGCTGACGATATATTGCATATCATTTAGCAGTAGCTGAAACCACATTTTCTTTGAAGAAGACTCCTCGAGCTGTGTTACGCCGGCGAGGTGTCGCATGTAGCGCAGAAACTGTGAAGGTTTGTAGCCGTTTGAGTTGAAAGTGTTCAGCGGATGGGCAACCAGCTGGTGATCAATAAAGCCATTGCGCCTGATAACGGCCACTTCCAGCTGCTTCCACAGCTTAAGTGAGTCTGATAGACCCAAAATGTCATCCACCTCCTCTCTGGCCTAGGACAGGAGAGCTGTGACCACACAGTTGTGGCTATTTGTGTGGTTACGTTTCACAAACCGGCGAACCAACGCCGGGGGTTGCTGCTCCTAAAGGGCGCGATCTTCAGGGAAAGTGCACCAACGTAAACATCTGGCAGAATGAGGAACTGCTCCTGCTTAAGACAAACAGTGATGGAGACTGAGGGAGAATGAGTAAGTGAAAAAGTAGCGGCAACTCACGTGAGAAGACGGAAAACCCTGCGAAGCATTATGAAATTTTCCGAGTCAACAATTTTGTTTTCACGTCGACCAACACTCACATTTGATCGCAGCTTTGGCATTCAGATAAACCTTCCCGGCTGTGGCAAGGATATGCACTACTGACGAGCTCTAATGAGAGCGAAACTCGGGTCCAGTACTTCTTTCCGAAAGACACTGGCTGGTTAGAAAGTCTATCTGAATGCGAAGGCTGCTATCATATGTGAGTGATGGTCAACTTTAAACAAAATCCCCGACTACTCATCAGTAATCAACCGTTTTGGTTTTAGCTGATTTATAGAAGGCTGAAGCTGTTAGTCAATCCCCTTCGGTCATGTATCAAGACGGCAATAAAGTATGGCGTATTCTACAGTCTCCTAGAGACTTCCTTCCTGCAGTGGGATTTCCAAGCATCAAAAGTCGGTAGGAAACCGCCTTCAATTCAACAGTAGTGTTACGACAGTCATGTGAAAATCCAACCTCATGCAATCCCCTCAAGTTTTTATTTTTGTACATTAAATCCCGCTATGTCTGACCGGTGTGTACCGCAGTCCGGGTGCAACATTAGACGAAGACGAAGTATTACTAGAATCAATTCAGTCAGCTTGTCAATCAGGCTATCGCCTGCTCGTTCTGGGAGATTTCAATGCTTCTAAAATTAATTGGACATTGGGATCTGTCAATGGCGGAGTATTTGACCACAAGCTGTTCGACCTTGTCAACAGATTCATACTAACACGGCATGTGAAAATAGCTACGAGATCCTGACCCGGACAGATGGCTTCAGTGGTAGACCTGATCACAACTCGGCACAGCACGGACGTCACAAATGTACGGTCTGCAGCACCACTGGGAAAGAGTGATCACGTAGCGATTCATTTTTCGTTTCAGTGTTCCATGTTAGTGAAGCAGGCACACAAGGTGCAACAGTTTTACCGAATATACAACAAGAAACTGATATTGGAAGCTGGTAAAATGGCCTGGAACCCAACGACCCCTGTAGAGGACGTCGACAGTCTGTGATCGGTCTACGTCGATAACTTCCGGGTTCTTACAGATAAGCACGTCCCTCAGAAATAAGTCGGAGGAAGAGGTCGAAAGCCATGGGTTCGTCCCAGGGTCAAGAGAGCTGTCCAAAGTAAGTACATAGCTTGGAAGACATATATGCAACATAGGGGGTTTAAAAGCTTCATGGTCTACAAAAAGGTTCGAAACGAAGCAATTAACGTAGCAAGAACTGCTTGTCTAGTCTATGAGATCAACCTAGCACGAGATATTGAACAGAACCCCAAGAGGTTTTATGGATATGCTCAGTCCAGGTCCTCTCTAAGAAAGGAGATTAAGACCACACTCTTCTATAACGGGAATATCACATCGACCGACAAGGGCATAGCGGACGCGCTTATGGCACAGTTTCAAAGTGTTTGTCGCTCAGACAACGAGGCACCGGAGCCCCGGCTTAATTCAGTGAGCGTGCTCATGGTCGATCAGATCATTACGCTCCACGAAGTTCAGCAAGCGATATCCAAGCTAAACAGCACAAAGTCCGCAGGACCTGACCGCATCCATCCGGCAGTCCTAAAACCTCTGGCCAAATTGTTGGCGTCACCATTTGACCAACTGTTCAACTTCACATTAGAAACAGAGACAGTGGTGAGAGACTGGGAAGAAGCCATTGTAATTCCCATCTTCAAAGATGGCATCAGATCAAAAGTTGGAAATTACCGATCAGTAAGCCTGACGAGTGTTGTCAGCAAAATTTTCGAACGAATATTACGAGAGAGAATCTGTAAGTTTCTCTGTGAACAGAAATTCTTCAGAGCTCCTCAACATGGTTTCCTAAGGGGGAGATCTTGTCTTACCAATTTGCTGACGTTTTTAGACAATGTCACGGAGAAGCTGGATAAAGGAGAAGAGGTCGAGGTGTGCTACCTGGACTTTCAGAAAGCCTTCAATTCTGTCAACCACATGCTTTTATGCTGGAAACTCCGACAAGCTGGAATCTCTACTAGAATATACAGATGGATGCAGGCGTTTCCAGTTGGAAGGTCATATAGGGTAAGAGTAAGAGAGGTACTGTCGAACAAAGGTTCTCCGTTAAGTGGAGTTCCTCAGGGATCAATCCTCGAACCTCTGCTTTTCCTCGTATACATAAACGACCTGACCAACGACTTAGTCTGCCCATGTTATTTGTAAGCAGACGATATAAAGCTGGCAGGGAGTTCGTCGGACTCGACCGCTCTCCAAGGGGACATTCTCAAACTTTGCGAATGGACGTTAAAGTGGGATCTACCGCTGAACGTTCTTAAGAGTCATATCCTCGCCAAAGCTCTCCGGTCAACGCCCAGGTATTTAAGGGATGCATATGAACAGGGAGTAGAACTAACAACTAAGCAGCAAACAAAAGACTTGAGTATCCGAATCACTAGTGCGTTTACTCCATCTGCACAGTGTACCGCATCCGCGACAAAAGCGCGGCGGGCGTTATATCGACTGAAATCGGCGATCGCTTACCGCTCTTCAGCGGTGTTCACTCCACCGTACTCGGCTATAGTTTTCCCCTACTTGGAATATTGTGTCCAAGCTTGGGCACCATATCTCAAAAGGGATATAGCCGTCCCCGAAAAAGTACAAAAGATCGCCACACGTATGGTATGGGGTGTGAAAGGTCTAAACTACCAAGACCGACTAACTTCGTTGAACTTATTTTCGCTTGAACGTAGGCGGGTAAGAGGAGACCTTATTGAAGTGTACAAAATTACCCATCACGCTGGATAAAGCCCTACGGCAGGTTTGTTCGAGATGCGTCAGAGCCGAGATTTAAAGGGCCATAGGTTCACAGTCAAGAAAACAAGATCACGATTGCCTGTCCGATATAACTTCTTCACTAACAGGGTAGTCAACTCGTGGAACAAACTTTAGTGCGTACGTGCATTAAATTAACGTTTCCTCACGTGTGCGCAGAAATACCATACGCGAAATGAAAATACAAATAATTGCGAGACCGAAAATATATTATGCGATAATTACAAATGGTCTCGATCAGCGCTAGACGACACCGATACGCGAAACAGCTAGGGAGGATAAGGATCCGACAGTCGAGCGCGCGAGCAAGCCGGAAAAAGCGTGTGTCGCGCTTGGCGCGCATACGCCGACAGGCAAGCCAACAAACAAACGCGACCTCATTCATCAGGCAAACGGCAGGCAAAGATCCTCAAGGTCCTGTGTGCAATGTGAGCTAAGATTTCAGGAAGGATTTTACACATCGCACAGCAGGCAGATCGGGGGTATCTCCAGGTCACTACAAAACTGCCTGCAAAGATCGTTGAGGCTGAGAGCGTAGATACATTTAAGAAAGAGCTAGAGAAATATTGGAACCACCTTTTTCTTACTTTGTATTGACCGAAGTATGATTGGTTTCTGCTATTTAGACCAGCCAGGATTTGATACTCCTTTTCTTCTGTCACTACCCTTAGACAACCACTGAACACACCACCAGAAAACGCAGTATGGTCAATCTCCGGATCACAACAGTCAAGCATCAGGACGTCAACAGGCACTGGCCTTAACCAAGTCCTGGATTTGAAATTTGAAAGTTAATTGGGCCCCACGCCAGACGTCTTTGTTTTATCGCGTCAATTTGACGGTTGTGCAAATAGCCGGTCGCCGTGCTTGCTTGAGTAGTGAGTGTGTAACGCGGCGTGCTGTTGACGCCATTTTGGTTTTCGTTTGTGTAAGTCGTGTGCATGTCTTACTGGGCCTTTGGCTCACGTTTGTTTCTGTTATCTCCTTTTACAGGAATATCGTTGGAACCCCGTACTTCTGAGGAACGCTGTCCCCTGGTGTCTCCACGTTGCACAAAGTGGGTTTACGAGTGTATCGGGTACACGAAGCCAGAACGTCCGGCTTGCCTGTTACAAGTGCATTACCTTCTTTGGAGTTCTGCTCTCCCCCATTGCATTATGCGGATAATCTTTCTCTGTCCTTGGTATTCACTGTAATCCTCAAGAGCGATGCTACACCCTGTTTTCAATGATGGCCTTTCAGATCAACAGAAGCCCACTGACTGGATCCGGGAACCTTGGGCCGTTGCCTCGAACTCGTGTATCAATCGGTGTTGACTGCTCACTAGAGCTCTTGTGGGTGTGAATGCCTTATTATGTGATTATAGGTCATCTTTATTCTGTTCGACACAAAACTGTGATTCATTTCCCGGAAAGGATCCGTCGGTCGAAACTGTTGAGGTTGTCCAGTTGTTAACTTTGATAATTTGTTCAATAGTAGCATGACATTTTGGTCCAATCTTGTTTTGAGTGTGTGGGGTCACCGGTTTACCGCTACGCATTGCTCAACGTATTCGAGGAGAATCGTACTACTGTTGTGTCCGAAAAAGAATTTTGACCTGCAAAGTTGTTCATTGCGTTAACTGCTGTACATATCATACTAAACTGTAGAGCATCAAACGCGTACACTCATTTGCACGGCCGATACATATTCATACACAGTGGGTCGCGACGCATTGTCGTTCTTCTTGGTGGCACACACCCCCATAGTGCGTACAGTATTTAATTAGTCGTTTCTGGTACCTCATGTTTATGGAGCTGACAGTTGCCTTTTTAGTTCCCAAATGTGCTCAAAAATTGTGAGTAGTACACTCCTCACCAACGAAACCGCCCACTGTACAACACTACTAGTGAACGGAAAATGTTGCATAAACGACACGAAAGCGGCATAGTCTACCGGATTGGAAGGCAAACACTTACTGTTGTTCTCCAAGGAAAAGACCTTGAGGTTACACTGTCGGGAAATTCCTCCCTTAACGTCAATGCGCTGGCCTTGACAAAGAAGGCTGATGGCAGGTTGACAGCACATCGTAGACTACCAGGAAATTCCCAGCAGAATATTTTGAACGCATCCCCGGTTCTCTTGTAAGTTCTCTGCTGGAGGTAAACATACAGGCATACGCTGTACACTTGAAAAAAAGCCAACTACCTTTGAATCTGTACACTAACGCGCAGCGAAAAGGTTTATAGTTTTCTATATGCAAAATCACGTCCACAAAGTATCACCACAGTCAGAAACTTTTGAAGCTCGCGAAGACCACAAAAACGATTAGATACATGCGTAATCGACTATTTTGTGGGCAACACAGTCTCGATATCCCGGTTTGCCCGATTAGCCACGCTCTCGATCGAATCCATGAATGTTACTCTCGTGACGTTCAGGAAGCCTTCTAATCACTGAGTGTTGTGAAGATGGCCACTATGTGTGATGTACTTCTATTAGAACGCCCGGCTCTCGACACGTATATGTACGTGTTATTCCTTGCTTGTATTTGTGCGTTGCCGATCGGATTGTCCTCGTTTGTGTGCCTTTCACCGGACTCCACCGCACCAATTCCGGTTACTCTGCCTGTTGACGTTACGCTCGCTCACGATAATTTTTCCTACTTTTCATTGTTGACACTTGTTCCCCTTGTTTCAAGCACTGTTAACGCCCCTCTTTTTTCTCAAACCCATCGGAGGTGAGGGTGCGTTTGTGTCCATACTATCCTACCCTACCACAACATGGTGCTTCTCGGCTACGATACTGGAATGTTGATTACCATATTTAGCACGCACTTACGTAACATATCCCTTCAGTGGTTCATAACACTAAGGCGGATGAGTGGTTACTCAGTGTCCACTCGGGAACTGTAGTTGCCAAAGGGTTGGAAACTGTTTAAGGACACAGACCTATGCCGGAACAACTTGAGGCGTGACATCTATGTAAGTACCACGCTGTCTCACAAGAAACTAGTGAATCAGTGGATTTTGGTAGCGCGATCAGGTTATTCATGGCAAGCTTATCTTAACCACAATAGTGTCAACCGATTACTACAAAGCTACAAATAGCATACCACATAGACTAACGAAATCGTTCAACCGATTCACCATGGTCTGCATGTTCCGTACAGAGGAACCAACTAGTGCGATATCACCCGCATGTCTACTCGCTGTGTTAAACTATTTCCAGATTGATGCTTTCCTATGCTTTCTCCGATATCACGTCCTTCACTATGATTAAATGTTTCTGTCAGTTGTTCTCACTGTGTTCCATATCATCTTATATACATTCCGACTGAAGCTTTTCTTTTTGGTTCGGGCAGTTGAAGCAGTTTCTACATGATAGAGACTCCAGTAAGTCTGCCACGTACACTCTTCAAGACAACGGACAAGTTAAAAGGCTGAATGGGACTCTGGGAAGCAATCACGTCTACAACAAAACCAAAAGACGTCTCTCATTTATTGGGAAACAGTCCTCGATACCTCAAGTTCGAAGCGACTCCTCTTGTGCACTACAACCAACGTTGCACCGCATCAACGGTTATTTCTTCACAGTCATAACTTCACCTCAAATTTGTCACTGTTATTGTGACCTCTTCATTCCGGGTCGGTGTTTTTGCGATGGAACACAATGTGGTTTGTAAACTGAATATGAATGTAAGGTTTAGTTTAGGTTCGGAAAATTGCTGTCACTCATTTGTTCGTATGTCGTGATTTTAGCTTTCCTGACAGACATTATGAACTTTCAAAATCTCGGCGTATGCTTGGAAATCATTGAATTACTCAGAGACAAAGGTATTACAAAACCAACTGAGGTGCAAAATGGATGCATACCGCCAATTATCGAAGGTGAGTGCGTATATTTATAAAACAATGTATGTTAACCGTTTTACAGGTTTGGATGTTGTGGCTTGTGCCCAAACAGGCTCTGGGAAGACTGCTACATTCCTCATTCCTATCATTCAGTCACTGATGACTGAGCTGAAGCCTATCTATGCCTTAATCATTACACCCACCAGGTAGGGTCATTTTAGAATTTGGTTTCGAGCTGTTTGCTATCTCTGGGGCAGAACAGAGAGAACACGAAATTTGCGAGATTTATTTATTTCATACTCCTCTCAATCACAGACGCGTAACACTTGGAACTGCAGATAAACGAACGATTAACTGGAAACAAATAAATAAATATTCGTGGCTTTCTAAAGCTACCTTAAACGTCATTGAGAAAACCAGTGCAAACGTAATGTAGCTGTCAGGTCGTTTTATATCATTGATTTGTTCTCTTTAATCCGTATCCTCGAAATTCCATTGGATGCATACGAAATAATTATTACCACTCGTTTTGGCTGAAATGTGCTTGCCTGGAAAGGTTTTCGGGTGTTGCAGTTCTCAATCTGCAGACTATTATGGATTGCCGTTTGGTTCTGTTGATCTTTTGTCGGACCTGACGACTACTTCATATTCCGAGGTTTTAATCATACCTAACCTTTGTGAGGCGTCAACGGTGGCTGTTACAAGTTTCATATCACAGCATTGAGACAAACAATGAACGATTTAGACAGTGTGACTGACATGAGTCAGGCTATTCTGCCCTTTAGCCAACTGGAAACTGGTAGATATTAACAAGTACGACAATTTTATTGATCAACCATCACGAGCGCTGCCTCTGAGGCCAGTGGATACGTGCTAAGCCCGTAACACGACAGTTTCCAGTTCGAAGCTCACTTTAGCTACCCTTGTCGGATGAATCCAAACAAGAACAACACCAAAGTAGAGATATAGGTGTTTAATTCAGTGTACGAGCGCTTGTGACCGTAGCCAGATGGACTGTATACATTGGGACCAAATGCCTAATATTGCCAGATCACACGAGCAATTTTTCCAGTTTTTATCTTAACATGCTTTTTTTTACTGAAATACACTTAGATTTACGTTTGAGATGCGTCGAGATTCTGTCTGAGGCATCCCGTGGTTCTTAGATTACCAAACCCTGGTGCACAAAAGTCACCAAAACAATTATCGGTTTATGGAGAAAACTCATCAGTTTCACAAATGTAATCACGCCAGTAACTGCGATGCGCTCACATACTTGAGCGCCACTTCAACCGGCTCTGCTGATAATCGTGCTCTCCTAAACCCACCAGGCCTTCTCATCACAGCAATGAAAACGTCAAAATCCCGTGTTCACGTCAATAGTTGCTGGTTTTGTGGTTTCTCCGAATTGCCAGCTAACTTATTGAATAAGCCGTAATGCAGCTCGACAGGCGCTCTTCGGACATGTTCACAACCAGACCCAATAATCATAAACTCCATTTTGTGATCGTATTTTGTGGCTGGACGGATTTTTTCAAGCACATACTAAGGTGGGCATAACGGTCGACTGCCATACTCAAATTGCTTACAGGGGCTAACGACATCAAAAGCAAAGTTACAAAACTCTTACGCTGTATGTGTGAGGCATACCCTGTGCCCATTTATTCCAACCTGGTTTGCATATTGTCTAAAAAGAATTAATTAGGACGATAGCGCCGGCATGCTCATTGTCAGCTAGCTTACCATCCTTTAAATTTTCCACGTTGAAGCCCAACTTCATCGAATGTTGATCCGCGTGTACGTTTAACATAAGTAATTGTGTAAATTGGCACACGTGCCGCAACCTGTGGTGACAACCAGTTATCATTTGCTGAACGGAAGAGTGAAAGCTACCGAGATAGGAAAAGGTGAAATCGAGGCACACAAAGATCCACAACGCTAGTGCCATTGGATTATGTTCTTTGCCATCTTAGAAAGCGTTCCCCACCAAAAATGTTCTATATCTTTCAGACTCTGGTCCCACTACAACCCCACGAAAACAGCATGAGAGCTTTCACGCCTCAGATGCAAGTTTTGCGTTACCTACTAGGTTCCCGCCTGCAGTCTAACCTCTCATTCGCAAACTGCTCAATGTGGCAAATGGCCAGTTGACGTTCGTAAGGCATGTCCATGCCAGCGAAGCCTGTGAGAGAACCATTACTCTGAGTAGTCGATACAGTTTGTCCGCCTCGAAAGCATGCATAGGAACTTCGTCACTTTCATTCGTACAGTAAGAATGTTCACGTAATGGCGCACACTGCAAGGTTGGTAAGGAACGTTTGTTTTAACATTGCAGTGTGAAGTAAAAACCGATTATTCCATGTCCCTGCGTCCTGTGATTATATTTTGCATCTGCAGCTGCTTTTTCCGATATTCTTTTACTGCTTTTGTTCTCCCTGGGCAGTTCTGTCCTCTGTTTCAAATAATATACGGTCATTCATATTAAGCACTTATTTTTCCTGCATCTAACGTTGTAGAGAGCTGGCACACCAGATTGGTGAACAGGCTGCAGGTCTCAATCTTGTTCAAGGTACATCTTTGTGCAATGTGATGATCATAACCGGTGGTCGGAGTATCGTTCAGCAAGGTATCGACCTTGCTCGTGGACCTCACATCGTGGTCGCGACACCTGGACGATTAGCTGATTTACTCAGAACACAACAAGCGAGCGCTCAGCTTTCTGAAAACACGCAGGAACACAACGCCGAATGGACCCTATCCCGCACTCGTGTGTTGGTTTTAGACGAAGCCGATCGATTGTTAGAAGACAGTTTCGGTGTTGATTTAAGTCTGATCATGAGCACTCTACCTAAAAGGCGCCAGACTTTACTTTTCAGCGCCACCTTTAGTGATGCTGTACGCGCGGCTGTCGAATCGTCACGAGCCAGCGCCCTCGAACAGAATCGACGAGCTCCATTGCTCTGGCAACCGTCGGACGTACTAAACAGTTCGTCAAACACTATCGGGGCGTCTACTGTGGATACATTGAGCCAGTTTTACTTATTGATGCGTCCGGAGCACAAAGAAGCTTTTCTGGTACATACGGTTGACCAGTTCTTAACTGAAAATCCGTGCTCATTAATTATTGTGTTCACCAATAAGTGCAAGTGGTGCCATTTGATTGGCTTAATGATGAACACTCTTGGCATGAAGACGGTTTTACTACATTCAGCAATGCCCCAACGTGAACGGATTTCGTCCTTGACCTTGTTCCGGTCCAGCCAAGTCCGTGTCCTTTTGGCCACGGATTTAGCAAGTCGTGGTCTGGACTTTCCTACGGTTGATATTGTCATCAATCACAATGTTCCCATACGACCGAAGGACTATGTACACCGTGTTGGTCGTACAGCACGTGCTGGAAAAGCGGGGCTAGCTCTGACATTGTGTGACCTGTTTGAAATCAAGCGTTTGCGGGCAATTCAAGATTTTATCGGTAGGTGCTAAACGGTTTTCAATTCATCCTCACTTTTCCGAAAGTGGTGTGGAAGTTGGTGTGTTTGATTAAACGCTATCAGTAGAATGTGGTTTTTGAGGGTTTGACTTATTCATTGGTCTTGTCCGTTCTTCTCTTTAGTACGATATTGCTGTTTACACAATTTCCCTGTTTCAAAAGGAACTGTTAAATGGTTCCTATTTAATCGGTAGTAGTGATGAGTCGCCGTTACCCTACTGTGGGTTTTTGTGCTGGTATCTGTTACTGTTATTAGTAAGCTAGGTGGAAGTCTGTTACTAGCTGTTAATGTGTTTGGAAATCCATCGGTATCAATTAAACACGCCAGTTTAGCTCTTAGTGACTCACTGAAAGTGACAAACCGTCGAACTTTCGACTATTTGGAAGAAGAAAGTGTGTAGCTTCATCAGACATACGACCTCAGCAACATCGAATTAAACTTTAATTTAACGTGAACATTTAACGTGTGGGTTTTAGGGTAACATACCTGGATTTTTCCAGAAACTTAGTTATGTTGTTCCTTCTGATAAAGTTCCTCCCGGTCGTGAGTAGAAGGAATAGTGTTTTGGCGACGTATCAGTACTGTCGCAAATACCCTATTGAGAAAGCAGCCGAAGGGTGACTTTTGAACAATAATCCTTTTTCATTTGCTTTAATGTGTCCAATTAGTGCGCGGGGTGTCTCGCGCAACGACACATTGACTGCATATTTTTTGACCTATTTCGGTACATTGACGTGATGGTCAGGCCTGTCGACTGCACCGATCCGGAAGGCTATGCTGGCCAGGACTTCGGCCCTACCAGATGCAATCTTGTCAGACGAGCTAAACGGGAGCAGCCAGACGGAAAGCAGGAGTGTTCCTAGGGTTATATGTCTCACTGCTGATCGTGTGAGAGTGCTTACCTAGTGAGTCGCGATCCTGTTAGCATACGGCAGAACTATTTTTATGGTTGCAGCACTGCTGCCTTCTGGATCAGGAAGAAGGGGTGGTCTCAAACAAAAAGCGCCCCGATCGCCCAACTTTTGGTCGTATTGTGCAGTACGTCCGAAATAGCTGGGGTATCATTCAGAAGCTCGGTTTGGCGTTGAACACCTCCAATATACACAGCAACAATCAAAATCAGACATCATTGTCTTATTCGCTGTGCCATTCAGGCTGGGCAATTCCCCTGCTGCCAAGTGAGCGAGACTCTTAAGTCATTAGCTCTGGCTAGGACCCGCCAAGAAGATCCTGTATCCTGTTGTCTCGTAGTCAGACCTTTGACTCATGTGCTGGTAGTGCGGTCCCTCAAGACAACTCCCTTCTGCGCCAGAGAAGACCAAGAGGCTTCAAGAGTTGTTCCTCCGACAGTGCCACCACTCACCCTCTTTATGACTTTCCTCTATTTGTTTCCTCCCCAGGCTTTCTACGTTCTGTGTGCTTTCAGGCGATAATCGTTTTCTAAAGTCAACACAGCTGGCAAATATTTTCTTCAATATCCACACTCTCCAACAATGCAGTCAGCAGGCTGCTCTGGCAAGTACACTCAAATCTGGAGCTTTATGTTTGCCGTGTGTCGAAGATGAGTCTACGATTTTAACACAGTTGTTCACTTGAGCTCACCTCCAGATAACTGTCGATCCGAGCGTTACTCTGTCAGGGTTTCTGATGACGCCGAAACTAAATCTCGTGGTCAAACTAGAGTGGGAATCGCACTGTGTGCAACGTTCGTTCGGTTGGATCCCAATGAACAGCCGCGTGTACGCTATCAGACGCGGTATATCGGTTAAGGTCCGTCAACGCAAGTCAGAAAGGCGTTGTATATTCATTATACTGGCGGACGCTCCAACAGATGGCTGCTCGGTTGCTACCACAGGTACGTTGACCTTTTGAGGCAGATT
The DNA here is from genome assembly GCA_008508345.1 of Paragonimus westermani. Taxonomy (NCBI): domain Eukaryota; kingdom Metazoa; phylum Platyhelminthes; class Trematoda; order Plagiorchiida; family Troglotrematidae; genus Paragonimus; species Paragonimus westermani. Next base: position 207,634 of record QNGE01000695.1, on the reverse strand, counting down.
AAACACTCTGACCTCATCATACTGGCGGGTGACTTTAATGCTCAGCTCGGTGGTCTTTCTCCGGAGAAGAAGCGGCTGGGAGGAATGTTTGGTGTTCAGGCACGACTCGCTGACAGTGGCGAAAGACTGCTGCAGCTATGCACCTCCCACGATCTTTACATTTCGAGTACCTCATTGAAACACATGAAGAGACTGTGTTACATGGAGACCTCCCTGTGCTTCTTATCTGGACCGCATATTAATCAGTTACAGGTGGCACCACTCCGTTAAAGACCGTCGAGCTTTTTGGGACAATCATATGAACTGGGGTCGTGCTATTGTTTTGTCATTTGCCCAAAGGCCATACACTCGTAAATACAGGGTAGTTAACTGGCTTTCGGGCGAGGAGAGTGTTTGGAGCGCCTACCAGGAAGAACTGGCAAACAAATTGTCCAGTTCGAGTCAGATGAAAGAACCTAACGAACACGGGGGACGAATCGCAGCAGCTTTGAAGGCTTGTTGTAAAGAGATGCGTTCCGAAGGGGCTGCACAGTCACGACAAAACTTCTCTTTCGTCACGTCAGTAAACCTTATGGACAAGCGTCGCTCGATTCCACCTGGCTCTGAATATGATGACGACCGTCAAGAACATAACCGGAAGCTGCCTGAAACCTTGCGTGAAGATCGTGGATACTACTTGGTTGGACGGTCGAAGTAGGTGCAACGAGACTTTTTATCTGGGAGTAGCAAAATGCTTTTTCCCTGACCCGTGATGGTATTGGCCGTCCAATTGGTGTGCGACCATATGTGAAGAAGATAGTTCACTTATCGCCAACCAGTCACACCGATTTGACAGATGGCTTAAACATTTTGAGCAGCAGTTCAGCTGGCCTCAACCAGACCATGTAGACGACGGGGCCCGAATGGTCGGTTCTTGCGTTCCAGAAGACTCGCCGTCGGAAGCAAAAGTGGCCGTGGAACTTAAGTAATTGAAGCGCAGCAAATTTTCTGGACCAGATCTCTTTCCTTTTTTCAAAGATGGTACGGAGAGGTTGATATCGGAACTGACGAAACCCTCCAGACGATTTTGAAGTTTGTAGAAATCCCTCGTGATTCGTGCTTATCAACAGTAGTTCCCGTCTTCATATGGGGACTCGAGGTGTATGTGACAACCACCGAGGTATCAGTCTGGTGTCTTCTGCGTCCAAGTTACTCACTCGCCTTATATTACGTTCGCTCACTAAGCACAGAGCAAATCAGGTAGGTGAAGGAGTGGCGAGACTGGTCCTGTTGAGGGTACGTTGAGCACATTTTACCCTGCGACGTAGAACGTCGACACTTTTAGGTAGCCGACGGTGGTAGTGTTTTCAGACTCAAAGGATGCTTTCGAATCGGTGAGATTGGACCTTGACGTGGTGTGACGGCTTGCGCATCTCGATGACCTTCTGGGCTATACTGGACAGTTACTCACACCAGGCAGAGGTCTGACAAACCACAGTCTCCTGGTCCTCCAGTTTGGGGGTTGGAAGATGGTTGGCATCTCTTCCTGAAAAACGTGCCATTTCTGGTTTACCGCCACCCACCCGCTGCCTTGCGGTACAGGCTATTGAGCCAAAGGCTTTGGTTGAGAACCCTAATCATTCTCCTATCTAGGTCTGGGCGTCCTGGAAGTATTACAGCCCACACACAACCATGAATCCTCACAACACAAACAATTCCATACTACATCGGTCCCTATCGATTCCCAATTCTGATAACTACCCTGCAGGTCCCACAGCAGATATAATTAATCATAGTAACACTGTGCCGATAAGTCCCAGCTCTCGCCACTCAGTCTCAGACCTCCCTCGTCCTGCGCTTCGACCTAGGACGCAAATTAATATAGGTGCCTTCAACGTTCGTAATCTAAAACAGATAGGTCAACAGGCTGCTCTCATGCGAACGTTATACTCGCCACATATTGATGTTTGCTGTATCTCGGCGAATAGAATCCACTACAGTAGTCAACGTATGGAATTAACAGCACCTTCACTTTCTACCCGATACTGGTTATACACTTCAGGTGACTCTCCGGCCGCCGTCACCGGTCAAGCTGGAGTAGGTATAGTCCTGAGCACGATGGCCGCAGCCGCATTGATAGATTGGATTCCTGTTAATAGTAGACTTTGTGCCGTCCGCTTGGCAGGTTCTGTTAGGGTCAGTTC
>QNGE01000695.1:165304-188409 GCA_008508345.1 Paragonimus westermani | reverse complement strand
CATATAGCAGTTAGTTACAGGTGTCACCACTCTGTTAAGGACTGTCGTGCCTTTTGAAGCAACCACCTGGACTCGGACCATGCTGTTGTGCGTGCCCGTCTCGTTTTGTCATTTGCCCAGAGGACTTACGCTCGTAAATGCAAGCTGTCTAACTGGCATTCGAGCGATGAGGGTATAAAAAACGCTTACCAAAAGGCACTGGTGAGGAAGTTGCCCAGTTCGAGTCAGATGAAGGATTCTAACGAACATTGGGAACAAATCGCCAAAGCTATGGAAGTGTGCTGTGAACAGGCATGTTCCGATAAATCTTATGAACAAGCGTCGCTCTATCCTACCTAGTTCTGAATATGATGACGACCGTCGAGAACTTAAACGCAAGCTGACTAAAAGCTTGCGCAAAGACTGTGAGCACTACTTGGTCCAACAATCGAAAGACATGGAAGCCTTTTTATCTGGGATTAGCAGAAGGCTTTTTTCCCTGATCCGTGGTTGTACTGGCCGTCAAGTCGGTGCAAGTGAGACCATATGTGAAAAAGATGGTTCACTTATCACCAGCCAGTCGCGCCGAATTGACAGGTGGGCTGAACATTCTAAAGAACAGTTCAGTTGGCCTCAACCAGATCATGTGGACGACGGGACTCGATTGGTCAGCTATTGCATTCCAGACGGTCCTCCGTCGGAAGCAGAAGTGGTCCTGGAGCTCAAGTTATTGAAGCGTAATCAGGCTCCTGGACCAGACCTCCTCTCTCCTTCCCTTTTCAAGGATAGTGCAGTGAGATTGCTATCAGAACTCCTCCAGACGATCTGAGATGCTGAAGAGGTACCTCGTGATTGGTGCCTATCAACAGTCATTCCCGTTTTCAAAAAGGAGGACCGAAGACCATGTGACAACCACAGAGACATCAGTTTGGTGTCTGTTGCGTCCAAATTACTCACTGGCCTCATTTTACGTCGGATACGCGAAGAACAAGCAGGATTCAGATCCGGGCGGGAGTGTGTTGATCACATTTTTACCTTACGAGGAATCTTGGAACATCGGCACTCATATAGGCATCTGACGGTCATGGTCCTTTTGGACCTGAGGGCTGCTTTCGATTCAGTTGCTCGTAACGTTCTCTGGAACTGCCTCATTCGCAAGGGAGTACCAGAGGAATATGTGAATCTATTAAGATCGCTGTACGCTCACACTGCGAGCAGGGTGAGAGTACATGGGCAACTGTCTCGAGAGTTCATCACTTTTAATGGTGTTCGGCAGGGGTGACCGATTTCCACATTCCTGTTCACTTTTGTCGTGGACGACATTCTGGAGGGTACGCTTCGCAAATCCAGTGGGTTTGGTGTTGAGCTTCTTCCTGGCGCTAGATTGACCGATCTGGAGTACGCGGACGACATTGTCTTATTTAGCGCCCCTCTGCCGAAGACATGCAAACCATGCTGAACAAGGTGAGTGGCCAGACTGGTTTGTATGGAACGCGCTTCGCACCTTCTCGTCAATGTGTACTATTGCTGATGAGATATCAGCGAGGATAGCAAAGGCGAGTTGCTTTTTCCAAACTGCGTCATCTGTAGCGTCGAAAAGACGTTCGGTTGTCGCTGAAAGGAAGGGTATATAATGCCTGTGTGCGTCCCATACCATTTCTAGTTCTTCCTCTCAATCTTCTTTCAGTATCTGTCGACCTTCTTAATAGCGTTTCCCTCCAGGATATTCCACGTCACTGTTGAGTTGAGCGGCGTCCCGAGCCACAGTACGTTTTGGTCAGGCTCATGGCTGCTGTGATGATGAAATACAAATGAAAGCTGTCAGGTCGCTCCACACACCCTGTGACAGGCAGGCATTCGAATTTGGACCTAGTAGGCAAAGTGGCTAGAACGACGAAGCTACTGTCTTGCTGGTAATAAAACAGATCTCAGTGCAAAACAGTGCGGAGTTTATAGGATATAAATGCGGTCGTCGTTAGTATCCGTCCAAGCGGTTTTGACCTAACTTGCATCGCTTGAAACCCTCAATAACCTCTAGAAAAGTGCCTACCGATACGAGGCTTAAGGGTTCGCCCATTCCCCCGCGATTTATTTGTTCGTGGGCACACAAGAGGATGATGTTCAGGCTAATCGAGTCGGACGTGTTAGGGTAGATCCTTGTTGGAATTTTTACTATGGAGAGCCACAATCTAACCCGCATCACAATGTGCAGCCAGTTGCGTCATTTGACCCACAAATTCGACTAGCGCTTCGCCTTTGTAGTTCAACACCATATAACCGAAAACTGCCCATCACTACCACATTATTCTACCTGTCTACGAGCATCATTCCCCAGAGAGTGAGTTATTCCCCAATCCTACCGCCGGCGTAACGTGTGCCAGGCTGCTAGTGGAGCAGCCTTTCTGTATGGCTGCGGTTGCGTTCGTTTCTAATAGTCTGCTCCTACGCTTTCAGCCGTCAGTCAGTTTTGGTCCGAGTAACCGTATCTAAACCCAATGGCACGCTAATGAATTTATCAAGTAAATCCCACAACAAAAACAAGTATATGGTGCGACGTTGGAACCTGGTTCATTACGTCTGCTATGGAGCATTACCGAACCAGTATCAAACCATTACCGGATTTGGTCTGGTTGAAACAATCTGCGTACTTTAATGCTTGCTGCCAATCCTCAAACACAGTTCACAACCGGTCTTATCCTTCTTCAGACCCATCAGTTGGAGGTAGTCTGAATGGGGAAAGGAGGTCGAACCGGTTAGCCTTTGTGTTACGGGCCAACGCCCTTATCCACCCGGTCACCAGTCTCATGAACAATTGTGACGGGGGCGATGCATGTTGTTGAGTAATAGCTTGTTTTGACCCCGTTACTGTGAGCAGACAGTCCACCCGGGACTCATTAAGACTGCCACCAAAGTTCACTTCAATGGGAACGCGACCAAATTGACTATCAGCATGAAAATAAGCTTGACGCATGGTCAAATGCGAACCACTCGTTAACACCATAAGCGTCGACAATGATAGAGGAAGCTTTTACTGATAACCCCATTAGAAAAAAGGACTGGAAGTACACAAACTAACAGAGTAAATTACGTAAAGCGGAAACTGGGTGGAACGGGAAGGTCGGCAAAAGAAGGTCGCAATATTGTACAAAAGCGAAGCAATGGGATGAATGAGAAATCGTTTGACATAGGATACGTAAAACACGGCACAATACCTGAGATACACTCGAGTCATGAACATGGGTCAGGCAGGGATGAATGATGGTACGAGTGCGTGCAAACACTGTTCGGAAGGGAATGTGGGGAGAAGTGAGGCATTGAACAACAGTACCATACTTTTCACACAATATTCTTCAGGTTTACAAACTGTACAGTAGAATAAAGCATAGGAGCACCGCATACAATCAGACATCACCAGCCGCGGCGTGTACAGAGGCCAGTTGTCTGTACTCGTCGCCGGAGCTCGGATAAAGAGATTGACAAGGGAAGTATCCAAAGTAGTCATGTGAGTGAATGGGTTGCATACAACTATCTGCATTTAGACTACAGGGAGGTGCGATTGGTAGTAGTTGAGATGAATGCATGACATGATTTGTATCGGTCGTTGGATAGTTGAAAGCTACGGGGGCCAGGTCATTGGCATGCAGACTAGCGGAGGCAGTTGGACGGTATGCTTCGGATGCGACGGAAGACACAGGAACTGAGGAAGGGCAAAGTAAAGATGTTGTTAATGGGTGCTCTGAGGAATACCAAGTAGGAAACACTGATGAATTGTTAGCTGAATCTCCTATCGATGGTGAACGGCCATACAATGTAGAAAGCATGACCGCATCCGACGATGCAGTAGGTAGGTGATCCACTGCACCAGGCTGATAGACATCGAGGGCCGGAATGGAAGACCTAGAGCCCGAAGAGGCGTACTGTAGATGATGTAAACGTGATGGGGACATGGAAGTCAGCTCACAATCAACTGTCTCGCCAACCGGAGCAGACGGGAGGTAACAGATGGCTGAGGGACGCGTCAAGCCACTGTCTGAGGCCCGAATAAGACAATTGTCCTGTGCCAATACGCCAGGACCGTGTTTATGACTATTCGTGTCAGAGTCGTTGGGATGTGTACCATAGAAGTGGGCTTGATTGATAGGCGTTTGATCGGTGCGTGCCCGGCGTGGTACAGCATCTGGACGATAGATGCATAAAAATGATAATAGGAAGAGATCAATTATGTAAATAATTTACACATGGACAGCGTGACACTTTCGGAATTTACACCGAAAGACTGCGACAAACCAAACTGCATATGCATCATTACTCTCACGAACAGCAATGCATCAGCACTTGACGACGATACATGACTGCAATAAAACCAATAAGAAAAATGACCTAGTTAGGGACTAAAAGATGGGAAAAGAATGAGATGTAGTCTAACGTTATTTACGCTTCTTTAAAATCATCAAACACCTTGTCATCAGCTTAGCCAAAATTAGACAACCTTCTAGGTATCTAAAACACGAAATCACAGTCATGAAATACAGTCAGAACATCAGGCGATCGGGAGCAGTTAAGATTTGTACCGTAGGCTACCAAACACTTCGGCTGGTCTTGACGTCGCAACATATTTCCGCGTTTTCCCGATAAGGATACAAAATACGCTTTTCACACTAACTTCGCTGGATCCGATTTGTGTGGTGGAAGTAAAATCAACTGCCAACTTAATGAGACAGTACCTTCAATAACAGTATTGGAAACATGAGTACTTATCTTCAACTACGACGGTATTAAATGGCCTCGTTAGGAAGCACAAGCACAAATTTAAAACAACGGGGTTGAGTAAACTTAAGTTTCTATAAAGCAGGTCATTAAAACTCAACTAATAAACGAATAGCTGGCTTAGTCGAAACCGCCTTCGCATAAAGGATTATGTGCTACAGCCACTCACTTCGAATACTGACAGCGTACCGATAAAAAGGTGTGAAAAGTGATCAAAGGCTGAATAATAACAGATCAGATGTGAATTAGATGAAACTTACGTGCAGCATATTGCTCAGTCAAATAATCACCTTCAGTTGCGTGCAAATAATCACTGCTCTCATTGGATGTTATCTGAGTCTCAACGGAATGTTGAAGTCCACTTAGCAAACGCTCGTCACGATCCGTTTTGCTTGCATCACCAAGTTCCGTGGCAGTGGGCGAGCACAAATGTTCCGAAACGGCGCTTGCAATTGGATGCAGCTGATGAGCAGAAAATTCAGATGACTGGACTTGACCTGACGATGAACGTAGGCTGTGTTGTACGGGCAGAGGAAAATGTGGGTCAAACAAGTCTTGCCCATCGGGCGCGGGACGCCAGAACCTCTCACAATGCGTATCGTTCATTGCACGGAACACGTTATTATAGTGTTCGGGATGTAAGGGTAGCTGGCTAGGTTGTGGTCCGCATGCTAAAGCCAAGTGGGACTTGGTATCGCCAGACGGAGAAACGTCGGGTGCATGATGCAAACCACCACGAAGGGTATCACCACCAACACCGGTGGATGGTTGAATTGCCACTGCACCACATGCAGCAGCTGCAACAGCGACTGAAGACTGGAGTGATCTGAAAAGCAACCCAATTACGAAAAAGATCCTGTGAACAAACAAAAATCGACGATATTAGGAAAACTGTAAGATGAAACGCTACGACCCAACAAACCGTGAGTGGGACCCAAGTTTATCGAATATAAAATACATTCCCTCTGTAGAAAATTGTAAGTCCTTACGCCAATCTAACTGATACACATATCGCCGCGACTGCAGTTTTTCTCACTAAGATAAGTGGCTTTTTCATAGGGAAACGTATTTCGTTGTAACGCGTTAAACTTCTCTCGACTGTCTTTTGAAAAGAACACAGTTCTGGCTAGAGAAGTACGGATATTTTGAGTAACCAAGATCACTTCAGACATACCGATTAGTGTGGGTCGGTGAAAGTACAACAGAGTTCAGCCGTATGGTGATGAACTCTAAAGTATAAGGCATCACGCTAATCTACGCTGCTATATTGACGCGGTGGTCAGGTTTGCGCATAATCTGGGATGGTTGGGTCATTTAGTCTACGTGTCAGATAAGTGTTTTCCATATTGGGCATTATTTACTGAGACCGCTAACAATTGAGTAAAATCGCGAGGTGGACAAGTAACGATGTGATCACGAAATATGAAGAACCTGAGTGTTGTAAGGTGGACAAATGCCGTCTGTATGGTTAGGGTTCTCGTGATTGTCCAAGTCGTTGGCTAAGAACGCCACCTGAGACAGTAGGGTGTCACAGTCAATGACATACCAACACACACCGTTTCTGATTTATCAGCTGATTTTTTATTATTCTTTTTCCATCCAGGCTATTTTACCTCGGTGTTGTACTCAGCGGCGGCTCAGAACACAATACCTTCTTGTCAGGCTGAGTGAATGATAAAGCATTACAAATGACCAGAGTAGAAAAGGAACACCTGCGCCATAAGAACAAAAAAGGCTGTCTTGTTCCGAGTCCAACATAGCGGAATAGGAGATACACATGCGCACAAGACAGCATCAAACGTGAATTAAACGCTCCGAGGACTCAAAAATATGGACTTACTTTATAGAGGTTGTGGTACACACGACGTACTCCACTTCTTCACTGAAGGGATTCGCGAACGCGAACAGATTGCACCGAGCAGACACCGGATCCCCCGACGAGTGCCCTCGAAGGACGAGCAAAAGCGAGAAAACCTCCCCCTTGAACTTCCAAGCTGGATTTGACGAACGAAAGAGAGGATACGTGCTCGAGAATATATTAGATGCAACATAGGGGTTCTTTGCACAGCCGTCCTACGTGATACGAATGTAGCTCGACGAGTACGTCAGCAATGATCCAGAGTGCAGATCTGTACATTTCCCACTATACCAAATAAGCAAACTTATGACTACACTGGGTTGCGCGTACGACTGTTTCCCAAATGAAACAAAATATACGAAACGATGTGTTTCAGCGTACTCTCGAATCAATCTCGACTGCAGCACTCTTCGATCGCCACGGGTAACCACAGTCAGCCTTCCAGTAAATTCGATGCAACCTATGAAATGGGATGACCTGTATCGATCGTGCGAGTGTACATGATGACCTATCAAACACGATTTGTACATCCTTGATTCCGCTGAAGCTATCAAAGTATCGTGAGGCCTGGAGGTACAGAAACGGACGGTGCAACTCGCGTTTGGTTCTCAGGATGGAGTTCTGAAATCTTACAACAGATAATCGAACACGACAGAAAACTGCAGCCATATCTCTGTCGCATCCATGAAATGTCACTTTATTGTATCGTATTGTATCGTATTCTAGTGCTCTCATTGGTTTATGGCTAATCACAGCAGATGCGTTGCGTCCACAACGGATTCATGAATCATGCAATTATGCCTTCACGAAGAAATTGGCTGCAAAAACATGTAGACTTTAGGCTACGTTCACCGAAATGTTATCACGATGCACCAGTGTGAGCATAACGGCACCTTTTATATTGATAGAATACGTAATTTCAGAGAAGCAAGGAAGCGAAGTGAGAACACGGTATAGTTGCCTTCGAAAAGAACTTTCGGTGAATAGGAGAGATTCGCATACCTCTGTCAAAAAGCTCTTGAAAATTCGCCTTATCTTTGCTGGAAGGCATAAAGTCAGAAAAAAGCTGGCCAAGAATTTCATCAGTGCCCACACCCAGAACGTTTTGCACACGCTGATCGCAAAATGTAACTCGAGCGTCAGAAGACAGTCGGGTAACGAACTCCAGCGAACGATTCGAAGACAAATCGACAGCATCCGGTCGGTTTGTTATTTGCAGTCGTCCAAGCGCAACCAGACAATGGGGTACCTGCGGATCGAGTAACTTGTCTTGTTCACTCATACCGACGGCATCGACATCATGACCTTGGAGTGCAAAATCCCCATCATTCGGAAGAAGACCATCTAAAATGAAGAAACCACGAGTTATTTCAACCCTGTATGTACACGAAGATGCACTTGTTGAGTAACGGAAAGTCATACGTCTCCAATGACGTGTTTCGTAGGCATGTGATACGCCGAAATTATTACTCCGATCGCGAAATAAAAAGTGAGTGACAGGTTAACGATGTATTGACTGAAATTCATACTAAATGATTAGGTCACGTGTGAATGCGAGATCGAAAATCCACCTCTATGTTTGCGCGGCCTCGTTAAAAAGGGGGACTTACACAAGCGTTGCCGTAACTCTCATCCACCACACAAACTGACTCCTGAATTAACAACGGTGGAGAGGACAGATGAGTGAAAAATACCTGGGTGACAAATTCAACGGTGGTTGACACAAACAGAAGTAAACAAAACAGAGAACGTGTAGCTAAACCAACCTACCAGTTTGCCCTTCATCGTGGTTAATGCGGTTGGTGTTGCGCAGGTGTGTGTATGTGAACGCGTACATGTGCGGACATGAATGCATGTGACAAACCAAGGGCTGATTGCGAACTTTGTAAGACAAGCATACTAACAGCCTGAGAATAAGGCGAAATAGAACGGTCGTATGTCAGAAATTGAGCTGTGTGTATGCAGCTGACGCTGCGTACGTTCGTGAAAGGGATGAGATACACTGCGCCTCACAATTTGCGCACGTTAAGGGAATGAGTGTATGCATGTGAATTAGTGATACGGCTTTCACTTATGTTGTACGAAAAAGCGGAGAAGCAAAGAACTCGTGCATAGGTGTGCCACCGTGCGGAAGTGACATGCACACGGTGAAAAACGAAATGCCGGAAAGAGAGCAGACGGTGGTGGTGGTGACAGAAGGGAACAAAACCGGTTGTTGGATGGTAGGAACGATTACATGCTTTACCAAGTGGTCTGAAAGTCCGTTAGATGCTGATCGATCAACACAACCGGCCGAAAAGGTGGGTTGACAGATCGGTAGCATTCGATGAAACACTGTGAACAGCAAATGTAGAACATCGTCTGAGGGACATACACGATTTAACTAAGTTGAGTCTGCAGTGCACCGTGGAGTTAGGAGTAATCCAAAAGATAAAATCAAAATAATAATTATCGAAACGAAGTAGTGATGCACATACGACGTTGGAACAGTGTTTCGAAGCTGTCTGAGATGCTTTGTGAAAGTGGAATAATTATGAGGGAACAAGCTACTGAATAGGCAACAAAAGTGGTACAAGTAAACACTAGTTATAAATATTCGAGATTAAATGAAGACAGCCTGATACAACTGAGTGTAGATGAGCCGTTACGTAATGAGGTCAGGATGTAGATCGTGACAAGTTGAAGGTGGGTTATACCCAAACGGGGTTTTTACAATTCGAAAACCTTGCAAACTGACCCATCCGATATGAGCGAACTTTCGGGCACGACTACAAGTCACCCCCAATGGAGTAGCGCTGGTCTGCTTATGCTCGAATCGCAACAACGGGGCTTGAGGTCAAATACCCGTTAGGACGAGAGTGTACACAACTTCCGATCAACTCCAAACAGCTAAACACTTAAATAAGCGTGAAATTGGCGATCAAAATGTCAATTTGTAGCACACACTTTGACCAAATTGGAAAAATGACGTGGAGCAATCAGTTAGTTGCAGCATCGACATTAACATTTGAAACAATCAGGAAAAGTAGCGCCATGGAACACGAGGAAACAATCAGAGCAAACGACTAATCAAATCGTTAAAAATGTGCAAAGCCTTTACGTACAACCAAACCAAAAGCACGTTTGTCGCGAGTGGATGACCTCTTGCCTTGAGTGAGCTACATGTCTGCGTAGTAGGTGGCGTGTCCGTGAAGGAAACCAGTGGGGTGAGTTTTTTAATCCTCAAGGCTGTTTCGTCAACAACATATGCACTGAAGACAACCCTAACCAAAAGTGAGATCAGTCGGACATTTCATGCTTTCACCAGAACACTAATATTTTCCACCGAGCAAAGCCAAATGAATGTTGCTGGAGATAGTCTAAAGTAATTCACAGAAAGCCATGGCTACTACAATCAATAGTGCTAGGTCGCTAACTCCATCTTTCTCATAGGCTCAGCACGCTTCGGGTCAATTCTTTTACCTTGTGGGTACTTGCTAGCACTGGGGACTATACTGATTAGTGTTTTGATCTCACCAACAGATTGATAAACGGTTGGAAGAACATAGATAATTCAATGCAATTAGCTGCGTGGAAATGCGTACATACTGAAGGCACAATCTCATGGAAACTCGGTATTTCTGCATTGAGAGTTACCCCAGTAGCGTTTTCGAGAAGTAACCTGAGCGATAAAACTGCGTGGCCACTGTGCTTTTCTGCGCTAATTCCGCTAAATTCACCGCTGGAGTGCCAAATTTTTGCGTAAAATCATTCAAGTCACATTGTCAAAAATGGGTTTTCACACTGAACTATGGTGAGAATGATCGGGAGAGTGGATGTTCATAAATAGAACCAAAACCCTGTTCGGTGAACGTTTCGGGATAACGAGCTAGTGTTCGTAATCCGAGCTCGACACACACTATTGTTTATATAAGTTCGTCGTTGTACACATGAAGCCACCCAACTAAAAGTATGATTATAAGGGATGAGGAGAAGTCCAGCCAACGGGGAAACGTTGGATGAATCACTAACACTCCGTCTATCAACTCACGTTGAGAAAATAAAGTACAGTCAGACCAACTACATCGCTCAGTGGTTCTCCACTTATCTAAGGGATAAAGCACGAGTTTACAGCTTACCTATGACGATTCACTCGTTCGTTTGCGATTGTTCGGCAAACCACATGAGTCGCAAGACTCACAGCTTGACTAGACTGGACAGGGAGCAACAGCCAGCACAGATCGGGATAGACCAATGAGAGAGAACTAGTTTTGGACCGCTTGACTGTCAGCAACTAATATATGAACAGAGACCAAACATTCCCTATAGAGGTTTACTGAATATGTCAAAATTCGCTCGCCAACGAACGCTAATCACAGCCGAGGGCACCGCTAACCTACTATATATAACCGGACTCTACGTGGAATAAACAAGTTAGTTCAATTGTTCCAGCTGTCTTAACCGATAAATTACTAGCCTGATCGATGCGTAAAGAGTTGAAACAGCAAAAGCGTTGATAAACAAAGGGTGGGATAGTGAATTTTGACTGACATCCGGTTTTATGCGCAAACCTTCTCACTTCTGAACCTTGAAGTGTTGTTGTTCGATACACAACGAATCTTACAGTTAATCCAATGCTAAATTAATGCATACTCATAGGATGGTACGACAGCTATGACCTAGCGTGAACGGTACGAAATGCCTTAACTGTGTTCGATCCATTTGTTGTCCAGTTTAAGTGAGACGAAGTGGCGATAATATCAGGTAACAACTCAAGACTTACCCAAGAATTAACAATACAGTGCACAACGTACGCCGAAAAGACGACCGGATCTGACGAAATACGGATGTACGGCAGGCTAACTAGTGTCCAATGCATGTGAATCGTTACTATGAACCCACTGTCAAAATGGCTACCACTCCTATTGCTTTCACACGGTTCAAATCAATTCGAATTTAGGAATGTGGCCCCCAAGTTTTACGAAACTGACAAATACGAACAAAATTTAACATATATAAAAAAACAAAAGGACGTGGAAATCCTACAGAGAGGGCTGAACACTGGGAAAGCCGTCACCGTAAGGGCCAGATATGTGGTACTTATGTGTTATGGCCCGCACTATCGTCTACCAAGGCGGTAGTCCACCAAGTGACACAAATAAACAATTACAAATGTGTGGGGGGAAAACAGTTAAAAGCAGTAGGGAATAACGTGAAATCATAAAATTTTACGGATATAGGCTCGTTAATGACAACCGAATTGATAGGCTTGAGAGTGTCTCCGATCAATAATGTGGATGATCCCGAGCTCTCCAACCTGCTAGGCGACAATTACCAACCCTATTCAGCTGGGAGGTCAAGGCACTCATAGCCCGTGACCACTTCATCGATTAGCCACCTTTCGGTTTCCTCCAACCAACAGCAACCAAATTAAACGGCTCGCAGTGCGATACACCATCCGCCGACAAAAAGCATACATGATCAACAAAGACTGTGTACTTTCACTGACTAGGTCATCGGTCACGGACTTGCACATTTCCAAAATACACACCAACGGATCAGTGCGTTGATCACGTAATCAATCCATTTGGCTGACTGGCGGAGACAAAGGCAGTCGAATACCCAGGTTATATGCATCTTAGGCAGGAATGAGTCAGGCCTCTGATCTACGGATCAAAGCCGAAGGCGCACACGCATGATGTAAGCCCCATCCTCAATATAAAATTGAACGCTTTTGTGACTAAGACCGCATTATGTGCTTCGGCTATCCGCATAAACATCTCGTGAGCAATATTACAAGCTGATGAGACGACATTCATCGGGTAACTGAAACGATCACCGACCTGGAGGTACATGCATTCAATAGTAAACATACTGTTGCGGTCAACCCAACCTCGTAAATAATCCCCTAAACACAGGAGTTACAAAGTGTACAATACACACACCAGTCAGCATTACCTACACGATAATCGGTGAGGTACTGAAGTAAAACAATCTCGTGTGAACATTTAACATCAATCAGCCTATCACTTGGCAAAGGTAACACTTCGAGGTTGTCGGAACGCTAAAACGCTCCTCCTAAAATGTTCTCTATCACGCCACTGAAGATGAACAGGGATATTTGTTACCCCTGCCAAACACCAAATGACGCGAGAAACGCTAAGATTATCTGCCCATAAATGCGCACTCAGAACCCAGAGCGCCACACCTCACTGGGAATCACCTGCGATGAAGCCAGCTCCTAAAAAATGCCCAAAAACCGAACAGAAAGCAGCCTATAGGTCCAAAAGTACCTCCGCTGAGAAACAGTGTTGACGAGTCGTTATCTGTCACAAGGTGGAGAGATAACCGGCACAATCACGATCGAATGGAGAACCTACATATTCTTCCGATGTTTAAAGTACTGTGCACCAGGAGCTGAGGCAGTAAAAAATCAAGGAACATGTGACAAAAAAGGTTATTACCTCCGTGGTTGTCACAGATGCCCTGGAAACTTTAAATATGGAAATAACTGTTAGAATACGAATACCATTAGGCCCTCCTTCAATTTTTCACATGGAGCTAAGAATTGCTATCTGTTTCCGGATCAGTTTCTTACCAGCATATCCGAAAATGATCGAAGAGGTTTTATGTTTCGACCATTTAAATTTCAAAACCAATTCGGCTTGTGATGAAGGACTGCCACGAATGCCATGTTCAAAGACATTGAGCAAAACCCGAAAATTAGTGAGCTGCCCAAGGCCAACTGAACTGTTTCTCACAGTGTTGGGCCCATAGATTGAGTCGCCAGGACAGGTCGTTAATTCGCAAACCACCTTTGAGCCCGTTATATATATATATATATATATATATATATATTCGTTTGATAATCGATCCTAGTGTAGGTTTGAAACGTCACAATAAACCGTTCACTACTCAGTGTTTATATACATTTGTTGAATGCACCCTTTGGCCGGCATGTCCATTGGATAGACTACTGGACGAATACAATGCGGTGTTTTGTCTGATTTGGCAAGTCGAATATGGAACTTACACTGGGATGAACTCTGCTGTTGATTTGAACTCGCCCAGGACTCAGAAAAATGTGCAGTTTGTCTAGCCCTCTGCAATGTCTGTGAGCTGAATTCATTGACGGTCTAGAGGCAGATTTTCTTAACCTGTTAAGGTTAATGTCAACTCGAATCGGCACAATTCGCAGGCGCTTCTGTCAGCTGTTCAATCGAAACGAAAAAAGGCTCACGAAGCGTAGAGAATTACTCTCACTTGAAGATCCCAAAACTTGCCTTATGTTACACCATTTTTATCTACCAACCCGAGAACGTGAATCCGAAGACGACTGGTCGCCCGTTTTGCAACGACAAGCGTGTTTTGAATAACTGTAGCGAACTCATATACACGAACACGTTTTTGATCATTTATCTACAAGCCGGTAAAATTAAACAAAGAGGTAGTCACCATTATCATAAACACCGAATGAGAGTGATTCCCACTGATGCTTAACTGCCATACGACCATGAACAAAAAAGTAAACCCTGTACACAAAGAGTTACGTCGACATATTGATCGAACCTAGCACACTGAAGTCGGGTCACTGACCTATCAATTGCTGACGGTTTGATTGGTCTACTATGCCACGACCCCTCATTGGTTCAACCGTGCAGGGTGGATTTGAGACCAGAGTAGACGCAACGCCTGAACAAATCGCTTCCGACAACAGAGAGTCGGACCGAATGATTCCCACAGTCTCAATAGCACGGTGTGCTCATTTGAACAATCCATTATGAGCTGCCTGGCACGCAACAGACTACCCGATGCTCACTTCCAACCACACGACCGAGGATAACACTGTTGGCTGACTGTGGTTTACCGTGCTCCATTACCAACGTAGGTGCTGCGCCCGGGCTTGTTCCGAGAGCAGTCATGATGTTCGATCAACGTAACCTACTACATGGGAACATATGAAAGAGTAGATACACACAGAAAGAATCTGAACAGACAGTTTGTCTTTGAAATGCTGTGATGTGTGAGATCTGGTCAGCGCGTCTACGATTGTCGTACGCAAAGATTGTAGAGTGGAAGAGTGTTAAGCTGGACAACACAGCTCACCCCGTGCCAACAGCTAACTGCAACTATGGAGAGGACACGGTATGTGTCCAATGTGGGACTACGACTGCCGCAAGGCACGTTGTCATCTTGGGAACGATTCAAATTCAGACAACTGGTTCGATAAGAAGTTTTAATTGACGCTTGCTTGGACAATGGCTCAGATACCACGTTAATAAGCCAGGAAATAACCGAGTGGCTCCAACACATATGCAACTCACTCGCACTGATAATCGAAACAACCATCGATTCACAGGAGACTCCGAAAAAGGCGGTCGCTTTAGGGATTCGCTTGCTTGACGTTGACGATGTTATTCTCAAGTTCGACAGCAAACATCCAACCTGTCACCTCGGAAGCCGCGTGCGAACACTATTTCAATTTGCAAGCACACCCATTAGCTCATCCAAACCTAGGGAACAAGAACGAGAACGTCTGTACCCTGTTCATTTCCAGTATGTACCCCAGAGAGTCCATAAGAGTTGAACATATAGGACACAAAAAGCGAATGATAATGTCACGTATTTACGGCACATCCGAAGCAGCACCATTCAGTATTCAAGTATCGCACAAGCCGAACTTAACACTACGTTCAGCTTTAGTGAACACCAAGGATGGTGTGGAACCAATTTGTCATGGTCCACGTGATTCCGCATCACGAAGCAGACGAGCAATATGCAGGAAAACAGGCAAACAGCTGCGCACACGAACACAAATTAACGACGCACTGAGCCGACCTTAGATCACAACTACGGTGCCAATGCGCAGACAGGTCACGAAAGTGGGTGCGTCAGCGAAAATGAAAGAGGAATGGATTGCACTGAAAGTTCTCCATTCGCGGAATTCATTCAGTCGATATGTAAATACAGAGGGCCATCACGTCAGCGCTGTCGAGCAAATGTTGACTCACACTAACTCGTAGCATTCAATTTAAACAGCAGTTGAACCAGTTTTACCCAAGAGCTCATTATGGCAAGTCCGGCGATGAGTATAATTGCAATCCTGGAAGACTAGATCGCCGACACACCGACTTGCTCGCGTAACTGACTCTGCTGCAGTGTCCAGCGAAATATTCGGTGATTGCAAATCGAGGTTTATTTCCTTCCAAAACGGTTTAATTCTCGAGATTTATTCGAAAAATATTTTTCGGCTTTGCACATCCTGACGCGTTGAAACGCAAACTTCCGGCACGTTTCGCTCTTGTCTTCCGATCGGTCCATTTCCTACCGTACCGTAGATTCGTGCGCCAGCCACTTCTAGCTACCGTTGATTAGACGGGCCATAACAAACTAAGGATGAGGATTGTCTTTTTTCCCTTTGTTTTTTCAGCGGATCCCAACGCCGCTTCGGGACCAAACTGCTGCTCGCTTCCAGTGCCGCAAGATATAGTCACAAGGCCTAACAGCGGCAGTGGCTTCGCTAAACTGGCTGTGGCTGAGTCATACTTCGAAAACGAGATAGCACCGGAATATCGTGAACTGCTAACGACTAGTACCCACAGAAGCATTCTCCAATATACCAGACTTCTAGTTGGTGTCAAAACCACACCCACCATCTCCCAGCAAGTAATCGACGCATCGATTACCGGACTACTTGGTACGGTAGCCCACTTCACCGACAGCACTACAGTGAGTGGGACGACCGATGAACACCAGGACTGAATCATCACAAAGAGTACAGCCACCGGTTACAGAAGGACAAATGCCAAACATTCTTACGATTCATTAAACATGTGGGTTTCATTACGATGCAGCAGGTTATCCGCTAGATCCCGAGAACGCCCGCGATATTTAATGGAAGGCTGCACCCAAAGATGTTTCCACGCTTCCGTTCTTTCTTAGATTCATCAGGTATTACAATGCCCTCTTTCCAAACCTGCATGGTGTTCGGGCCCTGTCCAATCATCGATTGCAGGAGAACACTCTGTACCGTCTTCTGACTTAAACATCGCTTTTACCAGATTGAAGACGACGCTCAGCTCTGATCTCTTGCTGATGCCACCGATGCTTTGAAACACGGTGTTGGAGCAGTCGTTTCACACAACTCATTTAACGATTGTAAGAGGGCCACTGCTCACGTTCCGCGTACGCTCACCCCAGCGGACAACTACAGAAAGATTGAAAAAGATGCCCTGACAACCTTTGCAATGAAGAGGTCACGCAAATTTCTATATTGTCAGCATTTTCCCTGCTAACCAACCATAAGCCTCTGCAGTCTATCCCTGGATCGAAGAAAGGCACTTCCGTCTGTACCGCCAAGTGAATGTAGCAGTGGGCTGCATCATCATCATCATAGACAGCAATACATCAGTGGTTAACACTAATGCTTAACTGCCACACAACCATGAAGAAACATCAAACCCTATATAGAAAGATAGAAGGATAAAGAAGGGGACGGGAAGGGACCTAACTACAGAAAATGACTACGTCCCTATTCAAACATTCAGCATCAAGGTGCCTACACCTTGCAAACAACACAACCGAGCTGCAAGTGAGTGGGCTGCAACCTCTCTGGGTTTATTTTAACCATTCCATACGACCGCACAGACGAGTTCTATTCAGCAGATGGACTGTTGAGACTCATCACTCAATCACCGCATAGCCGGAGAGGACATTGTCATCGTTACTCTGTTGACTGAGGATGACGTGTGGTACCAGCTTCTCGAGACCACTCGCAGAATCCTCGTCGGCATCCAACAAGCCATGGCATTGGATCCAGTCCTCAATTAGAACATCAAATTCACACAGATAAAGTGTCCCACTCGTGATCGACCTGTTTGCATTATTCTCGACGTGACTGCTTGGCTGTAACAGACCTCCGCGCGATGTTCAGCGATAACGTCGTCCACCTAGTCTCTTGCTGACTCACTGTCATTCGACAATTTCGTGTTGATAATCCTTGCACCAACGGAATGAAAGTGATTGTGCGCGGATACGCATCACCACCATCATCGCCATCATAGACAGCAATGCATCAGTGGCTCTCACTGATGCTTAACTGTCACACAACCATGAAGAAAAAAGCAAACCATACGCAAGAAAACAAGAAAAAAGGAGAGGGGATCCAGCTACTAAAAATAGCCTCGTCTACATTCAAACATTCAGCATCTAAGTGCCTACACCTTGTACACAGACAATCGAGTTGAGTGAAAGTAAGACGTCATCACCAAGACAGCTTCCTTACGGCTTTTACTGCTCAGCCCCATTAAGTGCACTCACTTCAGAGACAACTCGGACAAACGAAGACAACATGGACGCCATCTCTAACTAACAGCCTTGTGATCCATCTGAGACCAGGCCTGATTCGGAGAAGGCGCCAAGTGTAACAATAACACACACGATGTTTGAAACCAGTGCTGCCTAAACATAGCTTATGCCCAAAGCATAGTTGTAACAGCTGTCCACCATTATCAGAGCGGCGTGATGCTATCCCAAAGCTGCCACCTAAACAAGACTCGGCTTCACCAAAGCAGCCGATCTGGGCGTTCATATCGCCTGTCGGAATGCTTACCAGAACTATGCGTCGACCGAAGGAGTGCGGTTAGATCCAAATAAAAAGTGTATTTGAAGCCAATGTCATCAAATTCAACCGGAGTATAAGCAAACAAAATGAAAAGATTTCCGAAGTTTCTATGTCCAGAGCTGGTTATTGTGAACCCTCGAAAAAAACGCTGGATCGCTCACGGTGTAGTAATTCGCTTGACAGAAATCGGACTCTCCTCCTCGCAATAACTAATACGGACAATTTTGGACCCGAAAATAACGCAACTGCCCCCGTTAACTGCTTTTAAGATAAACCCCAAGACGGGTGCAAAATGCAACTTTGTTTCGTTCCAACAGCGTGCGTAACAAGGAGAAAATTGCAAGTTATTTACATGGAGCATAGCGACTTACAAACATTCCCGAATTAAACAGTTAAAGGACATTTACTAAAAATGGTAGTTAAGACCACTAAACCACTGAGCATGGCGGAATAAAGGTCGAACAGGTGAAATAATAGCAAAGATCACATTTCCGCCTATTCTGTCTTGATAAAATCGTTTTCCCGAGGAAGGTGGTCTTGGAAGGTGGTCTTAGTTGAGCCTACCTAGCGGACATCACGGTATACTGTTAAAACGAATCCAATCTATCAATGCGGCTGCCACCGTCGGGCTGAAGACTAAACCTACTCTAGCCTGACCCGTAACGGCGGCCGTAAACTCACCCGAAGTGTATAACCAGTATCGGATAGAAAATGCAGGTGTTGTTAGTTCCATGCATTAACTACTGTTCTGAATTCTATTATTCGAAATGCAGCAGACATTCACATTCAACGAATCTAACGTTTGTGCGAGAGTGACCTGTTGACCTATTTGTTTGAGTGTGAACGTTGAAAGCAGCTATATTAGTTCGCGTTCTAGGTCTAAGCAAAGGACGAGGGAGGTCTGAGGCTGACTGGTAAAAGATGGGACACATCAACACAGTATTGATTAGTTACGTCTGTTGTGGGACCTGCAGAGTAATGACCAGAAACGGGGGTTTGGAGGGGCCTGAAAGCTAAGCTTGATAAAACAGTGGAGGAGGGGTCAGCAGTGGCATGTTTTCGCCTGTACGCCATTGTATGCAGCAGATAGGGCGACTCGGTCCATAGTGCGAGATGGCCAATGCGGTATGGAATTAACAGTGCTGTGAGTATTTATGGCCGTGTAAGGGCTGAGACACTGCCAAGACGCCCAGACCTAGACAGGAGAATGATCTGGGATCACAGCCAAAACCGTTGGCTCAAAAGCCTGTACTGCAAAGCAGCCTGTGGGTAGCACTGTGCCAAAACTGGTACTTCTGCCGAAAATATATGCCCACCTTCTTTTAAATCCTCAACCTGGAGAACCAGGAGACTATGGTTTGTCATATCTCTACTTCTTGGCCTGCCTGATATGAGTAGCTCTGTCGGTGTGGTGATCAGCAGATCATCGAGATGCGCAAACCGCCACACTGCGTCAAGATCCAGTCTCATCGTAACGGAGTCGCATATCGACCGAGGGTGGGTCACCAACATGACCGACGTGACTAAGCTATGCCTGTGATTTCAGCAGATAGCCAAGCTGCAAATCTGGCAGGACAGTGAACCGCGGCGAACAATCGAGGATTTACGGTCATGCCTCTTACCTTGTCTTAGTGGACACTTAATCCAAGTAGCCAGAGATAGTTACACTTCATCGGGTGACATCTGCCCTTATGATAGGTGTTTTGCGTCGCATTTCCATTCAACATGGATATTCCAACATCCTCATGCAGCACAACGTGGAAGAATTAACGGTAACACAATTGGAGGGATTTTGACACCGCTCCTCCATTCACCACATTTGATCTCCGTCGTATCACCCGCGGCCCAAAGTCCATAGATTTTTAATTGGCCATACAATTTTCAGTACACATGGAGCACTCGCAGCATAAAAGCTATGTGAACCAGATCCTGCAAGCCTATCCAAAACTATACAGGGTGATGTTTACGTGCAAACGCTCGACTCGGCAGGTCGTAGTTTTGGCCCACTAGAAAGGGAGATAACATTTCAATTTGCTGCCACTAGTAACCCCACCAGGTTATCTGAATAGCATAAGTCATGACGCAGTTAATCGACGTGCACTATTGAAGGCCATTGTAGAACGCTACCAATAACTGAGACAATAAAATTATAACCCAAGCTAGATGAACGAAACATTACCTATGTCAATTAGCCGTGCATTGTTCAGTGAGCTTTCAGAGTATCCGGAAGAAACCAAACGGCGGCCAAGCGCTGAGGTGATCACGTTCTATGATAACACTTATCACTTCGCTTAATATGACCCAGAAGTAGTGCCCACCAAATCAACGACCGCATAGTCATTCACGCCGTTGTTTACAAACGTTTCAATATGGGAATACAGCGTAACCAAACACGTAATGCATGAATCTAGCCATGGACAGTGACTTGAATTTGTTCTCGTTTTTAAATGCCGTCTGTCATTTCAGATGTTACTGTCAAGACTGACGGTGGTATAGACCAATCTGAAAATTTGACCCGGTTAAAAAGGACGCAGGTTACTAAGTCAATAATGAGTTGTGGAATCAATAATGCATGAGCGCACCAGCGTGCAGCCAAGAAGGATCGAAGAAACATACCGAAAATTGAGTGGGACTGAGAGCCCGCAGGATGGCCGTTGACCAGCTGCATTTCCGACTTCGAGGAAGTGTGCGTAGGACCAATGGGTTTCACAAAACCAGTAACATGAATCAAAGCGTAGGTGGGTTGTCCAGCAGTACACGGAGGAGACCCAAAAGTCTGACGATGTCTTAAGCGCGTTCGGGCGGTTAGGAAGTTGGTATTAGTCAACCCAACGTCCACGGATGAACAAGAAACGGCAGATCCCATGCGCATACGACATATAAAACCACGTCTGGCTCCCATACCAGCGCGCATATGAGCTAATTAAAATGCACAGAAGGGAGAGCGAAGGTTTGATCACATGCAACACTGTCAGACCGTACGCTAAATGTATGGCGAGTGCAGTTAAAGTTATCACATCAAAAGAGACGGGCATGAATCCACGGATTTTCGCTTTACAGTTGACATCATGACCGTTGAAATATTGCAAGAGAGAGATTACTCGGCATTTGAAATTATGAGATAGACTTAAATAACCCACGACTATCACATGAACAGAGGGTTGACGTAGCAGAAAACATGATAAAACCGTGGCCTGGCTACGTTCCGAACTGATGGGGGAGGCAAATATCGGCTACCTGCAGTTTGGAGCAACCAATTCAAACAGTCTTACTAAAGAGGGAACAGTAGAATTTTTTTAGGAAGTTTAAAGGATGACCAGAACGACGGCGAGAGCTTTACAAGAGTAGGCAACATTGAACATTCATGCAAGATTAAATTCAGCAAGCAGAGAAAATGAAAATTAACTCATCACCATAATTTGCCAGAAGTGTAAACATGTCCACATATAAGAAACTACGTATAGCAAAGTACATGAGAATTGTCCTTCAGCCACAAACAAGAGCAACATACAATGATGGCCTTCTTTTTTAACCGTGCCGGTTTTGAGGTCCAATATACGCGTGGGACAACTAGATGGTGATGTGGAGCCGGCCAGAACGTTCGGCGACGTGTGCTGCTGTGAATTGTTCAGTCGGTTGGAAGCGTATTCGCTGGGAGATAGGGAACCTTGAGGAGCCAAATGTTTATTGTGGTCGGTGGAGGTAGACATTTTGCAAGGCGTAAGCGAATTGGTACTACCGCTGGTCGCAACCGATCCGTTAGAAGACCGGTCTGTAAGTCCTGCAATGGCAGCGCCTTGAGCAGGCGAAGTTGTACCAGTCAGTTGCTCACAAATCTTCTCGCTATCGTCTGGGTGACACAGTTCATACAATGTGTGCTGATACCATTCCGACTGGCAGGAGGGGGTGCAATAAGTCAACAGTTAGACAAGGTTAATCCTCACGCTTTACTATCTCCAATGAAACTAACACAATTAGGACAGTCCTAGTGGTGTGTTACGCAGTAAACCACTTGGTACAGTTCAAAAGAAAAAACACGATTGAGTTAACAGAAAACTGCTAGCCTGAATTCACGTTAATATTAGCCCTCCTATTTAGCCTAACTTTGTGTACATCACAAGGGATGTCTGTAGGACTGGTGACCGAGTGGACAAGGGTTTCCGCTTCTTACACGAAAGGTCACCGGTCCAAACCTCGTTTGGTATACTCCTAATGTGACCTCTATGATGAAACCGGTCGTGGAATGTCGGTTTGAGAGTGAGCATCACGAAGTATTACATTCACCGCTTATAGTCCTTGTAAACGTAGCCAGTGCAAGCTGGCAACCCGAGGTGGACTGTGTCCACTCACGCTAACAGGATGTGGACAAGTTGTAAACCACTTACTTACCCCAGTTCCGTTTTTCCTTTCTTTTGGTAAAAGTTTTCTTCTGGGCTGTCACTATTGTGAACAGTGGCTAGAGGCCATAGCAGTATTTGGTCATACATACGACCACACGCAGACCCGTATTTTAAGCCCGGTGGCCCCACTTGGAGAGCAAGAGAACACTGAAGATACTATGATGAAACAAAGTACACTTCCGTAAACAGCGTAAACGGACAGTTTCAGTGAAGTCACAACAGTCTGCAATGCTTAATCAAGGCATAGATACGTTTTGGATGTGGATGCCAATTGAGCAAGAGTGTCTACAAACAGAATGGAAAATAGGCACTTAAAAAGCACTAGTGAAAAACACTAATAAACAATAGCAGAGGTCAATACGAACGCTATCGACCATAGTGGTGTGCTGCGTAATATTTGCAGTCATTGTTAAGAACTACTTTACCTGCACCGCCTGAAACAAATTCGAATCGATGGTCCACTCTCCCATATATATATATATATATATATATATATATG